>VXBU01018929.1:75579-113374 GCA_013400315.1 Bombycilla garrulus | reverse complement strand
AAAAAAAAAAAAAAAGCCCTAACGTGGAATATCATTGGGTTAGTAAAGAACAGAAATCCCTGTTTCCAGAGAAGAGAGGAAAAGGCAGAAAGAAAAAGGGAAGAAACTTAAAAAGTCCTGAAGAATATTCAAGTTTTCCTTGAAGAAGATGCACCTTCCACAAGAAACTCATCAGAATCTCCTTTAGGCCACACATTTCCCCACAAGCACAGAGGATGAAAAGTGCATCGGGAGCTCATGTGAACACTTCTGTTACACCCACTTTCATTTCCCCACTTATTTCAGCAATTTCCTGCAGTTTCACTTTCAATTCCCCCTATTCCACAGCACTGGGCTCTGCTGCCTAATTTTTAAGTATTACAGAAAGGCGAGAGCAAAGAAAGGAAGGTTTAAATGAGTTTACACAAAAGCGAGGCTGTGTGGCAAACTTATTAAAAAGTGCTATTAATTATATTTCCATTCCTCAAGAGGACCCATCCCTGGCAGTGTCCAAGGCAGTGTCCAAGGCCAGGCTGGAGCAGCCTGGGACAGGAGAAGGTGTCCCAGCCATGGCAGGGGTGGCACTGGGTGGATTTAAGGAATTTAAGGTCCCTCCAACCCAACCAAACTCAACCCGTGACTTTTCCCTTCACAGGAATGCGCCGCTCAGCCCCAAACCCGCCAGCAGCGGGGATTCTTTAAGAGCTCTATTAAAGTTTGAAGACTTGAGGAGGCATGAGGAAAAAAAAACCAAAAAACCAAAAAACCCAGGATTTCGCGATTCCCCTGAGGCCGATTTTGGCTGCAGGCAGCCCCGGGAGCATCGCGGTGGAGCCGGGCCTGGCGGGGCAAGACGGGCCACGGACCGACCGGAGCGATTGTTATTCAGACAAAACAAAGAGGTTTTTCCCTTTAGCTTCGCCTACAGACCCCAGCGGTGCGCCCTCAGGGCCGGACAAACAGTGACACGCCGGGACTTGCCGGTGTCCAAGGGGAACGGCCCGGGGGTCCCTCCCGGTGCGGATCCCGCTCCACTTCCCCATTCCCATTCCCACCCCGCTCCCTCTCCCGCTCCATCCCGCCCCGGTCCCGGTCCCGGTCCCAGTCCCGATCCCGGTGCCGCCTGGCCCGCTCCCAGCGCGGCGCGGCCGCACGTACCCGCTCCCGGGCGAGACGCTTCCGCCTGCGGGCACCGAGCGCTCTGACTGACGCGCCCTCTGGCCAATCAGCACCGAGCGCTGCGCGTCAGCCGGGAACTGGGTGAGGACACAGCGCTGTGATTGGTCAAGGGGGGCAGAACGGGCCACAAGACACGCCCATTTCTCCTCGGAAGGGGCGGGGTCAGGGCGCTCCCGCCTTTCCCGCAGGCCCCGCCCCCTTCCCCTCACGGCCGGAGCCGCTCCCGCCATGGCTGCCACCTCACGGCGACCTCAGAACTGCCACCCTCACGGCCATCAGTGACCCCTTCACAGCCCCCTCAGAGCCGCCTCCCTCACGGCCATCAGTGACCCCCTGCCTCCTCCGCTGCCCCACAACGTTTCAAGCAGGTCCCGTGTAGGAATAAATAAACTTCACCCCCAAATGCTCTTTAACCTCAGTCTGGTGTTTGGGTTAATGAAACTAAACGGAATTAATCAACGTGGATAAATTCTAGTTCATAGGGTGAATCACGGTCTGGATTGGAAGGGAACCTACTGGACAAGCAATATGGGGGTAACAAGCACGTCAATGAATTAGCTGTGCAACATACCCCATCTCAAACAGCAAAACAAATAAGTGACAGAAGACGTTGAATAAAAGCCCTGGGCAAAAAAAAGAACTGGGTCAAAGTCAGCATTTTGAGGATTAGAGGGCACATCTCACAGACATGGAACTGAAAGAATCAGATTGTACTCAAAGTCCTCTCTTCCTTTCTTAACCTTAACTTATACGTACACACTGTGTTCCATCAAGTCCAGAGACACCACACACCCTCAGAGGGGCACCTTCTCCCACTCAGAATAAAGATTTATCACTTATGTATATCTCTTTTACAAGATGCCCTGCTCTTGCTTCTCCTTTATTCCTTCTCCTCAGAGCCTTCTCTGTATCTCCACATTCATCCTGAAATGTTAGTACTCTGAAACAGAGAAATCCTCCATGTTAAAAAGCACAACAATATGGTATTGGCATTTGCATTTGTATATTAGCCTTTGCATGTTGGTATTGATCTTGAATATTTGGACACATTATCATATATAACTTTATCTAGCTGTTTGTTAGTGTAACATGATTTATCAGTTTAAGTATGTACTGCAGAGCTCATAGAAATAGTAGTGTGGTGAATATATTATATTATAGGCCTTAGCAAAACACTAAATGTTAAAATGCCTCTACGTAACCAACAAATGGTGAAAAGCAATCTTGTTGTTCTCCCCCCGCCACCCACTGACTGAATTCTCCAAGTGATAAGATAACAGTGACACAAAGCAGAGCACTGGAGGGCAGTTAGAGAATCCCATGTTAAATTTAAGGAGAACATCCTAAATCCTTATCAGGGGATGTGGAACAACAGGATGGAGACACAAGGAGGAATAAAATATATTGACCTGACCCACAGGATGTCATGCAGATAAGCCACGGAAGCCAAACAAAATTTTGAGTTCTTGAAACATCAAAAAGTTGATAAGAATGTTTGAATAACGTGTGAAACACATGAATATGCATGTACCTCAGCAATGTAACAGGATAAAGATAATACTGTCTGAATTTACCAGTGTGTTTTTTTGGGTGAATAGCCAAAAGCACCCCAGCACTGGACATATGATTGTCAGTTTTTATCCTCTATTAAATTTTAAAAATCCTGAAGCATGAACTTCGTTTTTCACACTCAGCATGACTCAACATTTACAGTGCCTAGAGAAGGGAAGAATTCCTTTTCAATACCTAGTTTAAATCTCTCTTTCAGTTTCAAGCCATTCCTGCTTGTCCTGTTGGGCAACAAACAGATTCCTCACCCTGAGATGAGGAATGTTTGGATGAGGAATGTTTTGGATGACATCAGTGCAAGGCTGATTTAAAGTGTCTCAGTCAGATCACACCTGCCCCATTTAAACCCAAGTGGTTTTAATAGGAACATAAAAATCCCTCAGCCTGCTGATTCACCCTTTATGGTATCTCTGGGATGGAAAGTGCTGGTGCTTCTTTGTGAGCCAAAATGGGTCCCATTTCCTGCAACCTGGTTTCTATTTACCCTTGTGCCATGAATTCCATTTGCTCTTGAGATCTCCCACTGGGCTTGTCTGAACAGCAATTCTGATCCAATTCCTGCAGATCATCATGAGGATCAAAATGTAGGGTTTTCCAGAGTATTATGTTGAAGGACCTTCAGAAAAGTATATTTAATTAAGTTTTCATTATAAACAATAAATTAGGGAAATAAACATTCATCCACAGAGCTGCTGGAGCCAGGCTGGGAGGTCTGGGGGTGCTCACCTGGACAGGAGCAGCTCCAGGGAGAGCTCAGAGCCCCTGGCAGGGCCTGGAGGGGCTCCAGGAGAGCTGGAGAGGGACTGGGGACAAGGATGGAGGGGCAGCACACAGGGAATGGCTTCAGGGTGGGATTTGGGGCAGGAATTGTTCCCTGGCACAGCTGGGGCTGCCCCTGGATCCCTGGCAGTGCCCCAGGCCAGGCTGGACATTGGGGCTGGGACACCCTGGGACAGTGGGAGGTGTCCCTGCCATGGCAGGGGTGTTCACCAAAAAATAAATTTCCTCTTTCTGTGTTAAAGGTGCAAAAATGGACTTTGCACATGTACAGTCCAAGCCAAGACAGAACCCTCCCTTCACAACCACTGAATTTAGCCTTAAAGAGGTAAATGTACTTAAAAAAATATGCCAAGAACCTGCAAAAAAAATAATGAGCTGTAAGTATTGATATTAGAGTGAAAAATTATTGAAATTACAGTGCAAACAGGGCACAGCAAGACATTTGCCTCCACTTTCATGCGTTTTTCTTCAGCCTCCGTTTCCCCTTTGAAGGAATAAGAGACTGTAAAAGTGATTACAGTGAAGTGAAGCATTAATTTAGATTTCAGCAGAAGGAAAATGGCCTGCAAGAGAAGACCCGATTTGTTGCTGCTGTGGTTTTACCCAGCCAGCAGCTGCTCATGGGTGAGGAGATGTGCAGGGCACAAAAGGTGCTGTGGAAGCCCTGCCCAGCAAGGAACACACCCTGGAATGGTCAGCACTGCCTCCAGCCCAAATCCAACACACAGCCCTAGACTAATGATGAGAAAAATTAACTCTACCACGACCCAGACTGGCACATTTCATTTAATAATATTTAAAAATAACTCAATTATTCGTAATGCAAACATTCATCACACAAACAAATTGCCTTCAAGTAGAGCGACAGTGCAGATTTGACATTTCCAGTGACCCTGAAATTTCTCTAGTGCTACAGTTCATTCATAAAGTGCATTCAAAACCTTGGCAAGAGGAATTAGCATGAAATTATTTCGGTGTGAGTTTTAACCACTTCATGAGAGAAGCCTTCCACCCAAACCTTTTGCCCTCTCCCCCCTCGTTTTCCTTCGCACCTGAATCCGAACCCTTTTCCGCGACGGCCTCGGAGGCGTTTCGCGCTCGGAGGATCTCCTTGTCCGTGCTGAAGTGCACCATCTGCCTGCTCAGGATGGGCACCACCAGGTTGAAGTCGTCCACTCTCTTGTTCAACTTCCTGATGTCTTCTGCGAACTGCTCGCAGACGCGGCCCCACTGCTTCTGCTCCGACAGCGTCATGGGCCGGCCGAGCTTCCCGCGGGAGGCCGCCAGGCTCCTCCTGAGGCGCTCGATGGTCTCGCGGATCTCCTTCTGCAGCAGGATCCACTCAGGCTGGTAGCCGTTGTCGATGAGGATCCTGTTCAGGTTGTGCGTCATGGGGTCGATGTGGGGGCTGTCCGAGAACTTGCGCAGCGGCTTCCCTTTGCCGCTGAGGTTGTCGAAGTCTCCCTTGGCCATGGATTCCTGGATGAGATCCTCCACCAGGCGCTCCACCGCCTGGGTGATCTTCACCTTCTTGCTCTGGCGCACGTCCTTGGCCCTGCTGAGGTCGCTGCCGGCGTAGCGGCTCTCGAGGCGCTGCTGCCGGTACTCCAGCACCTGCTCGGTGGCGCGGTCCACGCGGAATTGCATGTACTGCTTCTCGCGCTGGCTCGGCGTGCCGATGCCCACGCCCTCGAAGCTCAGGTAGTGCCTGTGCTGCAGAGACTTGGATTTGAACTGCTCCTCCTCCTCCTCCTCGCCGGGCTCTGATTTCTGTTTGGCCGTCAGGTCGTTGAGCACCACCCTGTAGGCCTCCTCCACCCGAATGAAGGCTTTGGAATCGGCCATGCCGGAGCTGCTGTCAGGGTGGTACTTTTTGGCCAAGTTGTGGTAGGAGTTCCTGACGTCGTCGAGGGAACACCCTTCCTCGAGCTCCAGAACTTTGTAAGAGTCCACGACACCGTTCTTGGGTTTGTAACCCGACAACATCCTGCAGAGGAAGGGCCTCAGCTTCCTTGGAATCATGGCGCCCCGGCCCGTGAAGCAGTGCCCCATGTTGTTACTCAGCATGACACAAAGCCACTGGGGATTTCTTTAGAGGCAGCTACATTATAAAGAACCTACAGACACATTGGTACAAAAATTGTGTTAAATACCCTTTTTTTTTAAAGAACTGCCAGGGCATAAGTCTTATCTTTAGCCTGATACATTGAGGAAACCCCGATTAAAATTCAGCAGTATTTTTTTCTTTTACAGACTAATATTAAAATCAGAGAATCCCAGAATGGTTTGGGTTAGAAGGGACATTAAAGCCCACCCAGTGCCACCCCTGCCATGGCAGGGACACCTCCCACTGTCCCAGGCTGCTCCAAGCCCCAATGTCCAACCCGGCCTTGGACACTTCCAGGGATCCAGGGCCTGCCCACCCTCCCAGGGAACAATCCCTGCCCAAAATCCCATCCATCCCTGCCCTTCTTTAGCTTAAAGTCATTACTTTACATTTCTAATTAATTAGTATTGAAGTAGGAGTATTACAATGTAAATGAAAATTAATTCACAATTTACTTTTTTTCTGGTACGATAACAGGAACACAGGTTTGTTTTGCACTGCAGAATTCCCAGGAAGCATTTTTATCACCTTTGTTTTTCTATTATTTATTTTACTGCCTTTCAGCAAACTCATGGCAGTGTAAGCTGGAAATAAGCTTGATCTGAGCAATAACTGCTGAGACAAATCCCTCCCTTCTCCTCTGTACCTACACTCAGCAACAGCTCCATTTCCTACTCCCTTGGATCAACAGCTCAAGATCTACGACCTGCTACGTTCGTAAAGGAGGTCATCAGGGCACGTTTTCGGTATTTCACAGCAACATCTGGACCAGCACTCAGGTTACAGATTCACCAGTTCAGCCTTTTTTATCCCAGCAGTGGCCAAACTCCTTTGCTGGTGCCAGGCAGGACTGTAAACCTGGAACTCAGAGCAGATCGATGGCACTCAGTATGTGCCTCTGTCAACAATTCCAGTGATTCTGGGTTATGTGGGGACGCAGCCAGGACACAACCTCAGCAGGTGACAAAGTCAGTCCTTATGTAAAATCCAAATGGAAGAATATAACACTAACTGGACACACCACTTACACATCAGCCAACTCCATTCATGGAAGTCTTTAGGGAAATGCTGGATCAGTGGAGCTAAAGACACAGAGGGGGCAACAGCTCCTTTGCTCACTCCATTGTCAAACAAAAAATTAGGTCAAATCAACTCCTCAAGGTTAATTAAAGAATAAGCAGCGTTTATGCCTTCTGCACAAACGATATTGCCCTCCTGCCCTAACCCAGAGAAGGAAAAGGGCAAATACTTGGGACTGGATCAGTCCTCAATGTTTTCAGCTGGCTTTGATCCTTGTAAGGTACAAACTCATCAGCTTGCAGTGCTGGAACTCATTAACACCTTTTAATTATGATCCAGTGATTTCATTCCGTCTGGGTGGCAGACAAAGATAACTACTGATTCTCATACTGCCAGACCGTGTAACTACTACTTAAACAGGAGGATCAATAAATACACTTTTAAAATTCAATTATTGCTCCGAAAGTGACTTTCTCATGACTCGGCAGCCCCGATTTCAATAAATTTGTTCTCAGAGAACCATATGTAGAACCCTCGCCTCCCTGAGGGGGCCGGCTGGGAAAGGGGGATTACTCCACAGCAATGTGAACTGAGCGATCCCCGCGGGAATTTGGGAAGGGGGGATGGATTGTGCCCTCCAAGGAGCCGGCCCCGCTCCCGCCCTCCCTGCTCCGAAGGGACCCGCACCGGCACCCCGGCCCGCCCCCGCCTCACCTGGAGCCGCCGGCCGGNCGGCCCGGCAGGAACCGGAGCCGCCGCAGGAAGAGGAGGGACGGGCTGTGACCCCGCGTTCAAGGACGGAGGGAGGGAGGGACGGAGGGAAGGAGCGGGCAGGGATGGGGAGGGAAGCGAGGGAAAGAAAGGCGGCAAGACGGAAGGGTCGGGGGAACGGGGAGTGAGAGAGATAGGGAAGGGGGAGAGGGAGAGAGAGAAAGGGGGGAAAAAGCTGGGGAAGGAAGGGAGAAGAGAGGGAGGGAAAGGCTCCCGCCCGTCCCCGCTCTCCGCCGGGGGGCGCCCGAGCGCCTCCGCGGCCGTAAGGGGAAGGAGCCGTGAGGGGCGGGAAGAAACTGTGAGGGGAGGTGCCATGGAGGGGCTGTGCGCCTTCATCGTGGTGCAGCTGGTCTGGGGAGCTCTGGATCAAGGCGGCAGGGAATGGGAGGAAAGACAAGGCTCTCCCGGTTAATGCTGCGCTTTGTGGTTGAAGTACTTGCTGTGAGAGCGGTGAGGACAGTCTCACCTCTGCCAAGCTGAAAAATTGCTGGAAAGCAAGGGTTGATATCCAGCAGTTCCTGCTCCAAAATGAAAACTCTTCATCCCATTGCTCTCAACATGTCATGTATTCCCTTCACGTGTGTGAACCCAGAGGCTGACAAAAGTCAGGCTGGTCTGCCCATAGAGCTGCCCCTGTTCTTTCAAACAGGAAAATGTTTCATGAAATCAGGAGGGTACAAAGTGGTTGCTGTTCCTGTGTTGTCCTTGAGTTATCCCTGTTCCAGAACACTGCTGTGTCCACCTTCCTGCTGGAGGTGTCTGTCTTCAACGTCCCAGTGGGAGGAGAACAAATAGTGGGAGGATGAACTAAAGAAACAGGTGTGCCCCAGCAGATGACACCAAGCTCTCCCCAGGGGATAACAAGAGTGCCTTGGAGCTGTCCCAAAGGGAAAATCCCACCAAGCTCTCCCAAGGGGCAAAGCAGAGTGACCAGGAGGCATCCTAGGGCCAAGACTACCACAAGAAAGAGCTGTCCCAAGGGGAGGGTGACAGTGATGAGGAGCTGTCCCAACAGGATAACAGCGGCAACAATGAGCTTTCCCAAGAAGAAGGCGAATATGACAAAGAGCTGTCTTTGGGGACGACTGTAATGTCCAAGACATGTCCCCACGGGAAGCAGATGAGGACACAGGGCTCTGCCAAGGAGCACAGAACAGTTCCAGTGAACTATCCCAAAGGGAGGCAAGCAGTGTCCAGGGAGCTGCTGCCTGTCTGGAGGAAGCAGCTCCCTGAATCCATCTGTGCTAGAGGTTTACAGAAATTATTGAGAAGATGGACAAGGAGAAGGGGACCCCCAATTGTCCTTTCTTTCTTTTCCACACTAAAGGAGACTCCTGCAGTGGGAAAAGGAATTGTTCTTGATGAAGCTGCCCTGTGGGGCTCCAGCCCAGAGGAGAGGCCTGAGGGACGTCAGGTGTGCTCCCACCTGCAGGCTGGCACTTCGAAACTGTGCCAGGAGTGGGAAAATGTGAGGGAGAACAGATTATCCAGATCCGCACTTGATCTGTCTCCTCTCACTCACTGGACTTGGAGGAGGTTCTGGATAAATGATGCACGGCAAGCCTGTGAATTCAGGAGTAACTCTGATTTTACTCCTTGTGTGTTGCCAAGCAGCCTGGGCAAGGAGCGCAGCTTCTGTGCCCGTCTGAAGCGTGTGAGTCCCCCGGGAGCTCCACACAGCTTCTGAAGCCTTGGATCCAGCTGGTGATTTTTTTCCCTGCTGTTGCTCAGTTTTGCTTCAATGTTTCCAAAATGAAGCCAGATTTGTTTCCAGATGACAGGAAAGAAATTTAAAAGTTCAAAAAGACATGAACAACACAGGACAAAACTGTTTAAGTACTTTCTATTTTTCCCTAAGTCTTTTGTCAGTAGAGATGTTGCTCCTGACTACCCCTTTATGCCTTTTGAGCCACATGTATTTCTAATTATCCCTTTCTAGTAATTGTTATGCCTTTTAAGACCAGTGCACAAGTGAATAGTGCAATCAAAAGTGGTTTTCTATCCTAAGTAGACTAAGAAAGTCGTTTCTTTCATGCAAATAGACAAAACCCTGTGGGTTTAGTCCCACATGCCACACAAGCGGGCCCTGGGGCGATGCCGCTGCAGCCAAGCCCAGCCCTTGAGGCCGAATGCATTTGGAAGGGAACGGACACAATTTCAGCATAATTTCACAGATTTTCACAATTTGTCTTTCACGATGGCTTTGTGCTTCACGTTTTTGTTGCGTGTGCGGGTGGAGTGGGGCTGGCAGGAGGCGCGCTGCCCTCAGAGCCTCTGAGGGCGGCAGCAATGGCAGAATGTGACAGCACACAGGTGAAGTCTAAAAACCCTGAATTTATTCTTGCATCATTCACTTGCACAAGCCCAGTCTCAGCTCTGTCTGACATTGCACAGCCCCACACCAATTGTGCCACCATGGCTGGGAACAGCAACAGGCCTCACACAGGGGGACACAGTTTAAGGACTCTTGTTTAGTTACACCTTGTCTGTAAATAGAATTCAACCAGGGGTGCCTGAGGAAACAAGACATTCACAGCAGCTGAAATAAGTAAAAATTGCATTATGAGAAACAGTGCTGCCTGATGCATACCTATTACAAAAGCCTTAAAGACCCAAAGGAGCCGTCTTCACAGTACAGATGTTTTACTGAGGAAAAATTAAATGTGCTGTAAATAAACAATACTGTAATATATTGTACATTAGTATGTAATGTAACAATACTATTAATGAAAAATCAGTTGCATTTTTTGAAAGAAAGAGTATCTTTTTCTCCTATTGCCCGATAATTCTTTATAATGCCTTCATAATTTCTAGGATCATCTAAATTCTACAGACAGTAGAATTTTTCTCTGGTTTTCTTAAAAGAGAAAAAGAAAAAGAAACTAACCCATACCATTTGTTTGGCGAAAAGCAAAATGTCCTGTAAAAATCCAGGGTGAGATGGGGGGGCAGGCCCTGGCCCAGGGTGCCCAGAGCAGCTGTGGCTGCCCCTGGATTCCTGGCAGTGCCCCAGGCCAGGCTGGACACTGGGGCTGGGAGCAGCCAGGGACAGTGGGAAGTGTCCCTGGGACAGTGGGAAGTGTCCCTGGGACAGTGGGAGGTGTCCCTGGGACAGTGGGATGTGACCCTGCCATGGCAGGGGTGGCACTGGGTGGGATTCAAGGGCTCCCAAAGCATCCTGTGATTCCCTGAAGAGCAGGGCTGGAGAAGGGGCCAGGCCCCTGGAGCAGCACCGTGGTCCCACACCCAACCTTCTCTTCTTGCTGTGTCCCCTTCCCTTGGAGCAGCTCCCCGAACTGGGATGGATTTCCCTTCCCACCCATCACCCTTCAGACACCTCCCCGTGCCGGGGGACAGAGCGAGGGCAGAGCTCCTGCTGCTCACCCAGCTCTGACCTTCAGCTCTGTCCCCGTTTCTTGTCTCTCCCCTCTCCTCAGGGCAGGGGCAGGAGCTGGGCCCAGGGGGGCTCGGAGGGAGCCCCAGCTCCCTCTGGGTGCACAGCACTGTGAGATCCCAGAGCTGCTCCCCAAATCCAGGGACAGTGACACTTTCCAGGCAGCCAAGGAGCTGACCCCCGCTCACAGCAGAGCCTTTGACAATTCTAGCAGGTAATTAAGGCCATTTAACACACTCTCACTGCAGTCCTTTATTTTTTTAATGAGATCCTAAATATATCCTCCTACATACAGAAAAATAATTTCCTGAGGACACTCCATCTTTTAAAATATTTAAATGAACAAACAAAACCGAGTGCCTTTAAACGCTTTTCTGTGACATTTCCTCGGTATTTGACAGAGCTGTGTTTTTATGCTTTATTTACAATAATCACATATCTATAAGCACATACTGAACTCTGCACACAGCAATGTGCACGTAGGACAGGAGTGGAGAGGCTGAGCAAAGCAAGGGTAGATGTGGAATGTACGCACAGAGCAAACCCTCAAAGCAACTTCTCCTGATTCCCAGCTTCTCCCTGGTTCAAGGGCTTTGACTGCTGGATTTGAATGAACTGAGATCTCACTGTGACAAGCAGAGCAGTCTGGAATCAGGAACAGCTGTCGGAGTCAGAGTCTGGACTTGTCACATCTCAGTTTTGAGAATGTATGTAAGAAAAAACTCCATCACCCACTGTTTCCCACCCCAATCCTCCTCACACCTAACAAAAAGTGACTGAACCCTTTTTAAAGGAAAAAATTGTAACATGAGCATTGAAAAACTTCCCTCCTAAAAACTCACGTTGAGAAAACACTGAATAATTAAGTGCATCTAGGAAAAAAACCTGCTGCAGTGTCTCAGCTATTTGGCTCAGTGTCAGCTCAGGCTCTGTCTCCCAGGTGCCCAAGTCCCTTCCCCAGCTCTGAGCAGTCTCTCCTGGCTTTCCAGCCCGGCTTTCCCTCAGCTCTGCACCCATCAGCTCCGCCCCGGGCAGGCACTCAGCATTTCTGAGCCAAGGCTGGCCTGGGGGTGGGTTTATTTTACAGCATTTCCAAGTGTGGCATTGGAGGGGCTGCCCAGGGAGGTTTGCAGTGCCCATCCCTGCAGGTGGCACCTGGAGGTGGCACTCAGATCTTTGGGCTGGGGACAAGGTGGGACTGCCTGGGCTGGAGGGCTGTTCCAGCCTCAGGGATTTGGGGATTCTGTGACCCCAGGAAGCACAGTTCTATCTGAGAAGCCACCAGTGCTGATGTGCCACCGAGCTCCAAGGGCAGCGACGCTGTCACCAGGGCAGGGACACAGCCTGTCCTCAATGCACAGCGACAGGAGGAGCTGCCCCTTTAGGACTGGCCTGATTGTGAGGGATTCATTGGATATCTGTGAGCCAAACTCCAGCCTTTCCTCATCAGTGTTTGAGTAACCCCTGGCACTGGCAGGAGTTACACAGTGCTGGGCACCCGGGGGAAGTGGGACATCCCGGGCCATGGGGCTCGTTCTGTCACAATTCCTCGAAATGGGGCAGTCGTACCGACTGCTACAGCCCTTCACTGGAAGTGCCCAAGGTTGGATGGGGCTGGGAGCAGCCTGGGACAGTGGGAGGTGTCCCTGCCATGGCAGGGGTGGCACTGGGTGGGCTTTAAGGACCCTCCCAGCCCAAACCAGTCTGGGATTTTGGGATTCTGGGATGTCCATGAGATGAGCTGCAATCTGAGAGGGGCCCCCTGAGTGAAGGGTCCCCCAGTTCCAGCGCCAGATGAGCCTCAGGCAGGTGCAGCTCCTCGGGGCTCCTTCCAAAACCCTTGCCCAAAGTTCCTGCATTCCGAGGGTTTTTTGTCCTGTTGGCCAGCTCGGCTGTCACTGTGATTGATGCTGGTGAAATGACGCTATCAACAACTTGTGAAACACTGAAATGATTGTTCACCCTGTTGGCAGCACTGAGTAAAATTAGGACAGCAATAAAAGGTTAGACAATGACATTTAATGGTACTCCAGTAATAGATTTTATCACTTTTTTTTTTATCCTACCACAACAATGTGTATTTTCATATACATTATATTTAATAAAATGTATTGATATGGAATTAGGAAAGCATGGGTTTAGTACTATTTACATATTTTAATTGAAACAATTTTCTTAACAACATTGAAAAATAGAAACTTAAAGTTCTCTTAATCGTGTTTTCAGCCAGTTAGTGGTAAACAAATGCATGCCTAGGAAGTCACACTCCCTCTAAAATGTGGTCAGTTGAAAGTTTCTAACTAAAGTGTGTATCTCTGTTTTGTTTCAAAAAATACATAAGTATGTCTGTCATTTCTGATACAAAATTCTACACTATCTTCAATAAATAAATAATAAAGCGATTCTGAAAAGTATGAAATGTAAACTTTGTTGTCCCTCCAACATACATTTTTTTTTTCCTTCCCATTGCTTGAAACATTACAGTGGTCTTTTAGGAAATTATAATACACAGACACTTCCCAGCACAGTTTACACTTATTACCATACTGATCTAGCTACCTGTTATGGATATATCCTAATTTCCTAATGGAAACCAATAAGACTTGGAGTGCTAGAGAACACCGCCGACACAGGAGAGGTGGGAACCAGTACTGAGAGGACATGCAAGGAACACCAAAACCGAACAACAGCTCCACGAGAACGTTCACATGCGAATGACACGGGCCGGCACCTCCCATCCGGAACCAAGTCCTTACAAAAATACCAGTGGATGCGTGGCAGGGCATGAACGAAAGGAATCCAAGCAGAACAAAGAGGAATTTGACTCTCAGGGATCTTTTTGTCCCCCCGGAGTCCAGGCTCGGCAGAGCACTCACACGCGTGCCTGAGGGAAAGCAGACGTCGGTGCCCGCCCGGAGCCGGGAGCTTTGCCAAACAGCGATGTGGGCCTGGACGTTGTTATCCACGGATGAGAGCACTGGCATTCCCCGGATGGCTCTGGGTGCCATGCAGCACCCACCCCGTGGGAGCTCAGGATCGCCTGGATGATGCACCCGGAGCTGCAGGCGGCGCTGCCCCGAGCCCCAAGCCCCTGGCTGCGCTCAGGTGAGCTCGGCTCAGCTCCTGGGCACCGCACACCGCTCTGCTTTGCACACCGGGCCCCGCAGCCCGGAACTTCGCTTCCCGAGCTGCAGCCACGATTGTTTCTTCTTCACGCTCACCCCTGGCAGCAGCAGCAGTGAGGGAGCACCTGGGGGGAACACACGACACCCAGCAGGGCTCTGTGCCTCACCCTGGCCTTCTTGCCCTGCAGTCTTGGGGACGACAGTGACTTCCGAAGGGACCGAGGGCTGGACTCTTCTGGAGTGCAATTCATCTCTGTGCACAAGGCCTGGACATCTTCTACTTTTAGGGGCAACACGAGTCATGAAGTGGTATGTTAATAGAATCTTCTCTGTTTATAGATATAGACTATTTATTTTCTAAGTCTTTTCAGTACCATCATGAAGATCTGCGAAGATCTTCTTGCTGCAAAACTGCTCCTTCCATTCACTCACATTTACACACCACTCTGCTGAGCAATAGGCACAGAACTCCCGAAGGGGGAAAACCCTCAGAAAGCCTCCAAAACACACCCACACTGCCTCCTCCGTGGGAATTAAAGAGCAGGGCAACTGCAGCAAGCACAGCCACCCCTGTGGTTTGCCAGCCATCCCAGCTGCAGCACGAGGAACGACGGCGTTGTTTCACCAGCCCAGGAAACCAACGCCGAGTTCCACACAGAGAGATTGAGGGAGATCTCCTCACTAAATTGATTCGTGTGTTCAGTGAGAATTATCAAGGCACAAAGATGCTCCTGTTTGCTTTGATAACCCTCTGATGTGTGAAGGGCGAGCAGTAGTTTCATGCCACACCAGCAAGGACTCGGTGACAGCTTCTGCAGACTCCTCCTGCAGTGAACTCTGGCTGAAATCTGACATGGGCCCCTCTCTCCTAAGGCTCATCAAACAGGTGCAGGTCCAGGCGCACCACGATCTCTCCCGTGGGGACTTCGTGCAGAAGGAGACACTTTGTAACTGGTCCCTTGGAACCCTGGTCCTTCTTGATGTCTGCCACACGGATCTCTGTCCTGCCCAAAAAGTCTGGAATGCAGAAACACAGCGTGCTCAGGAAAGGGAAACCAGAGCATGCAGAAGGACCTGGACTTCTACCCACACACAGCAAAAGAGAAAACAAGCCTTTGGTCCAATCTGGCTGTGCACCTGAAGAGGACCAAAGGCTGCCAAGCTGCACAGAAGGGGATTTAGCCAGAGCAAGTTAAACAGCAGCAGCATTAAAACTGAACAGGCCCATGAGTGGAAAAATCCACTGTGGAATTCACAGCTGCCTCACCTCAGGGACTTCCTGATTTTATGGTATGTGAGCAGAAGGCCAAAAGTTGCTTAACAGTTAAACCTGAGTGTGAACCTGCTGGAGATGACAGAGCCAAGTGGGGCATCAGCCCAGCAACGAGGTCAGTGAGCCAGTACCAGTCCTATCCAAACACTGCCTGAGAGACTGTGACCCCAAATCACAACATGTGATGCCCCACATGTTTATCCCAGATTATGAAATAAGGATGAGAGCAGCTGTGGAATCCCCATTCCTGGAAGTGTTCAAGGGCACTCTGGATGGGGCTTGGAGCAACATGGGACAGTGGAAGGTGTTGGAACTGATCCAACTGATACAAGTGTTCCAACTAAGGGGTTGGAACTGATCTTTAAAGTCCTTTCCAAGCCAAACTGTTCCACGATTCTATCGGGTTTGGAATCCTGGGCCACTTGTTGCTACTGTTATTGCATGTAACGGGAACTCAAAGTTGTTTCTCTTCCTCCTGCCTGAACCCATCCCTGTGCAAGCAGCATCCAGAGTTTTGTGGAGCCTTAGCAGAATTACAAACCACACTTTAGTTGTTGTCAACTGCACAAGAAAAGCAACTCTCAAAACACAGAGGGAGCTGCATCCTTTTTGTGCTGATACTGGGCTGGAGCGAGGTCCTAAATACTCAAAGAGAGTCAAATCTGGAGAATCTTTAAAGCTCATCTCCCAACCCAGCCATTCCCTCTGATTTTCCTCAGCAGGAATGCTCCTCCTCAAAGGAAAAGAGCTTTGCAAACACCCTCGGCAGGGGCGGCCCCGTACGCACCATCCGGGGAGAACTGGTCCCGCTCGAACACCGTGATGCACAGCACGTCCTGCTCCAGGTCCTTGATGAAGAACTGGCAGTTGGAATTCCACTTGGGATTGAGGGTGTCCTGGATGGTCTTGGTGATGTGGCACTGCGAGCCCATGGTCACCTCGCAGTAGGGGTTGCTCTTTCCTGGGAAGATGGGAGCAAACAGAAACGAGCTTTAGCTGTGTGATCCCACTCCTGAGCTTCCTGCTGCTCCAGGAGCCAGCTGGGCTGGGAAAGACCTTGGCCACTCCAGGCCCCTGGCCCCATCCCAGCCCCTGGCCCCATCCCAGCCCCTGGCCCCATCCCAGCCCCTGGCCCCATCCCAGCCCCTGGCCCCATCCCAGCCTCTGCCTCGCTGCCTCTGTAATGGGGCTGCATTAACATCAGTGAATGCTCTGCTCTGCTGGGTGCTCAGCACCCTCCACTCTTCCCCCCAGGAGTTGTGTGGTGGAAAACAAGCCAGTCTGAAACAAAAGCCTCATGCAGGACAACTGCAGGAGCACGGCTCAAATTCACACAAATTCACACACATTCACCTCTGCCTGTTATACCTTCATTAAACCCATGTCATTTAACAAAATCCTGCCTGGGGCAGAAGCCCTGCAGAGTTAGGCTGGCAAATGGGAATGTCTTCTTGATGGAGCAAAGAAAGGCAAGGCACTCACCGTGGGACCTGCAGGGTTTTAGCTCAATGCCTTCAACAACATTCACCATCAGCCTCCCGATGCCCGTTGCTCTCTGAGTGCGAACTGTGGTGGAACAGAAGGGCAGAGAGAAATGTCACCAATGGATTCTTCTGCCCAGGGAGTCTCCCACAAAAGATGAGACCCCCCCACATCCTATGCTGTACCTAAATAGGCCTTTTCCCTCTTCTTCTTATCAGTCTCTATGTAAAGTTCTGAAGCAGCTTTGATCTTCTGAACCCAGGCAGTCCTTCAGAAGGAAAGGAGGAAAAAAAAAAAGTTGGTAAAAAAGGCCATTTCTGTTTTTCCCTGCTGGAGCACAGCAGACAAACCTAAAGCTGTCCTTCCTTCCCAGCCAAGGCTCTGGCCCCATCCCAGGCTCTGCCATCCCACAGCTGGATGGAACCTTCTGGATGGATCCTTCTACCTGGAAGGGATCTCACTGGAATTCACAGCACCTGCAGACTGTAACCATCCCAAGGCAGCAAACCCCACCACACAAAGAAAGCGCAAGAGAACCACCAGCAGGAGATGCTTGGTGACAAAACAAAAGGTCTAAAGAACAGGTTTTCTTTCATCCAACCCTTTGTATTCCTGAAATAAACTGAATTCTTGGAGCCAGGAGGTACAAGACACTGGTGCTGCTGAGGTGGCCACTGTCCTCGGTCCCTGAGGTTTCCTACCCAATTCTTCTGACTCTCAGGACTCCAGAAGTGTAACCTGGAGGGTACGCAGGTGGTGAATGGGCCCTCCTGGGAAATAATTTCATGCTTAAGAATCACAGAGCATCCTGAGTTGGAAGGGACCCACATGGATCACTGAGTCCACTCCTGTCCCCAACAATCGCAGCTGTTGGGGGAAGGTTCACAGAGAAAAAGTGTGGCAGAAGGGCTACTAAGTGACCTCAAGGGCATAGAAAAGCTGCTGTGACATACAAGGAAAGGAAATATGGGAGAATCTGGAAGCTGTGGATCAGTTTTGGAACCCCAAATAAAGAGCTGCTGCTCCACAGGACATTCATGGTTTGGGCTGGGAGGGATCCTAAAGCTCACCCAGTCCCACTCCCTGCCATGGCACAGACACTTTCCACTACCCCAGGTAAGAGCAGAAGATAGAATTGCATCTTTTGGCTTCTTCATATTACCATAAAATGTGAAATGTAGCCTAAATGTCCACCCTCAGCCATTTCATCATTGGTCTAGCTGAAATTTAGGAAACATCATTATTCCTCCCTCCTTTTCAGATCACTATATTCTCAAGAAGGAATTTTCTTGTAAAACAATCAGCTGGAGAGTGCTCTGCAAGTTTCCATCACAACCATTCCCACCCTATGTTTGCCAGACTTTTTGAAGGCCCACAAAGACAAAACCTCACCTTTCATTAATGCTTTCGGCCCGGAGGGTGTAGACTCTGTCAATGTGGGAGATGTGGAAGATGGGTTCATCTCCAGAAGGGTCTGTGGGTAATTTCACCAGTACCTCGTTTAGGAAAATGGGCTGTAAAACATCAGCAGAGCTGGAGTTGTACGGCAGAGTCTGCACGGGGGCATTCAGCACACATCAGCTCACAGCAGGTTTGTTCCACGCCCCAAGTACCTCCCCCCTTCTGCCTCCCATCTTTCTGCAAAAAATTATAAAAGCTGACAAACACAGAGGTGCCTGCAGAGCCTGGAAACATTCCTGGAGTGAGACACTCTGGAGAGAGCCAAGCACAACAGAGTTTCCTCCCCAGAGAGCAGCAAACGCCGCTCTCCCTCTGCTTCCTCCAACACAGCAGCCCTCACAGAAGAGTTTCATTCAAGCAAAACCCCAAAAGCATCTTTTCTTATCTCCCTAGAGCACACCCTTCCTGCCATCTGAAGCCCAAAGCTTTCAAACCCCTTCTCTAGGAAGGCTCTGCCCACACCCCCAGAATGGAGCCACTGAGCCACTGCCCCTGGACACGCTCCAGCCCCTCCAGGTCCTTTTCTGTGCCCAGAAGTGGACACAGCCCTCGAGTGTCCCTCATTTGTTCAGCACATCAGCCACGTGAGAGGATGCACAGAATTCCCAGGAGCTGCTGCCCAGGAGCTGTCCCCATCCCCGTGTCGGAGCAGCACTTACGGTTTTGTACATTTTGTACTGCAGGTTGGACTTGGGGCTGAAGACCTTGTCTGTGCCAGAAGAGCCAAGAGGTTTTATGATCTGAGTGAGGAGGAGGAAGTCGTTGAAGAGAAAACCATACAGCTCCTTGTTACTCTTGGCTTTATAGAGCTTCCCACTGTGCAGGAACTTGCGTGGTCCCAAGCAGTTTGTAACTGAATTAAAAACGAGTTGCTGCGAAAAGTAGAAGAAGAACAACAACGCACTGTATAAAGTGAAACAATCGGGGCTGCCCTGCAAGAGACCAGACAGAGTTTTGAGTGCTGGTTCCACCTGTGTCACGAGGTGACAGCGATGCCTCGAGAGCGGCGCGAGTCGCGGCGGGCTCGGTGGCAGTCCCCTCAGTCACAGGGGCGCGGGCTGGGCAGGCAGGGGCAAGCAAAAAGCATCTGTGCCCCCTGGCCACGCACATGCAGCTCCAGGAGCGGGGCTGGGCACCTGTCCTGCATGAGCAGCAGCTCTGAGAACGGCCTCTCCACAGGCTGAGCTCCCCTGAGGGCTGCATTGTGAACTGGGTTTGAATTTCACCCCTAAACACACCCCAAAGGGTTCCAGATGGCCACGGTACCCCGAGTTAGAGCTGCTGACCACTGCGACAGGCACAATCCCAGACTCAGCCAGGCTCGTTAGGGAGCAGCAGAGCCTTGTCCTTGCCTAAAGTGCCATGTTCAGGTTTATTTTCAGCAGGGGATGGCACGGCTCTCACCACCCAGGGCAGGCTGAAACCCCGGGGACAGAGAACAGGGAGAGGTTGTTCCCTGCCCTGGCTGGAGCTGCTGCTGCCCTTAGGGTGGCAGTGAGCAGCACAGGCTCTGTCAGGGTGTGGATCTGCTGTTCTGGGCCAGGCACCATCGAGAGAAGCTCAAAGCAGCCACTTTCCTTCACAGCTGGCTGTGCTGACACTGCCACACATGTCCTTCTCCCACAACAGCCAGACTTCCTCAGGTGAAATGCAATTTTTCTGCTTTATGAACCAATCAGTGCTCGTTATTTTTTTTACCTTCTAGAATGGTGCATAGTTTGAAAATCAAGTTGTGATCTGTCTGCCTCTGTTACCTCCACCAACAACAGGAAGGCCATCAGAATATCTTCCCTCGTTTTGCATGACATACAAACACAGTATGTCTAGAAATTGATCACGTAACCATAAAAAATAACATGTCATGGGAGGCAGGGATTCTCTCTAAAGTCTCCAGAGACTTGATTCTTGAGTTTTCAAATGCATGCAAAGCTTTATCACAGAAAAAATTTCTAAATATGTAGTTTTTAAAGCACTCCAAGGTGGTCAGGCACAGCTTGGAGCGGGATAGAGCAGTGCCATAACCACTGTGGCACAAAGAACTGGGAAACTGGGCAAACTGGGAAACTGGCAAGGTGTGGCTGCCAACTGCAGCATTGAACCTGGGACTGGTCTGGAGCCAGGCAACCAAGCAGGATTGACCCTGAGAGGGGGCAGGAACACGAGCAGCAGCCAGGATGGGGAGCAGGGAGTGAGGACAGCAGGGACAGGGCCGGGGTGGCAGCTCCCGTGTCCCCAGTGCTGCCAGGATGGCATGCAGGAGGGCAGGAGCTGAGGACGGTGGGGACAGGGACATGGGGGTGGCAGCTGTCGTGTCCCCAGTGCCGGCAGGATGGGGAACAGGGAGTGAGGACAGTGGGGACAGGGCTGGGGACAGGGCTGGGGACAGGGCTGGGGACAGGGCCGTGGCAGCTGCCGTGCCCCCGTGGCGAGCCGGGCGGGGCCAGCCCCCTGCGAGCCCCGGTACCTCGGAGAGGCCCTCGCACTGCACGTGGGCCTGGATCCACTCCAGCCTGTCCGAGTTCTCCTTCTCCCGCACGCCCTCGTTCACCTGCGAGCACAGCTCCTCCGCCTTCTCCAGGGCGTGCTTCAGGTGGCTGTGGTCGGGGTGGTTCTCGGGGGTGTTCTCGATGATCTGCGCACAACACACCGGCTCAGGCTGCTGGCCCCGGCTGGCTCTGTCACCCCACTGCCACTGCAGGGCTTTGCTGCCAGCACAGCCAGCCGGTTCGCCCCACGTTGATTTTCCTCCTCGGCAGAGGTGAGGAATGGGAGACGGACAGGATTTGGGAACAGTTGGACTGCAGGCCTGCCCGCACAGCCCTTGCAGCAGGGCACTGCTGGCTCCTCTGACGGAAGCACACACGCTGCAGCCAAGTACAGAAATGCAGCTCTGAAATACCAACATCCAATTCACAATTCCCTGTGGAAGCCCTGGGCCGTGCTCCCTGGTGTTATTTGGGATGGGAAGCGTTAAACAGCAAATGAAAGTTAGGAAAGGGCTGTAAATCCTCCAGCACCATCAATTGCATGGGGGGAACCTGCAGCAATCCATGTTCAGCATCACCTCCCAGCCCGAGGGGAGGGAATGGCACTGAGGGGAAAGGCAAATATGAGCACAAGGTTATCTGAATTTTAAATTTTCCCTCAGCACTCGCTGCCTTCTGGTTCTTTGGGTGCAAGCTTCACCTCTGTTTCAAATGGAAATATCAAATAATTTCACCAAGGCCCAAAGAATGCTCCCATTTTCTATACCGGAATCGAGTATTAAAGGACATCCCACATTCCCCAGCATATCAGAAATCTCACAGTGAGCAGGCCTGACACAAACAAGGAAACAAGCCTGTGATTAAGGTGTAAGCAAAGCAGCACCAAACCCACCCAGGAACGTACATTTTTAATTATTAGTGGGTATCTGGTTACCCGTTGCATAGGCTTTAGTAGAAAACTTGATAGTGGCATTCCTTTACAGCGAGGATCCATTGCTAACCTCTGAAACATCAGAGAGGTAAAAACTGGTTAGTCAGGTGGTTTAAACCCTGAAAAATGAGCTCCTCCAAGAAAGGAAAAGGGAAGGCAATAAATGAGCACCAATCCTCAGCTAAATCTGCTCTGAGATCACAAGAGCAGCAGGAGAAGTCCTCGTGGTTTTTACAACACTTCTTCACCTGCCTTGTCTGAATCACAGAATCACCAGGGCTGGAGGAGCCCTCCAGGAGCACCCAGTGCCACCCAGCAGCACCAAACCCTGTCCCCAAGGGCCACATCCACACCGGGACACTCCCAGGGACTCCAAATCTCCCTGGGCACCTCATTCCATGACCACTCTGTGAGGGAAAAATTGTTCCTAATTTCCGATCTGAGCCTCCCCTGGTGCAATTTGAGGCCATTTCTTCTCATTCTGTCACTTGGCACACGGCAGCACAGCCCGACCCCCCCGGCTGTCCCCTCCTGGCAGGGACTTGTGCAGAGCCACCAGGGCCCCTGAGCCTCCTTTGCTCCAGGCTGAGCCTTCCCAGCTCCTTCAGGGATTCTCCAGCCCCTTCCCAGCTCCTCAGGGATTCTCCAGCCCCTTCCCAGCTCCCTCAGGGACTCTCCAGCCCCTTCCCAGCTCCTCAGGGATTCTCCAGCCCCTTCCCAGCTCCTCAGGGATTCTCCAGCCCCTTCCCAGCTCCTCAGGGATTCTCCAGCCCCTTCCCAGCTCCTCAGGGATTCTCCAGCCCCTTCCCGGCTCCTCAGGGATTCTCCAGCCCCTTCCCGGCTCCTCAGGGATTCTCCAGCCCCTTCCCAGCTCCCTTCCCTGCCCCTCCAGATCCTTTTTCAAGTGAGTGGCCCAGAAGTGGACACAGCCCTTGAGGTGGGGCCTCATTTGTTCAGCAGATCAGGCAGCTGAGGGGATGCACAAAATTCCCAGGAGTGGTGCCTCTCCTACCTTGACAAACTCCTTGAAGTCGGGCACTTCATCCGTTTTCTGCTGGATGAGGGCGGCCCCGTTGAGCTGGCAGCTGCAGAACCTGATGTAGGGCTGCATGTGGGGCAGCTGGGCCGTCAGGATGTCCCCGATCATCTTCACCGGCATCTTCTCCCCGGACATCTTCTTCCTCACACGCAGGGCCCTGAGCAGGAGCAGGGCACGGGGTTGGACAAAGAGCCACTCCTCAGTTATGGAATAAAGGGGCGGGTTCTTATTCGTTATGGAAACCCAGAGAAGGATAAACACATCAGCCACAAGATTTACTGCAAGGATACAAAAAGCCAGGCTGCACCCTCAGCCTTTCCCTCTCCTGCTCATCCAGCTGCTGCTTCACTTTAGGGCAATGCCAGATCACAGAATCACAGAATGGTGATTTTGGGCTGAAAGGGATCTTAAAGATCATCCCACAGACAGGGACACCTTCACTTGGCCAGGCTGTTCAAAGCCCCATCCAACCTGGCCTTGAACACTTCCAGGGATGGGGCAGCCACAAATTCTCTGGGCAACCTGTTCCAGCGCCTCCCCACCTCTCATAATAATCTCCTCCTAATATTCAGTCTAAACCCATCCTCTTGCAGTCTGAAGCTTTCCTCCTTGTCCTGTCACTCGAGGCTCGTGCAAAAAGTCCCTCTCCATCTTTCCCATAGGCTCTTTCAGGCTGCAATTATGTGACCCCAGGGATTTTTCTTCTTTTGGCTGAACAATCCCAATCCTCTCAGCCTTTTCTCATAGGAGAGGTGCAATTTTCTGACCCAACTGGAAGCCAATTGGCTCCAATTTTCCAGCTATTACAAAGCTGTAAAATCTCTGTAGATCCAGTGAAAAATAGCAGCTCATTAGGGAAACAAAGCAACTTTATAAATGTTTTTGCTTGTCAAGGTGAAGGTTAAACTCAGGTTCCCTGGCATTGGGTCTCACAGCAGGGATCTAGGGCACAGGAACAAAGTGAGTGCAAACAGCAGAGAACCCCTGGGTTCTTCTCAGCAGCTCTCTGCAAACTCTGCCCCCTTTTGCTTTTTCTCACAAGGAAAAACACGAGGCCCTTCTGGCCAGGGGTTGTGTGAGTGGCAAATATTTTCATGCAGATAAAAGGAGAAGCAAAGGGAGAGGCCCAGGGTTCTGGTTTTGTGAAGAATGGGGAAAAAAAAAAACTTACTTCAGTAGTTTTATATTGCACATAATCAGCTCCTTCCAGTTAACAAAAATCATGGCAACTTCTTTTTCTGTGACCAGCTCAGACTCCATCAGTGGTTTCTGGAAGATCTGGGGAGGCAGAAGTGAGGCTGTTTAGAGTGCACAGGGTGAGTACAGACAGACTTCCATCCCTGGTGTCCCCTGGGATGGCTGGGACAGAGGAGACCCTCAGGCACGAGGGAATATTCTGAATTTGTATTCTGAATTTGCTGTTGATTCTGATCTGGATAATCTGTTTGAAACCTGGGAATTTTCCTGCAACAGATCCCAGGATTCCTTTGATGATGCAACTGAAAAAAGGTTTTACTTTGGACTCTTTCATGGAGGATCTGATTTCTCTGAGTCCCAGGTTTGCCAGTCTTGAACTCTTCTTCAGAAAAGAGCTTTGCTTCTCTCTCAAAAGAATTGTCCATAGTTGTCTGAACTAATTCCTTTTTTTCCTACCTCTAAAGCCAATCACAGAAGTGCTACGTGAGCCCCACTGAGCAGAGGGAACGGGCTTCATTTCAGAACATTCGTTTGAGTTTCAGAACTTGCACATGAGAAATAAACCCTGAGAGTTAGGAGCAAGAGGGGTTTGCTAAAACGACACTTCAGATTTTGACACATCAGCATTTTGGTGATGGTAGCACAAGGGATTGCCGTGGTTTGCACCCACCCACAACTACAATGCATTATAATTATAATATATATGTAAATTATAACAATTATAGCTATTTGTATAACTACAGCTAAATGAGGATTGCACAGAGACCCCCGGGGCAGTGGCTTTGCAGAGCGCAGGGGCTGATTTGCTGCGGGAGGAGCGGCCGAGGCTGCGGAGCTGCCCCACCTCTGTCACCAGCTGCAGGTCGTTGACGTAGTTCTCCTCGGTGACGATGAGCTCGTGGATGTAGCCCTGCCTCTTCCTCTCGGTGGGGGTCAGCATGTCCAGCAGGTGCAGGTCTGCACACCCTGCAAAACACGACAGCACCCCGGGCTTTACTCACAGAATCACAGAATCACAGAATCATGGAATTCCAGAACCTCAGAATCCCAGAATCACTGAATCGCACAATCCCAGAATCATTGAACCTCAGAATCCCAGAATCACTGAATCNAACTCAACCCTGGCACCCAGTGCCACATCCAGGCTTTCTTTAAACACATCCAGGGACGGTGACTGCAGCACCTCCCCGGGCAGCCATTCCAGCACTTTATCACCCTTTCCTCAAGAACTTCTTCCCAATATCCAACCCGGATTTCCCTTGCTGCAGCTGGAGGCTGTGTCCCCTCGTTGTGTCAGTTCCTGGAGAAAGAGCCCCAGCCCAGCTGAGCACAGCCACCCTGCAGGGAGCTGCAGAGAGTGATGAGCTCAGCCCTGAGTCTCCTTTTCTCCAGGCTGAGCAGCCCCAGCTCCCTCAGGGGTTCCTCACAGGGTTTGTGTTCCCAGCCCCTCTCCAGCCTCGCTGTCCCCTCTGGATGAGCTCTGGCTCTCTGCAGAGGGACCTGAGGCGGCCACAGCAGCACCGAGGGACAGGAGCTGCCCTGCTCTGGTCACTGCAGTGCTGCTCACACAGCCCAGCCCCAGCAATGCTTCATCTCTCATGACTCTGAACATTCTGTTTAACACCTTTTTTTAATCGATTAGAACAAATTTCTAGGGGTGAACTCTGCCCTGGTGGCCAAGCTTAGAGTCTCCCTCAGCTCTGCCTGCCCATTCCTCACCCTGGAGGCCCTGACCCCTTGGGCTGTGTCACTCCAGTCCCACAGGGATGTCTGGAAATGAAAATGGGCGGAAAAGACTTCATGCGGTGTGAGGAAAATGCAGAGATATCCCAGAGGGAATTAGGGAAGAGCTGCAGTGACCCCAGTGCTCCCAGGGGCACTTTGGAAGGATTCCCTCAGCTGATGGATGTTCAAGGTTCACCTTTACCCTGCTGGTCAAAGAAATGCTGCTCAAGAAGGGCCTGCAGGGCCTCCTCACTTCCTCCCACTTGACTAAAAACTGAGTAAAGATTTGAAGGGCTTGGGCCAGGACAGGCAAAGGTCACTGGAGATGCCCAGACTCCACTGGGCCAAGGCAAAGGGGGGATTTTGTTCTCCTTTAGGTTTCAAAGCACAGGAAGATGTCGGCACTGAGAGCTCCTCCTCCATCAGTTCTGTCCGTTCACTGTTGCAAACCTCCCCTGCAGATTATGAGGATTTTTGTATCAATTCCACAACCTCAAATTTTGTTTTCTACTTTGAATTAGAACATTTAACTCCATTCTTTCTTCTAGGCTGTTATTTTTCAGCTGAGCTTAATTAAGTTCTGAGACTGGAACACAGAATGTTTTCTTCCAGGTTTTGCTACTTTTCTGCATGAAATACAATGCATTTCAAAAAGAAAAGTTGATTTCAAACAGGTGGAAAACTTTTGGCGCTAAAAAGGATCTATTTCAACTATTTTCACACAACCAAAATTCCCCAGCTGAATTCTGTCCCTCACTCCTCAGCAAATTCAGTATATTCCCCCTGGAAACAAACTTTCCTTATGGGATCATCAGGCTTCAGGTAATTCTTTCAGTTCCTTGCATATAAATTTAATATTTAGGGAGTATTTCCTGCATTTTTAGCTTCCTGAATGGAGCTCAGACAATGCCACTGGGAAGGTCCAGGTGTACCACCATTATTTTTCCATGGAATACCAGCAAGATCTGCTTTAACTGATCTGTGCTCCTGGAAGGGGAATGATGGATTTCACTTGAAAATAACAAAAAGTAAAACAAAACAAAACCATCAAAACACCAAAAAACCAAACCAAAAGACCAAAAAAAAAAAAAAAAAAACAAAAAAAACCAAAAAAACCAAACCAAAAAAACAAAAAAAAAAAAAAAAAACCCAAAAAAAACCAAAAAAAAAAACCCAAACAAAACCAAACAAAAAAACCCAAACCAAACCCAATGAAACAAACCCAAAAAGGAGACACAGACAGTCAAGGTTGTTTCCTCTCTGATTCTGAAGCTGGGAGGGATCAGGTTGGAATCAGAGTAACCCTGATAAGGCTCCCTCGAGACACAGAATGTCCCAGTCCTTTACAAATTGAAACTTTGCTTGGAAAAAAAAAAAAGCAGATTTGGAGAAATATTAATTTTATGCCAAAACAATGAATTTTGGCCCCTTTCAAAAGGCAGGAGTTCCATCTCTGTTGAATAAATTCCTGATTTCAGAGCAGTTTCTTTGGTGCCAAGAAAAGCACAGGTGTAAGAAACAGCCCCAGCTCTGCCAGTGCTTCATTAGAAGAGAAACAAGGTTTAATTACTTTTCCTTGGGGAAGTTCTTGCTCAGAGATGTGATGACCTTGGCCTGAAGGTGATTTCCAACCACCAAGCCCTGACATTTTGAATAAAGAACCATTTCAGTGGCTCCCTTGGCAGGCAGCTGGGCTGTGAATGGGCTGCTCTGAACCACCACAAACACTCTGCTTTTGGATATGAAATACTGGGGAAAAAAAGCGCCCAAATCTGAGCAGAACATCCAGAAGAGACTTTGGGGATTTTCTCTGGGAGGTGCACAAGCACAGAGATTTTTCTTGTCTTTGCATTCAGAATGCAGAAGGGGAATTGGATTCCTTCCCAAGTGGAAATATCTGGCTCGTTTTTCAGGGATGCCCAAGAACTTTGGTGAAGTGAATTCCCCTGATCACAGAATCATGGAATGGTTTGGGTTGGGAGGGACCTGAAATCCCACCCAGAGCCAGCCCTGCATGGCAGGGACACCTCCCACTGTCCCAGGGGGTCCCAGCCCCATCCAGCCTGGGGAAGGGAAGTTCCAGGGATCCAGGGGCAGCCCCAGCTGCTCTGGGCAATTCTTTGTTTCAATCCAGTAAAGCCAGGAAAGGGGAAATGACAATAACGAACTTGGTTTGTTCTCAGGAGGGTGAATCCATGAATTCTGCTGCTCTGGCTGGGCTTGGAGAACCAGCAGAAAAACGTGACTGCAAATCTGTGCCCTGAGCTCCCAGCACCACAGTCCCTGCAGATTAATGGGCTCCAGAAATGCAAACAAATAATTTCAAATCTCTTTGTGCAGAGTAAAGATGTTGTTCCTCTTCCTTACAAAGTCAGCCCTGAAGATCTGGGTCTCCCAAGATAAACTGAGCCTAAAACAAGATGCTGCTTTTTGTGAAGGGAGGTTCTGCTGTGGAAACCACTGATCCACATCCATGGCCACAGCTGCTGATTCCTTTTCATTTGGGGAGGTTTTCTAAGCAGTGCCACTCTCAGATTTCCCTGCGAGCCTTGTGCTGGCCCAGCCTGTAGTGACAAAGTCACAGGAGACAGGAATCTGTCCTGGTAGAGGGACCAGGAGCAGGCAAAAACAATGTCACACTTTTCCTCCAAACCCTTAAGGACAAGGGAACAGCACAGCAGGAGAGCTCCCCTTCACTCGGGTAAATTATTCACAAAATCCCCCAAGTCCCTGAGGCTGGAAAATCCCCCTACAGCCCAGGCAGTCCCACCTTGTCCCCACCCAGAGCTCTGAGTGCCACCTCCAGGTGCCACCTGCAGGGATGGGCACTGCAAACCTCCCTGGGCAGCTTTTCCCAATCCCTGAGCTCCCTTTCCATGGGGAAATTGCTCCTGGTGCCACCCTGAGCTGCCCTGGCCCAGCCTGAGGCCGTTCCCTCTGCTCCTGTCCCTGTTCCTGGAGCACAGCCCGACCCCCCCGGCTGTCCCCTCCTGGCAGGGACTTGTGCAGAGCCACCAGGGCCCCTGAGCCTCCTTTGCTCCAGGCTGAGCCTTCCCAGCTCCTCAGGGATTCTCCAGCCCCTTCCCAGCTCCTCAGGGATTCTCCAGCCCCTTCCCAGCTCCTCAGGGATTCTCCAGCCCCTTCCCAGCTCCCTCAGGGATTCTCCAGCCCCTTCCCAGCTCCTCAGGAATTCTCCAGCCCCTTCCCTGCTGCTCCCTCAGGAATTCTCCAGCCCCTCCAGGTCTCTCCTGCAGGAGCCAGAACTGGACCCAGCCCTGGAGGGGCCTCTCAGTGCTGAGTTATTTAAATCACAGCATTTCAACATTCAACTTAATCAGTGGCTGTTTCAGGTGCAACCAACTCCCCTTAAATCTCCTGGGGTGGACCCACCACTGAGATCCCTTCCTGGCTTTTGGTGAGGAGATTGCCTGGGATCAGACAGATCTCTCCTGCAGTGCCCACTCCCATTTCTCAGCTATTTGCAATGATTTCAGCACATCTGGAATTTCTCAAGCATCGCAGCGTGCCCATTTCCTGCTAGAGCTGAGCACTTCCCTCTGAGTGGCACGGAAGGAGCTGGGAAGGAGCCTGGGCAGCTCCCCTGGCAAATCTGGAATCATTATTCAGTGTGGAATTCCCTCTCTGCAGGTGTTCAAGGCAGGCGTGGATGCGGCACTCGAGGATTTGCTTCACTGCTTCCAACCTCAACCATGCCATGAGTCACAGACTGTCCCAGTCCCTCTGCAGAGGCTGCCTGGGCACAGTAAAACCAGAACGTATCCAAAACTGTAAATGACAGCGTTAACCCAGCCCTGGAATGGTTCAGAACACAGCAGGAAACTGAATGTCCCCCTCAACTGTGACCCAGGCTCAATTCTGAGTGAGGCCGTGAGCCCCTGGGCACTCAGGGCACAGCAGCAGCCACAGGTCCAGGCAGAAGGAGCTGCACAGGGAATTCCTCATTTCACAGGGAATTCCACAAACCAAGGTGCTGTGCAGGCACTTCACTCGGAACCAGGGATGTGGGAACCAAATGCAGTATTTTAAATGTTCCAACCTTTTGTTAAACAATGTTTTATAATATTTTTACTTTCCTTTGGCACAGGGACAGCAGCCAGGGAGCAGCTGGAGCAGGGCCAGGAGGGATTGAGGTTGGATTTTAGGGAAAGGTTCTTCCCCAGAGGCTGCTGGCACTGCCCAGGCTGCCCAGGGAATGGGCACGGCCCCGAGGCTGCCAGAGCTGCCAGGGATGCCCAGGCTGGGATGTTGGGGGGTCTGGGCAGGGCAGGGGTGGCACTGGATCATCCCTGTGGGTTCCTCCCAGCTCTGTTCAAGTGCTTTGCTCTTTAAAATCCCCAGGTGGGCAGTGAAGTTCTGCTGAAAGCATTTCCACGTTTAACTGCAGCTGGACAATGTCCTGAACCCCAGAGGTCACCTCAGCACCGTGTTCAGCTACAGAACATTTATCACCCTGTACAATTCAGCTGCTGCAGGAATACCTGAGGTACATTGTTCTGAATCCACTTCTGAATCTAAAGTTCAAACAAGTCATTTGTCATCTGAATTTACTGCACAGAAGTTGCTATGTAACGAGTGAAATAGCTGGAGCCAATAACCACAAAGAACTCAGAAGTGCTTTAAAAGCAGAGAACAAAACCAGAATTTCAGTCATTTTGGTTATGGGAATTAAATGTGCTCAGTGAGCTCATGGGGACAGAAAGTGAAGCCACTAAAGCTCTGAAAGAATTGAGGTTTAAATAAAATTGATCCTGAATATAAAGCAAAATGTTCACATTTTAGACTTAGAGTTGTCTTGGACAGATTTCAAGAATTGAAAAGAACAAATTCTCTGAAAGAACATCCATGGGAATTCTTTGTCAGCAGCTGAATACAGAGGGAGTTCCCACAAACAGTAAAAACAGTGAAGAATAAAATCCAGCAGTGTCTGGAATTCCAGTCTCCTCTCCACCCCTCAAGTGACAATTCCTGTGCAACAGGAGGAGGCACCTGGCACAGGGAAGTGAATGTAAAGAACCAATTCCCAGAACCCCAGGACGATTTGGCTGGGAAGGGATTTTAAGGATCAGCCAGTGCCACCCCTGCCAGGGCAGGGACACCTCCCACTGTCCCAGGTGTCCCAGCCCCAATGTCCAGGGATCCAGGGCCAGCCCCAGCTGCTCTGGGCAGTCACTGTCAGACTCCCTCTCTCAGATATTTATATTTATTTACATTTGTATTTAATGTATTTATATCCATAAAGACAAGTGCAGTCACTGCAATGCCATGTCCCCATGGAAAGGCTGCTCAGAAATTGGAAGTGCCCAGGGAGGTCAGGAGTGCCCATCCCTAGAGCTCTGGGCTGGGAGGGCTTTTCCAGCCCCAGGGATTTGGGATTCCCTGAGTCACACAGGGACAGCTCCAGGCTGCTCCTGCAGAGCTGGCCCAGGAGCTTTCAGGACTCTGATGTTGAAAGGATCCTGCATTCCTGCAGGAGCCCCATTTTCCCTCTCACCTGATGGAAAGAGATGGGAAAAAGCAGCTCCTGAATCCCCTGCAGTGAAGTATTGCAAATATTTCCCTACAGATCCTATTAATAGCTCTGGCCTGAAGTCACAGGACCCACAGTGTCCCTCAGGGACAATTTTAAGCGAGTCAGCTTTTCAACCCAGCAGCTCAGGATGGGAAAACAGAGAGATCCTCTTGTTCAAATATCAGTTAATGCACAAAATATTGACAGAGTGGAGTCAAACTGGCTCCATCCCCTCAGAGAGCACTGAAAGTCACAAGTGGGATGTGCTGCTCCACTTCTGCGGCTGTCAGCAAGTGGCCATGATGGAGAAGAATTATTTTTTATGGTAGAAATGAAAGAGGTATTCCTATTTAAATACTGTCCTAAAAAGAAGGAAAATCTCTGCAGTTGTGCATATTTTCAGACTTGAGCTCCTGGCCTAAAACACATCCCAAATCCAGGTAAACCAGGAAAGAATATTTAATTCATCTATTTTAAAAAAATCAAAATCCACTGATTGGTACCACATAGAAACCCTGGGTGGGGAATCAGAGAATCCCAGAACATCCTGAGCTGGAAGGGACCCACAGGAGTGCAAGGACACCCCAGCAATCCCCGCCTTGAGCCAGAGGGGCAAAGGCTGCAGGTAAGGACGAAGAATCAGAGGAATTACAGTGAAACAACACTCCAAGAACCCAGGGAGCGTCACTGTGAGGGCAGAGGGCTCCAGGCTGTGCTGCTGCCAAAGCCCTGGGGTGGCGAGCTCGGTGTGACCCAGCAACGAGACAACAAACACGTGTCGGCCTCTTTTGTACCAAGGATTTAATTCTCTATACATGGAACTAATTGGAAAGGCTGTATTACAGTTGTTAAAGCTGCAGGTTTTTATATATTTATATAATTTACATTCATAGTGATGAAATACTGAAGTGCAACTGAATAAGGAGCTTCACTTGTCCTTTGCACCGCAGGACGGGTCGGGAGCAGGGAGCTGGGCTGGGAGTGCTACAGGCTGCCAGCAGGAGCTGGGGACAGAGGGACACACAGAGCAGGACAGAACTCAGGGAATTTGTTAGTGGCAGGGCTCTGAGGTGCTGCAGGCGCGGGCAGGAGGCACTGCCAGCACCAGGCATTTCTGCCAGAGCGCAGCTACAGCGCAGCTACGACCCCGCTGAAAGCTCCATTTCATATTAATCTGTATAAATTCCACAGTCTAGTTTAAAAAATGTAAACATTGGAAATTAATTGCAGGGAGATAGTTCTATACATTCGTTCTTGTCAGGAAAATGACTCGTTCAGAACGTGTTGTTCCACAGAAAGCACAGCTGAGGAGCCCAAGTGCCCGGGGTGGGAACCAGGGGGGGAATTCTGGCACTCCCAGGAGGGAACATTCCCAGGGGGAATTCTGAGGGGAATTCTGGCACTCCCAGCAAGGAACATTCCCTGAGGGGAATTCTGCTGTCCCCAGCAGGGAACATTCCCGGGGGGAATTCTGAGGGGAATTCTGGCACCTCCCGGCGGGAACCCTCCCTGAGGGGAATTCTGAGGGGAATTCTGGCATCCCCAGCAGGGAACACTCTCTGAGGAGAATTCTGAGGGGAATTCTGCCATCCCATGAGGGAACACTTCCTGGGGGAATTCTGGCACCGCCCCCAGGAGGGAACATTCCACCCATTCCTGCCCCGGGAACACACAAAGCAGGCTGATTGCTCACTGTTTGCAGCTACAAGAAATGTGCAAAATCAAATGAAAACATCACTCCAGGTTTGCCTCTGGCACGGGAGGAGGGCATTTCTCCTCTCCACAATGGGTTACACACTCAACAACAACACCTGTTACAAACAGTACAGGAACTACAACAAAATACCTGGAATTGGGCACATTTAAACTTCCTTAAACTGATTTTAACTCCTTCTGTTCTTTTGTAATTAAAAGAAAAAAAAATAAAAGAAAAGAAAGAAAATTAAAATAATAAAAAAAGACATATTGACAACACTGGACAAGTGAACAATAAAAAAGAAAGATACATAAAATCTCCAATTCATGGACATTTGGAACAATTTTAATAGCACATGCAGCATTCCTTGATAGTGGGTCTTTTTGCACAAATAAAATTGCAATGAAGAAATTTAATTTATACTTTTCCTTTAAAAGGCTAAAATATATCTTTAAAAATAATTTTTAAAACTACCAAAAGCACCTGTGCAAAGGTGGAAAAATTAGTTTGGTAACTCTGAAAGCCACAAAAGGACCCACTATCCTCTGATTTTTAAATTTTTTTTTTTTTAGTGTTTGTGGTTTTGTTTTTTCTTTTTTTGTTTTGAATCAGTTTAATTTTGTCGGTAATTAACTCAACCATTGCGATTCCATGCAACTAAATGTCAAATGAGGTAAAACTGCTGTGCAGTGTGTTCTTGACTCAGAAGGCAGTAGATGATCATGCTGGAAGGCACATGATCAAGGCTGCATCTCCCATCACATCCCTCTGGGCACTGCTATGGGATAGTGGGTCTCTTTGAGGACTTTCAAGCCTGAGTGGGGGATGGACAACATATGATTCCTAGAAAAAGGAGGAAAACAACACATAAGCAAAACAAAACAATGAGCAAATTCAAGCTAGGGAAATGAGGCAGGCATGGCGAGGCATGGAGCAAAAACGATGGCGTGGGGTGGTGGGAGGGGGGGGGACGTGCTACGGGGAATGGGAACGAAACCAAACACAACTGGGGGGGGACAGAAGGTCTTCAAAGAGCCCGGGGGCAGCGGGGGCTGTGCCCGGGAAAGCCCGGGAGCCGCCCCGGGGGCAGCGGGGCCGACAGCGCCGCTCTCCCTCCCGAGCCCGCCCGCCCGGCACACTCACACTGCTGGCTCGGGTCCGTGTCCGTGGTCAGCTTCACGTAGTTGGACGGGAAGAGCCCCACGTGGCCGTTGACCTCCCCCTTCCACCAGTCGGGGTCCTCCCTGTTGAGCACGGTGATGATCTGGCCCTTGTTGAAGGCCAGCTCGTCGTCGTTCTGCGCGCTGTAGTCGTACATGCCGATCACCTGGCACACTGCGGGGCACACGGGGGGGTCACCTGGGGCTGCAGCCACCCCGCAGGGCATCGTGTGGCCCCACGGGGCATCCTGCTGGCCCCTGGCCCGTCCCTCCTGACCCCTGACCCATCCCTGCTGGCCCCTAACCCATCCCTGCTGACCCCTGACCGTCCCTGCTGGCCCCTGACCCATCCCTGCTGGCCCCTAACCCATCCCTGCTGGGCCCTGACCCTGCCCAGATCCCCCAGATCCCAGCCCGGGCATCCCTGGCAGCTCCTGCAGCTCTGGCAGCCTCGGGGCCGTGCCCATTCCCTGGGCAGTGCCAGCAGCCTCTGGGGAAGCAGAACCTTTCCCTGATCTCCTTTCCCTGAGCTCCGGGACCCTGCAGTGACCAGAGCCCATCCTGGGGCTCAGCTCAGTCCCCCTAAACTGACTCCAGGGGTTTAAAAATCCCAAAGAGTTTCACTGAATCCCAGCAGGGCTTGGGTTGGAAGGGACCTCAAAGCCCAGCCAGTGCCACCCCTGCCATGGCAGGGACACCTCCCACTGTCCCAGGGTGTTCTGGCCTGGAAAACCTGCGACACATCTGAACTTCCACTACTGGAAGCTGCATAACCCAAAAGAAAGCCAGTGCTGATGTCCTGGTTGTCCCAGTGAGGTTTTCAGAGCAAAAAAATCTTGGGAAATACAAGAGAAATTTAACAGGACTGGCCAAAAAGCATCCCAGGCCGTGCAGGCTGCTCTGCTGGCACCCCAGGACTGGTTCCAGCAGGGATTTTCTATTTCCTTGCAGTGGAACTCATCCCGCCTCAGAATACAGCTGGTCCCGCTCCGCTCACTTCTGACAAAGCAGTTCCCTGAATTCTGTTCAGTTAAATAAATAATCCCCTCTATTCCTCTGCTGTTTTCTCTTTGCCAGGCCACAGGGCTTCTGATTTTTCCCACCAGAGATGAGACTTCTATTAATGAGCCTTGCTGGCAGCTTCTCTCCAGTGGATTAAATTTTAATCCTAAAATTTGCTTTTCTTTTCATCCTTGTACCAAGCAACTTATTCCAAATTGCCAAACAGCTTCTCTCTCTTTTTTTAATTACAGTTTAATTAAGATTTTGATTTACAGGCAATGCAAAAAGTGCTAAAATTTTATTCAGTAAAATTTAGCAAGTGGGGAAAGTCCCAGATTGTCAAACCTGAAATAATTTCAAAAATATATTACGAAATCTCATAATATTTCCTTGTAAAAGGCTGCGTCTCCATACTGAGTTACCATCCTAAACCTGAATTCCAGGAGCCTTTGGAGAAGGCATTTTCTGCATCTTTATCACAACCCCCAGAGGGGCCAGTCGACACCAGTTCCAGCACACAGAACCATGGAATGGGATCTGGGAATCCCTTCCAGCCCAGCCCCGCTGTGGTTCTGGGGAGATGTTCAAGTTCTGGGGCTCCTGTCCTCCCACAAACCCTGCAGTGCAGGAGGGAAGCTCCTCCCGAGGGGGGTATGCAGGAGAGGAGCCTCAGCTGCCAGCCCGGGATCCTCCTGAGCCTCTCCAGCTCCTGGGCCAGGCTGGGGTGGGAACACATCCCAAAACTCCTGTCCCACAGTCACTGCAGGGCTGGGATGGGAGGGGATGGGATCCATGGAATGGTTTGGGATGGATGGGATGGGATGGTTTGGGGGATGCAGAACACCCCAGAGCTGCTGTCCCACAGAGTAGGGATGGGATGGGATGGGATGGGATCAGTGGGATNTGGGATGGGATGGTTTGGGACGGTTTGGTGGATAGGATGGGATGGGATCGATGGGATGGGATGGTTTGGGACGGTTTGGTGGATAGGATGGGATGGGATCGATGGGATGGGATGGTTTGGGACGGTTTGGTGGATAGGATGGGATGGGATCGATGGGATGGGATGGTTTGGGACGGTTTGGTGGATAGGATGGGATGGGATCGATGGGATGGGATGGTTTGGGACGGTTTGGTGGATAGGATGGGATGGGATCGATGGGATGGGATGGTTTGGGACGGTTTGGTGGATAGGATGGGATGGGATCGATGGGATGGGATGGTTTGGGACGGTTTGGTGGATAGGATGGGATGGGATCGATGGGATGGGATGGTTTGGGACGGTTTGGTGGATAGGATGGGATGGGATCTATGGGATGGATCCTTTGGAACCGCACCCCTCGCAGCTGGAGGCCCAGCACAGGCCCAGCAGGCAGCTGGAGGTGCCAGGGGCGGGCAGGGCTCACCTGAGGGTGCTGCAGGCCGGGGCAGCTCGGTGGGGGTGCTCTTGCTGGTGCCAGGGCTCAGCAGCTTGACGTAGTTGGCGGGGAACCAGCCGATCTGGCGCTTCTTGCCCCGCGCCTGCGGACACAGCGCTGTTCAGCCCGGGCCGGGCACCCTGCCAGGCTCCAGGGGCTTGGCTGAAGGGCAGCTCAGCAGGGAAAAACGAATCTGCTGAGCGAAAACCCTGCTCTGTTCTGGCACTAGCTGAGTATTGGAATATTAACGTGTATAATCTTACTAGTATTTCTAATGAAACGCTTGTTCGTGATGTAAAGAACTACACTGAGTAGATCTCCAGGTTGTGACACTTTAAGCAGAGATTAAGAACCTAAATTTCCTCTTTTCTTTCACAAAAACGTATTTTCAACATGTTTCATATTTTCAACATGTTTCATATTTTCAACATGTTTCATATTTTCAACATGTTTCATATTTTCAATATGTTTCATATTTTCATATAGTCATATTTTCATATAGTCATATTTTCATATAGTCATATTTTCGATCCCCTGTGTCACCAAAGCAGGAAACCTCATCCTGTTATTTTCCCAAATCCAATGTCCATTTTATATCAAACCCATAAAAACTCCTTACAGTAAGAAAGGTTCTTCCAGAATTTGAATCCCAGCTCCTAACTCTCCATCAAGAATGATTTTAATTGTTTATTCTCTGACTGTGTTAGAATAAGGTCGGCATTTTGGGCAAGGAGAATTTTGCCTCTTAAAAACAGATTGTTAAGTGTGGTGGAAAAGAAATCATCTAAAAGAAATCTAAGAGAAATCATAATCTTGAGCTTCTTTCTTCCCTGTCTAAATCTTTACTAAAAAGAAAACACTTGATCTAAAGTGTATTTAGAAAATTTAAGATATTTTTGAACACTGCATTAACCCAGCAATGTAATGCTTAAAACATTTATTATTTTCCCTTCACTCTGACCCCCAAGTGTGCAGCAGGAGAATAAAAAGAACAGTCAGGGATTGCAAACAGAATAAAACCCAACTGTAAAACCACACGTAAGACATTCACGTATCTAAACTTACACAGAAATATTTACAAAACCAAACTTTAATTGTTTCAGAGCCTCACAGCAGCTGCTCAGTGATAATTTTGTCCAGAGAAGTTTCTTTTCGGTCTTAAAATATGAAATTTTAAAATGTAATTCTTAAAAATTAAAATGAAATTCTAAAAATTTAAAGGAGTCTCTTTAAAGCTAAAAGTTACCAACAGCATCAAGGTCAGTGAGAGAAAACGCCAAAGGAATTCGGGAAGAGGATTANTATAAAGTAAGATAGAAGTTTTAGGGTGAAAGTTTGCTTTTTTTCTTTATTTTTTATAGGTTTAGGTAATACTATGTGATTAGATAGAAAAGTCCACATTGTGGGCTACGAGTAATTAGTTATTAAATTAAAAATAAACATAATTTAATTGGCATTTCTTAATTAGATA
>VXBU01018929.1:25794-47562 GCA_013400315.1 Bombycilla garrulus | reverse complement strand
AAATATATTATTAAATTTTAATATTATTTGATATTTATTATATAACTATTACATTTACTTTCTATACATCTACAGTTAAAATAATAATTTACAAAATAAATATTTAAAATACCTAATACAAATATCCCATATTTCAAATAGAAATGACAGAAAACAAACCCAGCCAGGGCACCGTGTCCAGCAGGCTGTGCCTGTGTGTTTGAGCTGCAGCACCACCACTTACCAGAGCTTCCAGTTCGAATTCCAGGGTTTTCTTCTTGGCCTTCAGCACCACGATGTCCTCCTGCTCCTTGTTCCTCTGGTTGAGCAGCTCCTGCCGCCGGTTGCGCTCCCACTCCAGCTGCCTCTGCCTCTCCAGCTCCCTCTTGGCAGCCTGCAGTTCCCAAAAGAAACATTTCTCACTGGGGATGGGCACTGCAACACTCAGGGCACAGGAAATATTGCTTTGCCTGTCCTGAGAGGTTTTGTTTCTCAGGAGAGCACAGCTTTTGGCCATGGAAAAAGCTCCCAGGACTTTGTGAGGAGTTGAGTTTTTGTTAATGTCTGTAGTAGATGATATTGTAGTTTATCACAGGGGGAAAAAGTAGATTTTGGGTTTAGCGTGGAAGGGAGATGAAAGACAAGATGGAGGATTTTGGGTGCTGACTCAGTTTCTCCCTTCTCCTTCATCTGCTCCATTTTCTGCAGTGTTGGTGGCACAGTGACTGCTCACAAAGTCACAATGCAGATGTTACATGACTGGAGAATAATTAGGAACTGGTAGAAAAATAAAAACATACTATGTCGTAAAACTTAATTGGATAAGGCATGTGTAAAAGAATTCTCGAAATCATCCATTTTGAGTCTGGCACAGGGCCTGGAACGGTCCAGGTCTTGCTGTGCACGTTTCTCTGTGTGCACTGAACCTGCTGTCATCTAGGGCTCTGAACTGTGATAAAGAAACAATGAACATCTTTGAAGACCCAAGAGCAAGGCCCTTCTGCCTCATTGCTGGTTCTGACCCTGGCACAGACTTTTTCACAGGAGATTCCCGCTAAGGAGACTCCAACATCAGGACTCCATTTTCTTCATGCAGGTGTCTCAGGGTGCAAACGCAAGATGAGGCTGGGGGTGTGGTTCTATTGCCAGCTGTTCAAACCAGCTGGGACAGTTCTCTTGAGCTCTTCCAGGACCCATCCTCCTTCCAGGAGAGATCTCCTGTTAATGGGCACGGAGTCTCACTGCAGGGCTGAGGAAACTCCACCAACCCATTGGGATATGCTCCACTCAGGGGAGGAGCCCAGCATTCCTACACGGAAATAACCTGAGACCTGGAACAGCACAGGCAGCCTTTGGCACTGCATTCCCAGCATTTCCTTTCCCCCACTGCATTCCCAGAGCAACTTCCAGACCCTTCTCCATCACCACTGGACCTCTGGAGGAAAACTCCCCCCTTCTCCAGGCTCCTGCTCCACCAGAACCATCTGTCCCTGCAGGGCTGCAGCCACCACGTCACGGGACTGCTGCCAGCCCTGACTGACTGACAGGGGTCAGGCTGTGTTCTGACTCTGTCAGGTTTCTCTGTAATGCTGCGTCTGATTCTAATTTTCCTATTAAGCTGTAGCTTGTTGGGCTTATTTTGTTTTTTGTAGTTTGGTTTTTTTTTGTTTGTTTAGTTTTTTTAATCTTACTTTATTTATACTTACTAGTAAAGAACTGTTATTCCGATGCTCATATCTTTGCCTGAGAGCCCTCGAATTTTAAAAATTATTATAATTATAATAATGCTCCAGCCTTCCTTAGCAGACACCTGTCCTTCAAACCAAGACAGCAGGAAAAGCCCATCTTAGTTCACATAACTCATTTTTATACCGTTTTCACTTGTGCTGAACTCCAATTGGTTAGTAGCTTTCTTGCCAATTACTTTATTGTTTAGTAAAAGGTATTTTACTTGTCTATCAAGTCTCTCCATTCTTGGTTAGTGTCCTGGTTTCAGTTTAAAACCAATTTCGTGCAGTGGTTTGGATTTGCCAGTTTCAATTTCCTCGTTTCCTGCTGTGAGACAGGACTGGGAAAAGAGCACAAGCAGGCTTAAACCTTCAAAGGGCACAAAGAAAGCTTTTATCAATAAGCCTAAAAAGAACAATAAGAATCAGAATAAAACCTTCAGAACACTTCTCCCCTCTTCCACACCCTCTCCCCTTTCTCACTGACAATGTACATTAAACACTTCAGTCAGCTAGCACTTTAAGAATTGTCTTTTTTTCAGACCAATTAGGGAGAGGAGGAAAAAAACAGTTTACATATTTTGCTCACTGATTCTCATGGGACAAACCCCCTGTTATTCCAGGTCAATTAATTTTTCACCCTCAGAACAGGTTGTTGTGTTAATTGCCTTCATTCTTATGATTTTTCACATGAGAAGTTAGCTAGCTGCACTTAGAAGAAGTAACAGGCTGGCTGACAGTTTTAGCAGAGCAAGGCCTGATTTTATGAGGCTTTCATTTAGAATTCTTCCACCTGTCCAGGATATTGCAGGTTCTGATGTTGAGTTAGAGCACTGGCACAAACTGGGGCTGCTCTGCGCTCTGCACACACAATTTCCTCAAAACTTCCATGCACAGCAGAAGTGACTGAACAGAAAATCCCTGTTTCCCAAGATCCAGTTTGTTGATTTAACAGGTTGTTTAATACTAGTGATGCCTTCAGTTTCAGCTTTTATATTTTTCAGATTCTCTGCTGCTTTAATGTGCAGTCCTGGGTTTCATATTCAGGGTTGCTGAGCTCTCTGCACAGAGCAGGGACACAAAACAATTCCTTTCCAGCTGGGACCAAGGACAAATTGGAGGCCCAAGAGTGGAAACAGCAGTGAAGGAAGAGAGGGAACAAGGAGGATGGAGCTTCATCAGCTGTAGCTGGAATTGGACAATGAACTCCAATCTGCTGATGGACCCAAACCTATCCAAGTGTGACAGTGCCCTATAAAATGGCCTCCCCCTTCATGACTGGGGATCCATTTTGTGCCCATTTGTGGGTTTGACTTGGGTGCAGCCCCAAGGGGTTCCTGCACTGCCCAAGCTGGATCCTTTCAATAAATCCTTTTATCCTTTTATTCTACTTAGTTTGGTCCCTACACTGGGAGAACTCCCCAGGACATACTCAAATCTCTTTCCATCCTCCAACATTAGAGTTTCTGTAGCTTTGCAAAGAACAGCCAAATGTTTTTCTGCGCTGAACCAGCCATGGCTGGGCAACGGGAGAAAAAAGGAGATTTTTGGGTTGACCAGGGTGTGTTTCCTTTAACAAATTAAAGGCCAGGTTGGATGGTGCTGCCTGGTCTGGTGAATGTCATCCCTGCCCATGGCAGAGGGCTGCAACTGGAGGATCTTTAAGGTCCCTTCCAACCCAACTCAACCCAAAATTCTGGGACTCTGTGAAATGAACTCATCCCTGGAAAATCACAAATGCTGGAAGCTTTCCTTCATTCATTCACACACCTCTTAACATCAAATATAATAATAATAACAGTAATAACAATAATTATTTTTAAAGAAGTGAGAGGTCAGGAGCATGTTGCCCTAGATGTGTAACACAGGTCCTCTCTGTGTTCTCAAGGCTGGTCTGGCCAGGCTGAGCATGGTTTAATACAGGAAGGGACAGGAATGATGGAGTGCCCAGAAATGATTCTTCAATGATGCAAAGTAACAAACAGCTCCAGGGGGCAACAGGGGGTGGCTACCTTAAAAGTTTATAGGGTTACCTGAGGGCAGGTGTGGGAGCTCAGGATTCTGAACTATGAACTAATATGATTATGCAGATTTTGATTATTTATACAGCTTATTTTTACATAGTTTCTATAGACTTTGTGTGCCTTAATTGGTTAATCGGGTTTTTTTGTTAATTATTGTTTAGTAACAGGTATCTTACTTGTCTATCAAATCTCTCTATTCTTGGTTAGTTATTCTTGGTTAGTTTCTGGTTAGTTTATAAGGCCTTTTTGTGTTTTATATATATATATATACACACACACATACAGACACAACAGGCAGGTGTCCAATCCCAAACACAGATCAGGGTTATGACATCATCTGTCAAAGGTCCTGAACCAACAGAAAACCACAACAAGAAAGATGGCCTGTTTTGGAATGATGCCATTAGCATCTTTTCAGTATCCTGAAATGCTCTCAGCTTTATGCCTTCTGCATAAGCAACTTGGGCTAAGCTATAATCACAGAATCAGCCAGGTAGGAACAGACCTTCAAAATCGTTGAGTCCAACCTGTGCCCAACTGTTGGAATCACAAATAACCAATAAACAAATAACCAGTTCAAAAAAATAACCCCCAAAAACTTTCATAATTCACCTTAAATCCAATAGAAAATTAAAATAACTAGACCAAATTTCTTCCTAAGACTCCTTATGAACCTCAAAAATTAAAAATCCTTAACTCAATGAAGATAATTTTTTATATATTTACTCTTCCTAGGTAAAAACAAAATAAGAACAAAATTACAAATATCACCCCAAATCACAATATATATAAGAACACTACATCTTAATACAATTTCACCAGAATAATAATCACACTGATAATACAAGGGTTAAAAGTTTCTAAAATCACGGGATGTTTGGGGGCAGAGGCAGGCCCAGGATCATTAGGCTTGGTGGGTCAAGATGAAACTCACCTGAATGATTCTGATAAATGGGGTGATTGTTAATTATACTTGTGTGACCATAATTTATGGATGATTGTATATGATTATAACCCATAACAAGAATAATGTTTTAATCCATGGTTGGACAAAATCAATAGAACAATGTAAGTTTAATAATTAAACCTTTACATTATGTAATTGTGAGGGATAAAAAGGGGGTCTCTTTTTGGAGTTCTCTCAGAGTTAGGTTTGGGTTTTTTACCCCTAACTCTTGGGCCCCTCAATAAAGCACTGCACATAATCACCTGTGATTATGTGTTCTGTTTCTCACCTCTAACAACACCATCCAACCAAATTCCATTAAAACTACCACAAAAACTCAACCAACAACTCTTCAACCAAACCCTGGCACCGAGTGCCACATCCAGGGATGGACCCACCCCAGCTACATCAGTTACTACAGATATCAATGTCCCACCCACTCATCTCTCAGGACAAAGAAATCAAAAACTGCCCCTTCCTCGCCTTAAACACCCCAGAAATTTCAGCTCCTGCTTTAGAGGCTTGCTCCCCACCCTGGCAGCGACACACTGAGTGCCCAGGGATCCTCCAGGCTGGAGCACAACCCCTCCCTGTGCTCCCCTGGTTACCTCTCTCCTTTCGATCTCCTTCCTCCTCTCCTCCTCGCGCTGCCGCTCCAGCTCCCGCTGCTTCTCCAGCTGCTTCTCCAGCTCCAGCTGCCGCTTTCGCTCCTGCTCCTGCCGCTCCCGCTCCTTCCTCTCCTGCTCCGCCCTCTCCAGCTGGGCCAGCCTCTCCTGCTCCTTGCGCTGCTGCTCCAGCAGCGCCTGCCGCCGCTTCTCCAGCTCCAGGTTCCCCCGCTCGAAGTTCTCCCGCTTCTTGTCCTCAAACGTCACTTGGAAACACGGAGCGAAAGAAAGGGTGGTTCAACTCAGCTCTGACTTGGAAACAAATAACCACATCGATGCAGGGGAATCCTCAGCACAGTGAATCAGCCCTCCAGCAGGGAGGTCATAGAGAAAAGCTCACAACTTTCACAGGCCATCCTGGGAAGGTTGTGGGAGAGTGAACAGAAAGAAGTAAAAACAACATCGCAGCTGCCTGACACAGTCTGAGAAACCTGCAAATCTTCCCAGGCCTAACCTGAGAAGTTGCAGAGGGCTCAGGAGAAGAAATCTGTTCTCGTGCTGTTCAGGGCAAAGGAATGCAGGCAATGAAAAACGAAGATATGCACCTGCAGTCCATGTGATGCTGACTTTCTTCTGTCTCTCAAAGAGTTGTTTTCTTTGTCTTGTCAACAGGTTCAGGAGGGTGTCTCTGTTTCTCTGTACTGACCAATGCAATTTCACCTAACTATGTCCTCTATAAAAGAGCTCAGCTCTGTTCAAAAAAAGCTTTTCCTGGTTCTCCAAGCCTGATGTACTGGAGTCCTTTTGGGCTGCTGCAAACTCAGCAGCGACAGTCTTGTACTTGGGTGTTTGTGAAAGATGTTTTCAAGAAGTTGTTATCCTTCTTGCACCAATGGGCTGAGGAGTGTCACTTATTACAAACAATATAAATCTAGCTAATGAACTCATCTACAAAATAATGAGTTTTTTCTCAATAAATGCTTCTTTGCCTTCTGTATGTTTGGAGTGTTTACTGCCCCCATGCCAGGCGTTCCTAACTCAACAGTGACAAGCATTAGCACGGACACTGCTGATCCCCTCAAAGCCACATCCTCAGCAAACCAAGGAGGGAATTTCCTTTTCCATTCCCACTCCTCAGGCCTCCAGCTTTCCCCACAAAGCTCAGCGAGAGGGGATAATTTAGACAAACCATTCTCCAGCTGATCCTCCACAAGGACATGGATCTGGAATTCCTCTCTACACTGGATAATAGCAGCAGTCCAAGAGCCAACACTTCCATTAGCGCAGAGTAAAAAATTCAGCTGCTGACATCATCAAAAGGCCATTATGCAAATGACCAGAACTTACTGAAAGTCGCTGTTCTCATCAGATTACTCATTATTGCAGGAAAAGAAATGGTTTAGGTTATTGAGCAGCTGAGCCCAGAAGTGTGGATTCCTGCAGATCCACATCCTCACCACCTCCTGTTCTGAAAAGAACAGCCTCACTTCCAGCACAGCTTCCCTGCCATCCCAGGGACTGACTTTCCTTTTTCCTTTCCTTTCCCTCCCCAGCACCCAAATCCAAATGGTTCTTTCCCTTCACCTTCTGCTCCTTCCCACACCCTCTGTGTGCCATCCCCACAGCCCAAAGCCCACATTTCTCTCCCCTGTGTGGCCAGCAGGGACATTTTTGGGGTGCAAGGCCAGGGAGAGCCCACGGTGCCTTCCAAGCATGCACAATTGGACATGTCAGCCCAGCACCTGCACCAGCTGAACTCCAGTCTTTGCAACTTTGTGCCCCTTCCAGCTGCCAATTCCTTTAGTTCTTTTCCTGGAATTGCTGAAATCTGTACTAAGCCCCACACTGCTACACAGACTCCAGGGAAACAGGTCTCTGTGGGAATACTGGGATCTTCCACAGAGCACCTCCACCGAGCCCTGCTCCACCTAAGCCAGAGGATGAAGGCAGCAGGATTTTTGCAATCCTGTGCCAGGCTGCCTGTGGGGAGTGCAGAAGGTGAGGAGCCTGAAGGCTCTTCCCATCTCCAGTGCCACCAACCCCAGGGATCAGGCTCCACAAGGAGCTGCACCCAGCAGTGCTCTGGTTGTGCCTCTGACCTGTCCCAAACTGCTCTGCAAAGACATTTCTGTCAGCCCATGGAACCGCCCAGGCTGTGACCTGATGGCAAAACCCCTCTGGGAGCAGCACACTAAACACCCCTGTTTTCCCTTGCTCACCTGGTAATTTCTTTTCCAGCTGCTGCTGTTCTTCTTCCAATGCTGGTTCTTCTGGCAACCTTTGGTCTACAGACGCTGAACTGGCAGCAGAAATCCCACTGCCAGAGCGGACTCTTCTGCCAAGGAAACAGGAACTGCAGGTGCTTAACAGAACCCAGGCCTACACAAATTACTGATGATTTAGTGATGAGATCAAATGAAATGCAATGATGCAATGTTTAATGGTACTCAGTGTTCATTCAGGGTTGCCCAGAGGGTCTCACTCAGGCACTGCCTCAGGAGAGCAGGATTTTCCAGGATCCCAGCAATGAGGTGAGAACCCCAATCCCAAATTCTGCTTCCAGATGGGTTCAACCCTGCCCCCAAGATCTCTCACTTGGGGTAAGATTTCTCCCCAACCAGTCTGGGTTTGGGGAAATGCTGACTTAAACTACAGCAAAAATAGCCAAGAGAGGAAGAGCTCACTGTAGTCAAGCTAAAGGCAACATCCCAGGTGGAACACACAAAAACTGGGAATCTTTAGGAGGATACCTGAAGAACATGGTATAAAATCACTTATTTCCATTGCTGTTACTGTCTTCCCATCTATTTCTCCACAAAGAAGTGAAACGGAGCAAGAGAATGAGTGACCCCACTGTTCCCTAACCCAGCTGTACCAAAAGAGCTCTGGATGGGGTGCAAATCCACATTGGAATTCCAATATACTCCAACTGCTCTACAGGAGTATAAGCCTGAACAAAAATCTAGATTTCTGTGGGCAGATCGAGCAAGTTGGGAAGGCATAAACACGCACCCAAACCCTGTTCTGACAGGGCAAAAGGTGAGGGGTCACTGCTCAGTGTCCTTGGCACTCACAGAACCATCCCAAATGAAACAGCAAACTGAGGAAGGAGATTGCCAAGGGATGAGCAGGTACCTGAATGAAGGTGGGATGTACTCGGGGGGCAGTGCAGGTGGCAGTGGCTGCCCAGACATTGCTACATCAATGAGGTGCATAGCCAGGATGAACTCCTCAGCTGTCAGCTTCCCATCCTGATCAATGTCAGAGAGATTCCTTGGGAAAGGGAAGGGACAAAGCAAGGAAATCATTAATATGAAAAAATCCCTGTTCAAAGGCATTGTTTCAACATACACAGTAACAGATTCGTTCGTTTTTTCACTAATTTTTTCCACACTACTCTGCTTTTTCGAAACAAATAAGCAGCAAACCCCAAGTGCTTCCCTATTTCCCCTGTTTCTTGTGGCTGTCTGCCTGAAATGCAGCTTTGCAGCCACAGCTTCCCCCTCACCTGCTCTGAGTGCCTGGGGCACGTGCCAGAGGAGGAACTTGAACCAGGACAGTTCTCCTGAACACCCAAAAGAACCAGCTCAGGTGTTTGGCAGAACTTTTAGGTTTGGTCTCTTTGCTCCCTGGAGGTTCCTGTATCACATTCCAGGGCACCCACTGGCAGTGAAATCAAAGCCACTGATGTTCTGGTCCTGACAAACACCAAGCCACCCTGGCATTATGCACATGTTAAACATCAGGGAGGAATGTCTCTGCACGGCCCCAAAGCAGAGGCACGAAATGCTTTTACTCCTGTTCAGGTGGTGTTNGGAGCTGCCAGGGATGAGATTTTGGGGGGTCTGGGCAGGGCAGGGCTGGCACTGGAGGATCCCTGTGCATCCCATCCAGCTCAGGATTTGTTTCTCCAGCAACATGCACTGAAATCATGCAGGAAAATCTCCCATGATACTGTGAAAATCAAAGGGAAATAAGTGATTAATTCTTTTGAAATCCCAAGGCACAAGATTTTGCCAATGGGATTTAAATTTGGGAGACACTCACAGCCTCACTGGATGCACACCTGTGACACTGAACCCCTCAGGCTGGAACAGGACACTGGCAATGTAGCGGGCTCAGAAATGACTCAGAGCTGGGCCCACACCTGGGTTAGAAGTGCCAGGACGGCCCAGAAGCTCAGCACCAACTCTTCCCTTGGAGTGTCTGAGCCAGGATTGCAGCCCCAGCACAGCTGACAAACCTCAGCCCAGAGCAGGGCTCAGGAAAGGACCAGCAAGAGCTGCAACGTCCCCTCCTTATCCCCGGCAGCTGTGAATGTCCCCAGCTGAGTGAGCCCTGTCTGCAGCTCCAGGAGGGAGCTGGTGGCAGCTGCCTGCCCACACAAGCACTCCAAGGCTGGCAGAAACAGAGCGTTTCTTGGTTAATCATCTGCTGGGGGACTGATTTGTTTTTATCCCTTTGTTAGGAAACAGAGAAGGAAAGAGTGGTTTTTAACTTATAACCCAACTGGCAGTGCTTTGCAAAGAGAACAAGTGCAGCTGAATGGCCTTGTCACAGTGACTGCAGCACTGCCATCCTCACACTGAGCCCCTGGGCCAGCTCCAGTGCTCCTCAAGCAAACACTCCTAAAGGACACAAGTTAATTAGGAACCACTTTCCAAGGGGCAATAAAAACACAATCAAGTTCGGCAAACAACAAGTTGGAAGGCAAAAGGGAAGCTGAGACAAATCCTTTTCAAATGCATTATTGGAAAGGTCTGTGAGACCAGCCCCTGGGAAATCAGCCCTCCCAAATCCATGGAAAAGGCAGAAAAACCCCACAGAAAGTGTGGTTTGGGTTAAGCTTCCTGCTGTTCTACCCCCAGTGCAGAGGTAAATGCTTCCCTGGTGCTCTGTCAGAAGATGTGGAAGGCACAGGAACATCTGCTCTGCCTAAAAACCCAGCACTGAACCCCAAATTAAACTTACAAAACATCACCCAAAAGATGCTCCTGCTGCTCTTGTGGAATAACATTAATAAAGGCACAGAAGTGCAGGGTTTGTTTATAAAGTCACACATGACAAAGAGCAATGTGTGATTTATCAGTGAGACCGAAATGGAGAAAACCCCACCGCCTGCAGGGCAGAGGTTTCAGAGCAGTTTGGGTTTTGCTGGAAATGGAAACATTTACTTTACCATATTGTAGCCAGCTGAGCCTGGGGTAAACTCGACTGCATGAGAATTGTTCTTGCCTGGGGACCTACAAGGGAAACAAAATTCAACAAAATAAGCAAGAGATGTGAGCAGCAGGAACTTGGCCGCCCCAAATAACCAAGAAATAAAACCTCACTTCTGCACAACAACCACAGAATCCCAGACTGGTTTGGGTTGGGAGGGACCTAAAGCCCACCCAGTGCCACCCCTGCCACGGCAGGGACACCTCCCACTGTCCCAGGCTGCTCCAGCCTGGCCTGGGGCACTTCCAGGGATGCAGGGACAGCCACAGCTTCTCAGGGCAACCAAATCACTCAGATTAAAACCCAAAGAAGCTCTAAATCACAAAGACAAGCAGCAGAGCTGGAAAAATCAAGCCAGGGCACCAGTCTGGTCTCTCCCTGGAACTGGACACTGCTCTCAGCAGTGGGTGAACCCAGCACTGGAAATGGCTGCACAGGTTTCCACAGAACCCACTGTGCCCTTTTCCAGAAACACTTCCCAGGGTCAGCTTTGTGGAAAGTAAAGGAAAGATGGTGATAAAACAATCCCAGCTGTGATTAATATTTACTTCTAAACAAAAGCATGAAGCACTTGGGAGGTTCAAACAGCAAAAGACTGATGAGTGTCTTACTGTGTGAACAACACCCTGAGTGGCATGAAATTGGCTTTGGAGCTGGAAGGAAGGAGACAAGAGGAGCTGTGCCAGTACCTGTCAGGTGTCCACTCATGGTTTTGTCGTGGCTGTTGAAGAGCTGCCGGTACTTGAGCCGTGAGGATTGAGGCACAGCCCACTCTGCCACGGCAGGAGAGCTGCAAGGACAGCAGGACAACAGGGACAGTTGGACATCTCATCTCGTGAAGGGGATGGGAGCAATCACAGAGCCAGAAATCACAGCAGGGTTTGGGCTGGAGGGAGCTCAGAGCCCACCCAGTGGCACCTCCCACTGTCCCAGGTGCTCCAAGTGTCCAGCCTGGCCTGGGGCACTGCCAGGGATCCAGGGGTGCTTTGGGCACCCTGTGCCAGGGCCTCAGCACCCTCACAAGAGGCTGGAGTGCTGCACTGAGATCACATTTTCTGCCTGAAAATGTTCTTTTCCCCAGTTCTGCTGTGAGGGTGGGGAGGTCCTGAGGTGTCCCAGAGCAGCTGGGGCTGCCCCTGGATCCCTGGCAGTGCCCCAGGCCGGGCTGGACACTTGGAGCACTTGGGACAGTGGGAGGTGGCACTGCCATGCAGGGGTGGCACTGGGTGGGATTGCAGGTCCTTTCCACTCCAAACCATTCCGTGATTCCACAATCTCATATTCCCTGCTACTCCTGAGAGCGCCACAGGTTTGAACTCTTGTTTGCAAACATTTATCACAATTCAGTCTCTTGGAAGATGATTGTTTCCTAAGAGTTTTGCTTTTTGCTTTACTGGCAGAGAATGAATAAATTATTCAGAGAAGCTACACGATTTTACCTAGACATGTAGCAGGAAATGCAGAATAAGATCTCATTTTACTCTGCCTTTCACTGTTTCTCTTAGCCAAATAGAGTTGACGAAGGAAAACAAATACAAAATATACTGGAAATGTAGAAAAAAAGATGTAAAAAAGCCACATTGGAACATAACATTTCTCATAGCGGACTGAGTGAGGAATGTCATATTCCCAGTTTTAATTCATTCCCATAACAGGCTGAGTGGATTTGCAGCTCTAATTTCCCAGGCCTGAAGGCTGAGAAGTCCTAATTCTGAAAAACAGAGAGCAGAGTTTTTCTGCCTTCAGGCACATTCAAACTTTGTCCTTTTTTTGACCTTATAAACCATTCCCACATGACAAGACACAAACCAGTGTCTATTTCTATTTTTCATTTCCAAACTCTTGAGCTTTAATAATGTTTAATACTCCTCCATGGGAGCAAAGCAAAACCAAGCTCTCCCTTCAATAATGAAAATAAGAAAAAAAGGGCAAATATTTAATTTTTACCCATAGGAATTCCTCCTAAAATTCCAGTTTTGCTGGATTTGGAGGTTGCACACATTTTAACTTGTGTTACACATAAATTATATCAAAGCATCCCTACTCTGTTCCTGGTTGGTTAAGATTTCAGAGAGAAAACAAATTGCTTTGAAAGTCTTTTAATTATTCACCAATACTGAGTATTGTCACTTATCTAATGGCAGGGCAATAGACAAGCCTGCAGAAGGAAATAAAAATAAACCCAGCTCATTCAATTGTGTCCCAAGCCATTTTCCTCTTGCAGAAAACCTGTGAGACAGATGATTTACAAGGACTTTGGGAAATCCCTCTCTTACCTCCTCTAAGGAAGTTTTCTTTTATTAAATCCATTTCTTTAAACCAGAGTAAAACCCTTTTTGCCAAAAAAAACCACACATTTTTCTAGGCCTTGGAATAATCTAAAAGCCCTTTAAGTGATTTTTCACACAGAACTTGAAGAACATAGAAGAAAGAGTGATGTGAAGTGCATTTAAAATATGAGACCTATTAAATATTTTGCTTTTAGCAATTACCCTGGAGTTGCTAATTTTAAATAAGCAACTTGTCTTGTTTTCACAGTACCAGGAGTGTCAGTGCATGATGCAGATTTTGTTTATAGAGGCAAATACTGTCCCAAAAATCAAGTGAAGGTAATGTCACGTTAGTAGTTAATTATTTTATTTAAGTGATTCCCTGCTAAGCCACAGCAACCCTTTGAATGCTGAACCTCTGCAGCAGCTGATTTCTGCCCGAACTGTTCTTTCAGACAAGCACAGTGGGAAAGGGAAGGAGTTTCCCCAGCCCTGGGCACCCAGCCCCCCTCCCTGGCCCAGCCCCACCTGGCCACGTCGAAGGATTGTGCCTTTTGCAGCTTGGCATTGAGCTGAGCTCCCGGCCCCGAGCGGCTGAAGGAAGAACTCTTTGGCAAAGTGGCTGGCAAGAGAGAAAACAGGGATTTATTGCTGTTCACAGCCAGCTAGGCAATTCCCACGACAATCATGCAGCTCCTAACCAAGTACAAGCACTGCGGGTCTGATGGGAACTTGTTAACAATATAAAAATCAGAGAGTCCAGCAGGACAGGGGAAACACAAGGGCGCTTTTCCCTCGTATTTTTTTACTTCCACGGCTTCACGGAAACCCCGTTGATGCCAAATTATATTTTGGTACGTGTGAGAAACCGTAGGTAGCTCAGCATTAAAGTCACCCTGACAAACAGCAGCAGCTACAAAGAGACGGCAGAGGCCCAATTTCCAGGCAACGGTTTCCTGGCAAGCTCACTTCTCCGCTTTATTTCCTCACCACGAGGGACTCCTGCAGGAGGCCACGTCCACATTCCTTCTTTTAGCTCCTCTCCAAGTGTGCCAAGAGGGCGAAAGCAAAGCACAGTCCTTCCCCAAGGCACCGCTGGCAGTGGCCAGCGCCAGGTGTCCCGGGGAAACGCAGGGGAGCTGTTAGGAGCAGGAGACAGAGAGTGAGAGCAGCGTACCGGGGTGAGCGAAAGCAGGCAGGGGCTGGATGACAGCAGGAGCTCCGTTAGCCAGAGGAGGGACGGCGGCGGGGACAGAGGACACCAGCGGGGGGGACATCCCCACCACTGGGATGGAGGCCATGGGCACCGGGGCCACGCTGCTGAGGGACGGCATGTTGGCAATGCCCCCGAGACCTACGGGCGAGAAAAGCACACGTTGGTTCTGACGCACGCTGCGGGGTCGCTGCTGCCTCCAGTGTCACCTCCAGTGCCACCCCCCGGGGCCTTGGGACAGCCCCACAGCACAGCAGGGACAGGGACAGCCCCACAGCAGCGTCCCAAAGTGTCCAGCTGCACCTGGGCAGGGTCACTGCCACCTCCAGTGCCACCCCCCGGGGCCTTGGGACAGCCCCACAGCACAGCAGGGACAGGGCACAGGGACAGCCCCACAGCACAGCAGGGACAGGGACAGGACACAGGGACAGCCCCACAGCAGTGCCCCAAAGTGCCCAGCAGCACCTGGAAATGGAAAGGAAGAAATAGGGAAGGAGCTGTGTGCCTTGAACCGAGTGAGGAGCAGCACTGGCACCCCCAGGGAGGAGTGAACGCCCTGCTCAGGCTGCCACAGAAGCTGCAGGATTAATGCTCCAGCCTTGGGCTGGGGTGACACGGGGACAAGCTCGTGGGGACAGCATAGGACAGGAAGAGGGAGAAGCACAGCTGCAGGGACGTTAAGGAGGGCCAGGGGAAGAAGGAGGGGTGTGCAAACAGCTCACATCAATCCACAGGGAATGGGAATAAGGGAACCACCCATTCTGGCTGGGGTTTGTGGGGGTTCATCTCATTTTGCCTTTTCTCACTTAATCCATTTTCACTGTTTTCTTCCAAAGAACTTTATTTCTGACTGCAAAACTTGTGGGGGTTACAGTGGATCGAACCACACTGCTGCAAGCAGTTTATCAAAGGCACTCTTCCCTTTCCTCAGGACATTTACAGGGGATTTGGGTCAGGAATTGTTCTCTGGCAGGGTGGGCAGGCCCTGGCACAGGGTGCCCAGAGCAGCTGTGGCTGCCCCTGGATCCCTGGCAGTGCCAAGGCCAGGCTGGACATTGGGGCTGGGACACCCTGGGACAGTGGGAGGTGTCCCTGGACAGGGGGAGGCGACCCTGGACAGGGGGAGGTGGGCTCTGAGGTCTCTGCCATGATTCCATGATTCCCAGGCACCGATAACCCCGAGCCACAGTGAAGACTAAATCAGAACGATAAAGAACCTCTCACAACAGCATCAAGGTGTCAGAGGTTCAGGTTTAGTTATCTTCCTTTCCCCATCCCTTTATTTAATTTTTCTTGATTTTAGTTATTTTAGTTATTACTTTTATTTAGTTATTTTCCTTTCCCTACTCTTTTGCTAGAAATGCCTTTTGCAATCCTTCACCCCAGCAGCTGCTCACCCAAGCAGAAGGTGCAGGGATTGTAAAAACACAAGCAGATCTTGCCAAAGCTGGGGATGCAGTAATGCCAACAGCTCAAACCACAACTCCAGCCCTTTGCAGTGCACCAGCCCTACTCCCTGAGCCATGTTTTGTTAGGAGCAGTGCACACCTGAAGCAAACAGGAGCTCAGCTCAGCTAAAAGCCCGGTGCAATTTGTTTCAGCGCACGTGCAACATCTGCCTTTGACCCCATGTAGTTTTAGAAGCACTTTTCCTCAAGATTTTCTTGGAGAAACCACAGCAGGACAATGGAATTGCTACAGTCCCAGGTAGCAGTGAGGAAAAGAGAGGAGAACAGGGACCTTACCAAATCCTGGGGCACCGGGCAGGGCGAGAGGCGGCTGCTTCATGACGGGCGGCAGCGCGGCCGGGAGCTGGTAACCCTGGAGCTTCAGCTTGATGAGCTTCATAGCTATGGAAAACTCCAAGGGATCCATCCTCCCATCATTGTTCATGTCAGCTAGAGCCCTGAAAAACACAGCGTTTCCACAGTCACACTCTGCAAGCAGCACCTTCAGGCCCTGCCCAACGAGCAGGCTCACACAGGTAGGGATGGATATTCATGANAGGGGACAGCCGGGGGGGTCGGGCTGTGCTCCAGGAACAGGGACAGGAGCAGAGGGAACGGCCTCAGGCTGGGCCAGGGCAGCTCAGGGTGGCACCAGGAGCAATTTCCCCATGGAAAGGGAGCTCAGGGATTGGGAAAAGCTGCCCAGGGAGGTTTGCAGTGCCCATCCCTGCAGGTGGCACCTGGAGGTGGCACTCAGAGCTCTGGGTGGGGACAAGGTGGGACTGCCTGGGCTGGGAGGGCTTTTCCAGCCTCAGGGATTTGGGATTCTCACTAATTTCCATCCAAAATTATGCCAGGCTAAAAATAAGACATTGTTTAAACTTAAGAGCTCCTTGATTTCTTCCCTGGGGTGATGAATAAATAATTTTAAAGTTGCTTTTCAACTCTTGGAAGAATTACAACAAAGCACCCAGAACAAATGCAGCTGCACAAAAACTCCACAAAATCACACCGAGGAAAGCACAGGCTCCTCAAACAGCAGCACAGAGAGGCAAATCACTGAGTCTGCAAATCAGTACTTTAGCTCCACTTAAAATAAAACGTTCTTGAAACGTGTGACTCCCCTCAGCACTGCTCCATCTGCGAGTGTGCAAATGTGTTTTCAATGAAACAATTGCACTCAAGATGAAACATTGAGCCTTGAATGGGCTTTCAGGGGAAGGAGTCTGACTTAAACAGTCTGCTTTTTGTTCCTCCCCTTGCTAGTTAGGAAAACCCAGCGCAGCAGGGAACGGGGGTGGGAGCTTGGGGGGAGAGAAGCAGGAAGAAGAGTGTCAGTTCCTGCCATTGCACACCAAAAAAAAAACCACCCTGAGTAAATGCACATCAATAACACAACTAGCTGTAAACTCACTTTTAAACACCATGCTTATTTCTTTGCATTTGTTTGAAGAATTCAGTACAGATTCCAGCACTGGCCTAATACAGATTTTGAAGTTTATGCATTTATTTCTATGTCATGGGTGTGGCCCAGGGCAGTGTGGGTGAACCAGAGCTTCATTTCTGATCAGATTCCTCTCAAAGAGTCTTTGTGCAACAAGTGCAAAGTTATCCCCAAAGTACCCCCGTGAACTGGCAGCTATTTAGAACTGATACACCAGGAGGCAGCCAGGTAAAGGCACGGGCAAAAGGGAAATCCTCCCACTCCAAAAAAACACCCCAAAACTTGAAAACCCTCATGGAGAGGCAGATCCCAGCAGGGACTGGCACAGGTTCAGGTCCCCAGCAGCAGCACAGACACTCCAAACCTCTCCAGTACTCCTAAGAAAGGATTTGCAGAGGTGCAGCTGCCTTGATCCATCACTTCTGGTGTCATGGGGATAAAGAACAGAAAGTAAAATCTGGGAGCAGCATTTAAAGAAAGTCTGGAGAGGACACTGAGGCTCAGACACTGATATCCTTAAAAAGCATCTGCTGCAGCTGCACTGGAAGAGGCTGAATCCCAGAACATCCCAGACTGGGTTTGGGTTGGGAGGGACTGCAGAGTTCACCCAGTGCCACCCCTGCCACCCCAGGGACACCTCCCACCGTCCCAGGGTCACCTCCCACTGTCCCAGGGTGTCCCAGCCCCAGTGTCCAGCCTGGCCTGGGGCACTGCCAGGGATACAGGGGCAGCCCCAGCTGTGCCAGGGAACAATTCCTGCCCCAAATCCCATCCAATCCCACTCTGAAGCCATTCCCTGTGTCCTGTCCCTCCATCCCTTGTCCCCAGTCCCTCTCCAGCTCTCCTGGAGCCCCTCCAGGCCCTGCCAGGGGCTCTGAGCTCTCCCTGGAGCTGCTCCTGTCCAGGTGAGCCCCCCCAGCTCTCCCATAATAGTCTTACCAGTGGCTTCTACACCTGCAAAGACTTTGATTTTTAAGATATAAACCTTTCTATTATTAAGCACAGCCAGACCCTCAGTGGGCTCCATCCCTGGCCAGGAAAACGCAGGAAGAGCAAAGATCACCCTGGAGGAACCTCGACTCCCCAGGCACCATTTCCTGCTGGGACACAGCAAATCTTTGTATCCTGCAGGGGAAAGCATTCCAGCAGTCAGGAACTCTGATGTGCACCAGTGCCATTGCTCTCATTGAACTCCAGTTCACATCAGCAGCTTTTCACTCAACATCTGACCTTCTGTGAACTCCTTCACTCCACACCAACAGCTTCATTACTGAAATTACCAGCACAAACATCAGTGCAGAGAGTTCTCTGGACCCCTCCAGGAATATCTCCAGTTTTACTTTTTTTTCTTTTTGCAAAGAAAAAGCAGATTTTGTCTGACCAACTCTTCCTGCAAAAATAGGGCACATTTTCATTCCTGGTTGCCAAAGTTGGTGTCAGGCTGCTGGATTTTACTGGGCTGCTCTGGAATAAGCAGCACCTGAAATGCAGGGAGGGCCTGCCAGCAGACACCACCTAATCCCACTGATTTCTGCTCCTAATGATATTGGGACAACGTGGTGCCCTTGCATTTGTTTCCTTTGGGGTCTGGCCTGAAGCAGTGCAGAGTAAATGGATTCAAGACTAAGTATTTATTACATTCTGGAGGCCAGGCCTGTGTTTGTACTAATGAAAGAATTACAGCGGGCTCAGCACCACCCCAGGTGCTGACAGATCCTTCCCCATGGATCTTCTCCTCCTTTCTCTCACCTTTTCTGCAGAATGAAAAGCCAGCTCAATTAAAAAAAAGCCAGCTGCATTGCTGAGGTGCAGAAATGACCACGGGCAGTTTTCCTATCAAATGTGCTGTAATTAGCACACAAACCATGCACCCATGAAACCAGCACTGGGTGACACCAAGGATCCCTGTGCAGCTCCCAAACCTGGACTGATTTAGGAAAGGAAGTCACCCAGTGACTCTGTCCTGACAAAATCAGCAACTCCAAAGGCATGGAGAGCACGTGGCACTGATGATTTCAGAGCTCTCCTGTCATTCCAGGGGGCCAGGCCACACAGGAGATGCTCTTTGAGGCCCTGCTCCTCGGGCCTCACAAGAAAAGCAGATTATTCTGCTTAAGCACAGTTATCTCCTGAGCCACTGCAGGCCCAGCTCAAAGCCCAATTAGAGGCTTCTTAATTGATCAGCAGCCTGGAGGAGTCTGGAGCTGCTGAAGGGTAGAACAGCACAGAAGCCATCATGGCAGACCATAATACTTCACTCCTTTTCCCCCAGAGACTTTTACTTCCTTGAATGAGGAGAAGGAGGAACACAGTAATTCCCAGTGCTAATAAAACCAGGGAGCTGCTGCTTGGAAGGACAGTGGGGAAGCTTTTATGGGCCCAGAAATGAGGGATTAATCAGATTTATTCCGTGTCCCTTGGGAAAACACAGGCCAGGCTTTTCTCAGTTACTGCAATCAACAGAATGATCAGGAACAGGAAAACACTTCCAGGACACGACACACAGACATTTCCTCACGGAGCCCCCATCCCTGCAGGGCCCCAGGTTGGACACTGGGTTTGGAGCAGCCTGGGACAGCGCAAGGTGTCCCTGCCATGGCACTGGTGGGCTTTAAGGTCCCTCCCAACCCAAACCATCCTGGGATTCTGGGATCAGAAAATTAATCCCAGAGTTGCACAAGTTGTTGTAAATCAGAATTACAGCTTTCCTTCCTAGAGGACTCCTGTAGCTCCCCTTCTCTCCCAGCAACAACCAAGTGCTACCGACAAAGTCCCAACCCAGCTGTTCCAGGAGCAAACACAGATAGAGGAGCGTTTTCTGCAGCTCCCATCCCTCACAGATTTCAGGCTCATTACTCCAGGACTCCTCCTCTAAATTACTCAAGGATCTATAGAAAGATTTCTACTTAAATATTTACTTCTCTTAATTCAGAGATGACTAAAAAAATAAGAGACAGACAGAAAGGAATGTCCACGAGCTGCTTTATGATTTAGAAAGGCAGCTTGAACAAGTTTTAGCTCAGCTTCATTAACAAAAATGTGCAGGTCTTGTCTCTATGACAACTCCAGAGGGAGTGGAATGATTCCCTTCCTCTCAAGAGCCTGGAAAACTGAATAATTCAGAGAGGAAGAGATCCTTAGTCAGACTATTTACAAGTGTTTGGTTTTGTTAACACCTAATTAAAGCCAATGCCTATGGAAGATTTTTGGAGAAAGGATGTCTTGTCTAAAACAAAACTTCTTTCCTTGTTTAATTCAGAGGCAAGAGAAGTTCCAAAGGGACATTTGAACACTCACTGAGGCTTCAGCAAATAAGACAACCAGGCCAGCTTTGATATTTGTAAGATGAAGATAATTAGAAAAGAAAATAAGCTGTTTTAAAACCTTGTAGACCGAGGCATGAAGATTTCCACAGCAATAAAATATTTCTCCTCTTTCTCCTGTCTGTGCCCATCTTCATTTTTGTACCAAGCATTCCAGGCCTTGCCTAGGCTCTGCCACAAGCAGATTTTTAATATTAATTACTGTGCTCAGCAGTTGTGTCAGTCCAGTTTTAACAGAGCTGGAAGCATTTAGCAATTTGAAACGAGAGAGTTTGAAATTGCCAACTTCCAAAAGTGGCCTCCTGCCCACCTGGGCACCCCTGGGCTCTGTCCAGCTGTGGGTTATGTGGCTTTTTTATTCTTTCATGGGAATTGGTTTTGATGAGGTAAGAACTGGGATTTCTAGATATTTAAAAACACAGTTTATTTATCTTTTCTACAGAATTAAAAGCATTAAATTTTTAATAAATGTTAAAACCATAGCTAGAAGTCAGAGGACTCTTGCTTATATCATTCTTTAAAAACTTATTAATAAAATATTAATAATTAAGATAACTATATTATTAAACCAACAATAAGAAATACCATTTAATAATAACATAATCTTTTCTAACCAGTCTTATTCTATTACACAAATCTATTCTACAAACTTTTTGCTACCTTGATAACTATTTTTATTCTCTCTATCTAGCTTAACACATTTCCGTTTTAACTACAAACCTACATTTTTATTTCTAACACCTAAACTTAAAAGCTTCTCCCAAGATCTTAACTCAAACCATTTATTACATTCTAAATTTTAGCCCAGCAGCCCCATATTCTAAAAACTCTGTTTTTTAGATCCCAGCAGCACCCCCAGGGCCCTGCCCAGCCCCCCCTGCAGAGCTCCCTGACCTGGGGCACAGCTAGGGCTTTGGTTTTACCCACTTTTATAGCTCATTTAGAAACGTAAATTTTGTGGTTTAGGATGTAAGAAGCTGAGTAAAAATGATGTTCAGTGTCTCTGGCCTTCACTGTGCTCACAAGAATGCATTTCTTGTGACAAGGAGGATGAATAGAGGCTAAAAACACAGAGTGAGAGAGGCAAAAAAGGCCAAAAACTGAAATAAAAAGAGGCCCTATGTGCCCCAGACTGGACAAAAAAAGGGAATTTTTAGATTTGGGTGGCAGGAGGAGGTGGCTTGAACAGTTTTCAGGTCACCATGGTGTACACCTGCTCCCCGTGGTTTTCACTGAGCAAAGAAGTTTGGGTTGATCATGTTAATTAGTAACATTATTTTTATATTATTTTGCTTTACTGTGATAGTTGGTATTGTAGGAATCTTTGTGGGGACAGCCAGTGACTGCCTTGTAATACTGATTGGACACAAGATTTATCTAGAAAAACCAACAAACAAACCAAATTTCAGATACATCCTTAAAAATTACTATTACATAACACTCCCAGCACTAAAACCATACTGGCTGCATAACTTTCAGCAAACTATACCAAATTAAAATAGTATAAAAACATGAATAATATTTATATATATGTAAATATTATATATTTACATAAACAAATATACACTT
>VXBU01018929.1:0-25563 GCA_013400315.1 Bombycilla garrulus | reverse complement strand
CATTAAATATATCCATTTATACAAGTGTAATATTACAAAAAATACCGATTTTAAAGAGATGATTTTAGCAAATGATAAAATCCTTGCACATGTCCACAGCCTGAGGGAGCCCTGGGTGCAGATCCCCCCGAGAGAGCCCAGCCCCACTGTGCCCACCCCACACTCACCATATCTGTGCCAGCACTGGCTGAGGCAACCCAGATTGGAAAAAAAAGTTCCTGGCTTGATCACCTGGAAAAGAAAAAGCAGAGGGAATGGGGGATCAGCAAAAATCAGCCAGGAGTGATGATCCTGGACAACGGAAATGCAATGTAACAAACAGAGCAACAAAGAGGAGGCCTCCTGCTGCCTCTGAGACACAAGTTTGATAAAGGTTTGGTAGGAGCAGTGCAATTCCTGGAGTTGGATCTTGGCTTCCCACTCTTCAGTCAGTTCTGCATTTAGATGGTTCCAGGAGGTCAGCCATGCTGATGTCAGTGCAGTACAAACTGAATTTCTAAACCTGACTGCAGTTAAATTGACACAGCTTGATTTAATCAGACCTTTCATTTATCAATATTTAGTGTGGTGGGCTGCACCAGGCACAAAGAACCCATCCCTCCTTTCCACAGCAGGATTGGGAAGACAAAAACATCAGAAAACACCAGAAAATACCAAAAAACACCAGGAAAGTTGGGGCTGATGTGGCAAACATTAGAACAATGGGATTTAAAATGAGAATACCTGCTCAAATTTTCTAATAATTCTGCCCATATGTCTCCAGGCAGCTCTGTCCACATTCAGGCTCACTGGTTAAGGTTTAACTACACAAAACTAGCAGTGGCAGCTGTTTGTTTACCAGTGATAAATCCAGCAGTTGGTTTCAGACTGTGGAACTGTTGATCGTGTTTTGCTCTCTCCTCCACAGTAATAGCCCAGATATCCAGGTTGCCTGGTCCAAAAAAAAGGCACAAATTACATAAAGAAATATTACCTAAAAAGCAACCCCTTTAATTTCTGAGTGTAATTATGTCACATTAATTATCATATAAACACAAATAATTCTCTATCTGGGCAAACAAGCCAAGCGTGGGAGGTTATTTGACCCCAGAGCACTCACAGCTGGAATTCCAGTTTCTCCACCTGCAAAGGAACCTTTTCCTCCCAAATATCCCACCTAGCCTGTGTAATGGCTTGGATTTTTAAATTTTAATTTTTTTTCCTTTGTGCTGTGAGATAGGAGTGGCAGAAAAGTAAAAGCAGGCTTAAATCTCTCTTTATACCCTTAAAGATTTATTAACAAGCCTAAAAAGAATAATAAAAAGCAGAATAAAATTTTCAGACCACTTCTTTTCCTTTCTCTTATACTTTTAATTCTTTTTTTATTGATAATGCACAGAAACTTTAGTTAGCTATTAATGTAATAATTGTTAGTTATTCATAAAAATTAGTTAATAACTAGTTACTAATAATAGTTATTATAATTGTTAGTTATTATTGTAAGAATAGGGATTTTTAGTTTAAAAGAGGATATTTTTAGTTTAGGGTTTTCTAGTTTAGGGAGAGCTGTGTTTCTGGGCTATGTTAAACTTATGGGGTATTATTTTTAAGGATGAGCTGTTTAAAGCAGAGGTTTTCTTTATTTTCTTTTAAAATCATGCTTATGTCTAGGAATAGAGGGGTTTTTAAGCTTTTTATGGAATTGTGGCTATTTTAATATCTGTTTATTTAGTACAGATATTTTTGCTTATGGTCTTTTTATTAAACTCTCCATCCCAAAGTCTTTTGTTGTGGTTCATAGGGATATAAACCCTGCCCACAGAAAAGCCCTTTGAGTGCAAGCAGAGCAGTTTCTCTGCCTCAGCACTGGCATTTCTCTCTGTAATCCCTCTGCAGATGAGCTGCAAAACTCAGCTCAAAATGCATCCCGGGGTCTGGAGGGAACACAGGCCTACAAGGACAGGGAGAGCACAAGCAGGGATGGGTTCAGACTCCAAGAGGGGAAATCTGGGGCAGTTATTCAGCAGGAATTGTTCCCTGGCAGGGTGGGCAGGGCCTGGCACAGCTGGGGCTGCCCCTGGATCCCTGGCAGTGCCCCAGGCCAGGCTGGACATTGAGGTTTGGAGCACCTGGGACAGTGGGAGGTGTCCCTGTCATGGCAGGGATGGGATGAGCACCCCCATCCAGACCAGTCTGGGGTGCTGTGACTTGATGTGAAGAACAAAAATCCTGTCCCTACTGCACTACCAGGACCCATCCTGGATTTTTTACTCCATTTCCAGATGCTGCAACTTCCCCCGGTTGTAAATGAAGAGCTAAAAAATGTGTTGGCTTTTGTTCCAACCTAAATGTGGGTGATGGGACAAGAAGGAAAAAAACTGAACTGATACCACCCAAAGGCATCTGCTGGGACTTGTAGCAGAAAAATTCAGGGTTCCTGGATTTTAATAGGTCCAAGAACCCTGGAAAAGCCACCACAAGGCAGAGAAACTCTCAGCTCAGAGAAATGCACTCTGCACAAACACTTCCCTAAGTAAAACTCTTGGAAAGGAACGTGTTGATGCCAGGTTTGTGCACACAGGAACAGCTGAGAACACACCAGAAACCACTTACCCCCAAAAGGTGTTGGAAACTGAGCCATGGTTCTGTCACTTTTAGCTTGTTAATAGATGCCTGGGGAAGAAAAAAAAATAGTCAATACAGTATCCTCCATTTTCCATTATTTTCTGTATGACCAATTATTACAGAAAAATAATTAAAAAAGGCAGTAAAGAAGCAGGATTGTATCAATACCTTCCACACCAGCTGGGATTTACAAAACTCAGTGTCTCAGTTTTGCACTTCCCTGTGCATCTGTGAGGGCATCTTCCTGCTTTAGGAATGGCCCCAAATCAGCCTTTACTTAGCAATAAATATTTATTTATAACTGGCTAGACATGGAGAGAGGGCAGAGCTCAGTCAGGGATGCTGCTGCAGGCTCCATGACTTTGCTGAGTGTCACAACCCCTGCTGCTGCTCAGGAGGGAAATTGGCTCCATTTCCAACTGTTGAAACCCAGCACCAGAGACCTGGGTTTTATTCCTGACAGAAAACACCCAGCCTTGCCCAGGTCCCTCTGTTTTCAAGGATAAAGATGGAATCCATGTCCAGTTTCTTTTACTCCTGACAGAAAACACCCAGCCTTGCCCAGGTCCCTCTGTTTTCAAGGATAAAGATGGAATCCATGTCCAGCAGCCCCAGATCTGAGGAGCACCGAGGGCTGAAGGTGCTGTGGGAGGGCAGGGGAGCCTCCAGGAGAGCTCTGCAAACAAAGCAACCACACAGGCTCCCAATTTCATCTGGACACAGAGAAGGAAAAACATTTTTCTTGCTGCACACAAAGGCTGACATGAGCAGCCCGAGCCAAAGGACAATGAGCAGCACAACAATGAGCCACGGCCTCTTGTGCTGCCAGATTCCACTCGTGTCCTCCAGGCAACAGCAGAAAGGCAAAGGGGACCAGAGGCAGGAGAATCATTTAGGCTGCTTCAACAGCAGCAGAAATTTATCAATATCCCCAAGAAAAGGCATTCACTTGCACCAACAATTTCCCTTTGTCTGAACTGCTGTTTGCTCCCATCCCCCTTTCACACTTCCCACATTCTCTTCTGGCTCCGAGCTGGGAGCGTCCCCCGAGTCCCTTCCCCAGATGTCCCTGCACAAACCCCGGCCCTTGGGGCAGCCAGGGTCCCCAGCCGCTGGAATTCAGGCAGTGATGGACACAACCCTGACTCCACAACCCTGACTGTCTTTGCTCAGAACTGGCCAGAGCACGTGGCTCCAAAGCCTCGTGCCCAAGGCCAGGGAAGGGGGCTGATGCTGCTCCAGGCACAAAAAGTTTTCCCCCAAAATTCCAAATTCCAGCGCTCAGAAGGAGCTCCCTGAGGTGTGGGGCTCTCCCAAAAGATTCCTGAATGGCTGTAAGGTCAGCACTTTTATCTTTGCCTGTGTTTTCTTATTGTACTCTGCTGTGGGAAAGGATTCAGCATTGCTGCTGGGTTTCGTACTGCAAGGAAACGCTGAGGAAAAAATAAAAACAAAAAAAAAAGAAAAAAGAAGGGGGGAAGGATAAGGAAAAAAGAGGAAAAAGTGAAAACAAAAAAAAACCCCAGACAAACAGAAAACTAAAACAAACAAAGCAGCAAAAAAACGAAAACAAAACACAAAAAAACCATCCAATTAGAAAAAAGGAGAAAAGAGGAAAAAAAGCAGGAAAGCCCAAAAGCAGAAGTGCCTGAAGCAGGCAGTTTCCAATTATCTGTCCTCTTTTAGCACAAGGGGAAGCAGCAGAGCATTTCCAATGCTCAGCCTTTCAGGGAAGAGCCTCCTCCCCAGCCTGCCAGGATTGCAAAGAAATTGACTCCTCTTTACCTCGAACACAGGAGGAAGAGGAGAGGACTGGGAACTCTGAACACCAGCCCGTGCTGGATGCCAAGGAAAGCAAAAACAGCAGGAACTACTCCAAAGAAATTCCAGAGGGGAAAAAAAAAAGAAAGAGAGAAAGAAACCAAAGCCAGATGAAATAAAGGATGGGGGAACGGAGAGAAGGAGCAGAGAATTGTGGTTAAATGTGAGAGGCTGAAACCCAAACCGAAGTCAACTGTGGAGAGAGAGACAGCGAAGCAACGTGAGGGAAAGACAAATCTCTCCCTCACTGGAATGTGCTGGAGTTTGCTGTTCAGTGCTGATGGATCACCCAGGTTCCACAGGCACAGTTCTACTGTGCACGACTCAGGTGACACCAGAGACCCAGCTCTCTCCCAAAGGTGGGACCAGATCATCTCTGGAGGTCCATCCGCACTCAAGCTGCTCTGTGGTTCTGTTTTTGGGGTTGAAGAGCTCAGAGGTGGAGAACAAGCATTATTTATCCCCAGAACCATCTGGCACAGTTGGTATATTATAAAAGATCATCTGCATGTCAAGTATTGTAGAACAAAAAAACCAGCACAGGATCCCTGAGGCTGGAAAAGCCCTCCCAGCCCAGGCAGTCCCACCTTGTCCCCACCCAGAGCTCTGAGTGCCACCTCCAGGTGCCACCTGCAGGGATGGGCACTGCAAACCTCCCTGGGCAGCTTTTCCCAATCCCTGAGCTCCCTTTCCATGGGGAAATTGCTCCTGGTGCCACCCTGAGCTGCCCTGGCCCAGCCTGAGGCCGTTCCCTCTGCTCCTGTCCCTGTTCCTGGAGCACAGCCCGACCCCCCCGGCTGTCCCCTCCTGGCAGGGACTTGTGCAGAGCCACCAGGGCCCCTGAGCCTCCTTTGCTCCAGGCTGAGCCTTCCCAGCTCCTCAGGGATTCTCCAGCCCCTTCCCAGCTCCCTCAGGGATTCTCCAGCCCCTCAAGGGAGGGCCCAGAACTGCCATCTCCATTTCCAGCCTTATTTTCAAACAGTAACCCGTGGTTTGGATGTGCCTTCCACGTTCTCCAGCCTGTACCAGCTCCACAGCAGCCCTGACTCCACTCCCCTGCCTTCCTTGTCTCTCCCAGCGTCCCCAGGAAAGAACCCACAGTGGGATAAAACAAAAATCATGAAGGAACATGATTCAGAAATCCTGAAATGCCCGGAGAGCTGCCAGAAATCCGGGCTGGATAAGCTGAGCTCTGCACCATCCCTTCCCTTCAGGAAAGCTGTGATTTCACTCCAGCTCCTGATATTTGCATTTGTATGAACTTGGATATCTCAGCAATTTTTTGAACTCTGATAAATCCAGCTGACGTTGAGCAATGAGCTGAGGAATGATTCAGACAGGAAGAAGGGGAGACAAGCAGGGAACCACAACTGCACCGTCAGTCCGTCCCACACAGCTCCCCTGGGAAAGCAGCCCAGACCCCCAGAGCAGAAAAACCACCACTGGAACGTGGCCAGCACTCCCTCCACGGGTGTGTCCTGCACCACAGCCACAAGATAGAACAGATATTTTATCCTTCTTTTAGAGAGCACAACAAGGAATTTGGAGCTACTCACCTTTGCCAGTCACAAAAAAGCTCAAGCCACTGCTGCACTGGGATTTGCCAAAGCAATCCAACATCAAACAGCTCCTTCCAACATAAATCCCTTCACCCCCAAGCAAGAGATCCACACCTCATCCACAGGGGATGAACCACTGAACACTGGGATCAGGCACGAGTTCTGTGCCTCCCAACCCTCCAGAAAAGGCAAATATTCCAATTTCCCACTCCCAGAGTGGTGCCAACAGCAGCCACCCCACATTTCCCCCCTGAGGCCAGAGGATCCCTGGAGTTGGAAAAGCCCTCCCAGCCCAGGCACCCGCAGGTGCTCTGTGCCAGGGCTGAAAATGAGACAAGCCAGACTCACTGGCTTCAATCCTCAGTTCTTTATTATTTTTTCATCACAATTCAGAGCCTCAGATGACAACAGGTCCTGCACTCTTCAGTGACATGTGCCAGCAAGACACAAATGGACAATTCCAAGGGTTCTTATACAGACAGGCTACCCAATTACCTATTGCTATGTACTTAAAAGGTATTTCATTTTTATCAAAATACCCATTAATAATTATTTGTCAGCCACGTAACCTCTGCAGCTTTGTCTGACTAATCACTGTGCTACCAAAACTGCAGAAAATTGAGCAGATGAAAAAGAAGGAAGAAACTGAGTCAACACCCAAAATCCTCCATCTTTGTCCCAACTACTAACAATGCTAAAAAACCCAAAACCTACTTGTTTGCCCTGTGACAAACTACAATATTATCTAATTCATACGTTCACAAAAACTCCTCACAAAGTCCTGTAAGTTTTTTCCATGGCTAAAGACTGAAAGCTGTGCTCTCCTGAGGAATAAAACCTCTCAGGACAGGCACAGGAGATATTCCTGTGTGCTGGATTCCCACAGCCTGTGATGGGAGGTACCCCTGGAACTTCCATCGGCTGTTTAATTATCTTTATAGACACTCATGAGGAACATCTGCTCACCCCAGCCAGCTCAGCTGCAGAGCTCTTTCTCTTCCACCTCACACTCCTCTAGCTAAGCTCAGAAATACTTCAATTCTTCACCCTCACTCCAAATTATTTCCTCTCAGAAACCAATTCTCTATACACAAGCAGTGTTTATATATATATAAAATATATATAACCTAACTGTAACCCCAGAAGTTGTTCACATAAAGGTAAAACTGAACCATAGAGAGACCAACTCCATATACATAAAATCCCACATCGTATCTAAATTTAAGTATTGATGTTTAAAGTTCTTACCTCGAAAAAATGAGCAGGTTGAAAATAACTCCAGTAAAACATTTATTCAGAGGAGTCAGGCATGTATGAAAATTCCTTTCCCGGTGTATTATATATGGACTTAAAAAACATGGCTCAGAACTTTATTAAGAGTCTCTATTTAAAGTGATCTGTGCTCTGCTGGAGCCATGTTTACAGAGAAAACTGCAATAAAGCCACAGGAGGTATAAATTGAGAATAATTGAGCTATTTCAGTCCTGTGTGTCTTTACACAGACACATTTCACACAAAAAAAAAATCCTATTTTTGTTTTCCCTAAAATGCAACACAGCATTTCTGTTCCTAAGCAATTCCTCGTGAGATAATTCTTGATCTGACTGCCAAAATTAATTCCTGAGGCCACAGATCAGTCACCTTCCTCCTCCTACAGGATAAAAAACAGACAAACCCAACCAGATAAAGTCCCCACATGCCCCAGGAATTCCAAATAACAACAAAATGCCCCCGAGCAGGACATGACAGGAGAGAATCCCAGGCTGGCAGCAGGGCTGGGGGTTGCAGATGGTCCCCTGGAAATCATCTAGACCAGGATCTGCCAAGAGACTCAGAGTTTTAGCCAAGCCTGGTAATTATGGATCAATCTTGGAAAACAATCATTTTGAGACATCCAGGGAATTCTGATCCTTGCTCCGGGAAGATCAGATTTTAACTCAGTCACCACTCTACAAAACTTTCCAGGGTTTCTGCTCCTAACAGGAATGACAGGGAAAGGAAAAACGCAGAGCCACGGGCAGGGCCTGAGCCCCACAATTCCCTGCACAGGAGGCACAGCTGCTGCCCTGGGCAGGGCCCGAGCTGGAGCAGAGCCCAGAGAGAGCTGCAGCCTCTTCCAGGACATCCCAGAGCCACCCGCACACAATCCTGCACCCTGGGCTTGGGGCTGGCCCTGCTGGAGCACGGAGGTGGCACCAGGTGACTCTGAACAGCAGGAGAAGCAGGGGAAGCAGATGGGGCCTGGCACTTCCATGCCATAAACTGAAGACAGCCTTGCTTTATTTCCAAGCTGTCCACGGCTCTGGGATCCCCAAGGATCTCAGGAGAGACTCCTGGAACAAAAAAAGGAGTGGCCGAAGCCTGGAGTCCAGCCTCGTTTGAGGGCTCTGGAAGCCCTCAGTGCCAGTTCTATCCCAATTTCATGGCTGTGCATTGTTCAGAGAGGAGGGTGACAGTCCCACCACACCTTGAACCTGCCCACCCTCAGCTCTTCAACTCCAGCATCCAGGGAGCGGAGCACAGCTGCTCTGGAAGCCCAGGATCACCTCTGGGCATTCTCCCCTCACCACACGTCTGATCTCTCCAGTCCTCACCACAACCAACCCTGATCCTTCTCCTGCTGCCTCTGCAAGAACCAGCCCAAAGGGCTTAGAGAATTAATAATTATGTGGCTTTCTGCAGATTATCCCTTCCCTTATTCCTGCATCAGCTCTCACACCTGTTCCACCCACCTTGGGCCACCTCCTGCAGCACATCCAGGCCAAGAAGATGATGGAAATATTCCAGGAAATGGCTGAAAACCTTCTTCCCTCCCTTTCCTACAGATGCCCATGACACAGCTCTGCAGGAACTCGAATGTTTCGACCCAGCTGGATGTTTTTAAAGGAATAGCTCAGAGCTGTCAAGTCTGCCTGGGACAGCAGTGGTGCCTTCCAGCCCCAGATTCAATCACTTGTAGGCCTGACCTAACCCCACACAGCTGTGCTGTGAAAATCCACGTGCTTGTCTCAACTTTAGAGCTGATCCTTTGAAATGAGGACAAAAAAAAAAAAAAGGAAAAAAAAATCAGCTATTCCTGAGTTGTTTCACTTCACCTTCTCCAACTCTGCCACTGAGTAACAGCTCTGCTGGGGGAAGGGCAGGAAGGAAGAAGCAGCCCTGAGTCAGCACAAGTGTGCAGCCAGGGAGTTCGGGATGTGCACTGCCTTTGCCCTCCCCTGAGGCAGATAAAAGGTCTGGCAGGGCAGGGAGAGGCTCTGCCCTCTGAAGGACTCCTGGAGGTCACTCTGTCCCCTGCAAGCAGCTGCTCTCCTCAACTCTCCAGTTATCTAAGTGCTGGTGCAGATCTGGGAAGCAGATTTTCAAACGACTCATTTAAAAGAATTACTCAGCATCTACCAGGTCTTAACAGCATCTCAGGAGCTGTGTCAGCTCACGTCACTGCTGCCCGAGGCAGCTCCTATCTCCACCCCAGGACATTCTGCTCTCAATTTCTTCCAAACTCCGTCTTCTCAGGTTCTGCAGGACACGAGGAGCTCCTCAGATGCACAAACTGATTTGAATTGTGGAATTTAGACCAGGTTTGCTGTCATTCACCTTCTGCTCACACTTAGCCCTGCTGCTCCAACACTGGTTGATCACAGGTGGTCAAGAGGACAAACTGTCCAGAAGAAAGAAACAGCAGCTTTCTTCTTTTTTGGTTTTTTTCCCCTTCTTTATAGGGAAGAAATGCAAATGTTGGAGGAACAGACAGTGAAACTTCCTGGGCTGTTTCTCACAGTGACAGGAGAGGCTCTTGGGCATGTATAAAGCCAAGGGATTTCCTCACAGGCAGCAGCTGAGAGGGAGGCTCAGGGACTCTCACACTGTCAGGCACACAAAGGCTGCACAAAGCCTAAACCAGGAATTAAATGTGGAAAAGTTCTCTCGCTAGAGCTCCTGCCTTCTATTTAACACATCCTTAAGCACACTGAAAGGAAACAAAGCAAAAAGGGCTCCACTGCACCAGACATGCCAGGGTTCGGTTGAGGAGCTGGGTAAGGGTTGGAATCTCTTATCTTGAAGGTCTTTTCCATCCTGGGATTCTGGGACAGGGAACAGCCCAAAGCAAGGGTTCCCTGGTTCCACAATTCCCTTCAAAACGCCCAGAACCGGTTTTCACACAAGAGCAAAAGCAGGTGTGACCATAAAAGCAGCAAGGGGTACATGCAATGGGAAAAGGGAAAGAACAAACAGCCTGCAAGATGAAATGCAAACTGTAGATACAGCTAGAACATCTGTAAATATGCACATACATTTTAAAAGGCACAATCCAACTTAAAAATACTATTTCTATGTTACGTAAATTATTAACTGACTGCAAACATAAAAAAAATTGTATAAGGGCATGTGCCAGGCTTTCTTTCAGATGACAACTGTGCTTTGCCACCAGTTCCACATAAACCAGGCTCCTGCATCTCAACAACAACTGGAAAAATTTCAACCCTTGGCTGGGGTAAGGGAATCACTGAGGGTCCTAAAGCTCATCCCATTGCACCTGGGAAAGGACACCTGCCACTGTCCCAGCCTGGCCTGGGGCACTGCCAAGGATCCAGGGGCTGTGCCAGGGCCTGCCCACCCTCACACTGAAGGATTTCTCCCCAGGATTCCAACCCTGCTTCCTCCTAATCTTGAGATAGAAAACCAGGAATAATCCTGCTGATTATAATAATAATAATAAATAATCCAGTGGCAACGACAAGTTCAGACCCAGCAAAGAAATGAGCAAAAGAGACACACAGCAAGGGAAGGCTTTCCATGTATTTCACTGGACTTGAGCGGCTTGAGGATTTATGGAACAAGATTTCCCCAAAGCAAACAGGGAGGTTCAGGTTTGTCTCCACACAAAGCTACAGCTCAGGGCAAGAGTTTGGTGGGGGAAGAGCCAGATTTGAGCTTCAGCTCTGCCCCACAGCAGCAGGGCTGCTCCAATGTCCTCAAGTTCTAGAGTGAAACCGCGCACTTCTGCCAAGGGCTGGGAAGCATTTCAGGAGAGAACAAGGATATGCGCACACAGCCAAGAGCTCCAAGGAAAAATCTAGATATGAAAAACAGTCTTTATTTTTTTTCAGATCCATGGATCAACCAGCCAGGGAAGAGATGCTCATCCTCACTGCATAAATGCTTGGAGGTGCTCTGAAGGATGCAGCCTGTGGGGGAAGCACCATGTGCATTTTCCATGCTGGCTCTGGAAAACTTCGTTATGGTCCTTTTCTAAATGACCCAGGAAATCTGGACAGTTAATAAAGACTAATTTTCCTGTCCTGAAATGCTTTAATAGGTCTTTCCAGGATAAAAATTCCTTTCCTGCAAGAGGATAAGAATATTAAGGCTGCTGTTAGTGCTAATGGTTTATTTACTGTAAGTCACAAATCTGTGGCATGGGGAGGTTTGTTTACTGTAGCTCACAAATTTCTCCCCTGTGGGTACTTCAAAACACTGGTTTGCAGTTCCCTGCAATCAGGAAAATTTGCTACAAGGTGGTGGGGTAGCCTTGGACTGGGAAAAAAAATCCAACTGCAAAACTGTAACATGATGCTGATTTCCCAACACAATAGATCTAAAAAACCTTTCAAGTTTGATTCAAGAAGCAAGCCAAAGCAGCTGTGAAAACAAACCTCCTCCTTTAAACCCTCACATTTACAAGTTTTTAACATGCTGGCTGATAATCAGTGCCCAAGAACACCCACAAATTGTTCTCCTGGGATGTCACAGCCTGGTCCTGGCTCACTGACTGGTTCCTACAGAGCCACCCTGAACTCTGCATCCTCAGGAGAGAACCCTAAAAATCCCTGAGGCTGGAAAAAACCCCCCAGCCCATCCAGTCCCACCTTGTCCCCACCCAGAGCTCTGAGTGCCACCTCCAGGTGCCACCTGCAGGGATGGGCACTGCAAACCTCCCTGGGCAGCTTTTCCCAATCCCTGAGCTCCCTTTCCATGGGGAAATTGCTCCTGGTGCCACCCTGAGCTGCCCTGGCCCAGCCTGAGGCCGTTCCCTCTGCTCCTGTCCCTGTTCCTGGAGCACAGCCCGACCCCCCCGGCTGTCCCCTCCTGGCAGGGACTTGTGCAGAGCCACCAGGGCCCCTGAGCCTCCTTTGCTCCAGGCTGAGCCTTCCCAGCTCCTCAGGGATTCTCTAGCCCCTTCCCAGCTCCTCAGGGATTCTCCAGCCCCTTTCCCCGCTCCTCAGGGATTCTCCAGCCCCTTCCCAGCTCCTCAGGAATTCTCCAGCCCCTTCCCAGCTCCGTTCCCTGCCCTGGACACGCTCCAGCCCCTCCAGGTCTCTCCTGCAGGAGCCAGAGCTGGACCCAGCCCTGGAGGGGCCTGTCAGTGCCAGCACAGAGGGACAATCCCTGCCCTGCTCCTGCTGGACACACAATTCCTGATCCAAGCCAGGATATGTCCTCAGCAAAGGCAGGAGGGGAAAAAGGTAAGTGAAGAAAAAGGGTAAGAAAAAAAAAAAAGAGGTCAGGGAGAGAAGGGCCAAGGAATGATGAAGAGCAGGAAGGGCAGGAGAACAACTCCGTGGTATAAACACAACTCATCCCTTTCCTCGCTCCAAGTCCCACAGCTCCCACAGCCTCCAGCCAAACCTGGCCGAGACTGAGCTTTGCAAGGTTCACAGCTCTGGGCAGAGATCAAACCTGCTCAAATGCTGCTACGCCCACTGCACAACGATGATCCGAAGCCAGAAGTTTCCTTGAGTGTCTGACTTGCCTTGACAGGAGTTTTGAGAGAACCTTGTCCTGATCTGGAGGCCAGGCTCCCTGAGCCAGCTGGAGCTGTCCCTGCTCCCGGGCAGGGACAGACACGAAAGCTTTGTACAATTTATAGCACAGGAGGAACAAGCTGCACAGTTTATAGCTGACACTTGAACAGTGGATCAAACCCCACCACCCCAATTCACCCAGGTGATTTCAGAAACTGCTGACACCCCTGACGGTGGATCAGGATTCCTTTATTTCTCCATCTGGCCTGTTAAAAATAGGGGCAATTCTCCTTGGCAGCAGAGTCCTGTGACTCCAACAGGAGACGGCTCGAGGGCCACTTGCTGCAGCAGCAGAGCAGGTCCCCAGCAGGGCCTGGGGACAGCCTGGGGACAGCTGGGGAGGCAGAGTGAGCAGCACAGCTCTCCCTGGCAGCTGGCACTGCAGGAGCTGCTCAGCTCTGCCCCTGGCTCCAGCACAGCGTTCTCTGTGAGCTGGCAACTGCCAACATCTCCAAAATAAACTCTGCTCGCTAAAAATACATTTCTGCTTATTTACCTTCTGAGCTGAGCCCTCAAAATGAAAACTGGCATTGTAATGATGAATCCACAGCTTCATCAATCACTACCTCCTGAAACAGCAAGCAAGAGTTTATGGCAGTCACTTGGCTGCAGAAGGGTAACCTAAAGACATTTTACAGGAAAAATTAAGTCGTCAATATTTCAATTATTCAAAATCACCCTATACTGAAGCACTTACAATCAAACCTCCATCAGCCAAAAAAGCCTTTCTCAAAATCAGCAGTGAAGTTGTCAATTCTCCTGGAAAGTACCACAGGTGCTGGAAGGGAAGAAAAAACCCAAAATGAACTCGCTGGGGTGAAGAGCTGACTAATTGCAGAGGAAGGAATCTGAATTTTGCCTCAAAATTAACTTTTCCCCTTAGGGGAAAGGAAAGGATGACAACACTCAACCATTGACACCAGGAAAATGAATCCATAGAAGCAGAGAATGCTTTGGAAGGGACCTTAAGCCCATCCCCTGCCATGGCAGGGACACCCCCCCACTGTCCCAGGGTGTCCCAGCCCCAGTGTCCATCCTGGCCTTGGCACTGCCAGGGATCCAGGGGCAGCCACAGCTGCTCTGGGCACCTTGGGCCAAAATGCAGCCAATGAATGAACCCAAATCAAGCTTCCCGGACAACTCAAGTTTTGTGTTTTGCTCACCTACTTCAAAATCTGGAGAGTCTTCTGTGAGTCTTTCTTTGAAAGTCCTTTGCTTGCTGACAGTTCAGGAAGCTGCTAGACCACTTCTAAATAAAACATGCAGGATGTTAAGAACCATCCAAACACTCCTGCCTGAACAGGCAGACACCACACGTGCCTTCCCCCCAGAGCCTGCACAGAACATTCCTAATAAATCCTGCAGGGATCCAGGAAGAAGGGCAAGAAGCACCCTGCCCACACCCTGCCTTTCAGGCTGGCTTCCCTAAACACTAAAAATCTTTGATTAGATAGGTAAAACCTTTAGATTTGATATTCCAAGGCACTGCACACGACAACTCCATGGAACCCTGGAAAACACTGTGTGCCAGAAGAATTGATCAGCTTTGGAAAACAGCAGTTGTGGAGTATCAAGCCCCTGTAACACACAGAAATCATGTGTGAATTCAGCATTATTAAAAAAAAACCCACATAGACTAAAACATAAAAAACCTGAGGGAGAATCACAGATATTCCAAGCAGGATCTCACAGTGAGATTTAATTTGGTTTCAATGCAAAGTTCAGTGTTTGAGACCCAGAACAAGCCTCTTTTTTAAAATGCTTCTCCCTAGACTGGACAGACTGAACAGATACACAGAGATCTAAGAGGAAAAAAAAAAAAAGAGCCATAACATTAAAATGTAACAGCCTGGCCAAAAATATGAGTAACCAGATGCACAGTGCCAAGAGGTCAGAGATCCACCAGCTCTGCTGCTGCCAGCCATTGAAAAGCAGGAATAAAGCAGTCCTGCAAGGAGGCCCCAAGCCAGCACCCTCCCCAGGGACAAAGAACTTCACACATTTTTTTTCAGGTACCTTGCCAATAATTTCCCCACTGTATCCAACACTAAGCATCGATTCTGGAAGGAATAGAATGATTCTATAGCAACCAGCTGCGGAGATAGTTTGCAAACAGAACACACGGGATACAAATGCCAAATACTTTTCCAACTAATTTAGTCTGTTCCTGGTGGGAGGAGAAAACTCTTCACTGCTGTGATCCAAACATGGGGTAAATCTGAGTTCTGTACAGAACTGAGGCAGTTTAAAACAGTTCTGGTAACCAGGAGCAAACAGACAGCCAGGTGAGCACCTTTTGCTACTCTGCCAGGACTTCACTCCAGCAGCCTCTCTCCTTTGGAGCAGCACTTCCAGGAGACTTTTCCACACTGGTTACACTCCCCCTACCAATGGACCAACTTCACAAATATTTCCATGTGCCTTGGAGGAGCTGATCAGGGAATCTTCTGGGGAGGTGAAGCAGTCACAGAACACATCAGCTCTGCAGTGGCACCTGCCATAAATCACAGCAGGACAGATCTGGAGGGGCTGGAGCACATCCAGTGCAGGGGAGGGGGNTGGGGACAAGGTGGGACTGCCTGGGCTGGGAGGGCTTTTCCAGCCTCAGGGATTTGGGATTCTCTGTAATCTGGGTCTTGTCAGCTCCCAGAATATTGCAGGGATCTGGTTGCCACCACGTTTAGATGAAGCCACTCCTGGTTGATGTTTGCTGATGTGCAGAGCCATGAAAAGATCCAACCTCCCTCCTGCAGGCCAACGAGGACGTCAGGTGAAATGTTTTTCTCAGCAAAACAAGAATGAGACACCATGAGAAATCATGAGCGTGCTTTCCCCTGGCTCAAACACAAAACAGGAAACCTTCAGGTAAATCGCAAAAATAAGGAAAATCAAGCCTAATATTATTTTCATGTACCTCAGCCCAAGTGCACATCCTCTAAACACTTATTTTAGGAGTCTACAAATCAAAAGAAAGCTGGAAACCACCTAAATAGGTAACAGCTCTGCTTCCTTCTATCACAACAAGGCTTTGTTTTCTATTTAAATCTTCACAGAAAAAAAGCTTTTAATCTTTAATGAGAGACAAAGTCAAGCTAATGCAAGATGGAATTATTGGTAGAATGTATTCACCTGGCTTCTTCACGCTGTACAAGGATGCAACAGAACTCAACAGCTCAATGTTCAAAGTCACAGGATTCATCTTCACAGAAGGGACCTCAAAGCTCATCCACTGTCCCAGGGTGTCCCAGCCCCAATGTCCAACCTGGCCTGGGGCACTGCCAGGGATCCAGGGGCAGCCCCAGCTGTGCCAGGGCCTGCCCACCCTGCCAGGAACAATTCCTGCCCCAAATCCCATCTAACCCACCCCTCCTTTCTCTTAGAGCCATTCTCTGTGTCCTGGCCCTCCCTGCCCCTCCAGGGACTGAGAAGTGCCTCAGCTGAGCTGGATTCCATCCCCCCCTTTGCTTTTCTGCTCACCTGGTGGTTCCCAGCTCCCTCCCCAGCAGCAGAGGCTCCCCATGGGGATCTCAGCTCCTTCATCAATCTCCTGGAGAGCTGGCACAGGTGCCCAGAGCAGCTGGGGCTGCCCCTGGATCCCTGGCAGTGCCCAAGGCCAGGCTGGACACTGGTGCTGGGACACCCTGGGACAGTGAAGGTGTCCCTGCCATGGCAGGGGTGGCACTGGGTGGGATTTAGGGTCCCTCCCAACCCATTCTGGGACTGCCAGAAAAGCCAGGGCTGCCCATGGCTGGTACAGAACCAGGCACTGCTGGTGCCACACTGAACCCGTTCACCAGAGCAAAGCCAGCCTGGGGAGCTGCATTCTGCCACTTCCAGGCCACCTGCAGCCTCCTGCCCTTCGGCAGCCCTTGCCTTTACTGCCTTTCCAAACCTCTCCAGCTCAAAGTTAGCTCAGATGGAGCGGAATTGTACCCAAGGGTCTCCAGGGAGGATTCAAGGAACCTTTGCTTAATAAGAATTTATTTATTTCTTCCCTTTGCTTTTTTTTTTCCTCCTTTCTGAAGCCAGGAAAGGATAGTAAAGCACAATAAACCTGCCCACAGAAGGAAATGAAGTGTCACCAGAATTTCAGTGCTCGAGTTGCCTGGGTCTCGTTTCAGTGCACAAAGCTGCACTGAGTCAGCACTTCCCATTCATAACGCTGGCAGGATTTTGAAGGGGGTGTCTCAAACCCAATTTCTGTCACCGGTTTGAACGTCCCAAGCAGAGTGTCTGATGTTAACATCACAATTGAAGAGATTCGGTGCGATTGCATTCCCTGCACACCGCAGTCGCTGCCCTGCCCCAGCCAGACCGTGCTCTGCCTTCCCTCACAAACGCCAGGTGGTTTAATCCAGGATTGCAGCACGGTAATCCAGGCAAAGCCGGAACTCGGCGTTACCAGACAGATCCCGGAACCTCCAGCAACTCCAGCAGGATAGCCCGAGTTCCTCGGAGCTACAGAGTAACATCTTCCTGCTTGAAGCACAGAGGGCAGGAAAAATGCAAAATTATTTTTGCCGCTTCCTATGACTCCTGACTGCAGCAGCTTGATCACCCACCAAAAAATCCTCCCAGGCTCTTATTTCCACACAAGTCCCTAAAGCCCCTGGAGACACGATGGGCACGAGGTTTAATACCCAGGCATCAGAGAGTGCAGGCTGTGAGCCCGGGGTTCAGCTGCCATGGCATCCCTGGAACTCACTCAGCTCCAGCAGCCAAGCACCAGCACGAGCCAGGACACTGAAAGGTCAGAGCTCCAGTTCTCTGGGGGGAGCCCAGCACGGAAAAAGCCACCCCACATATCCCTACTCCTCTCAGTTTGCAACTGTCACAATCTAAAATGCAGAGAGCTCTCAGAGCACTGGGCCTGCAGGCCAAAACTTGGAATTAAATACAGGGTTTGATTTGAAACCTTGGAAAAGGCTCCAACTTGAATGCTAGAAACAAGAATGTGGATTTGTAGTCACAACAGAGACACGTTAAACTGGAGAGAGGAAAGTTCAGAGACTGGGGTTTAAGATACAGAAAAACCAGAAGTAGTTTTAAAGAAAATAAGGAGTTTTAGAGTGTAGCACAATAGGCCAGCGTGTCACAATGCTAGGCTGGAAATTCTGCACTACCAACACCACATTCAAATTAGAAGTGAGATTAACAGAAACCTTTGCCACATTTCCTAAAATCCCACAATATCCTGAGTGGGAATGAATTCACAGAGACCATCCACCCTCACCCTGCCCTGCCCAGACTCCCCAAAATCCCATCCCTGGCAGCTCCTGCAGCTCTGGCAGCCTGGGCAGTGCCAGCAGCCTCTGGGGAAGAACCTTTCCCTAAAATCCAACCTCAATCCCTCCTGGCCCAGCTCCAGCTGCTCCCTGGCTGCTGTCCTTGCTCAGCAGAGAGAACAGGAATGGGCACCACACGTTCAGGAGAGGCACTCAGGGGTTTGGTTTTAAGTTCTAAATCTCTCTGGGTTGAATATCCTCAGCAGTTAATACAGATCAAGTGATTTTTGAGCCATACAATAGCATTTGTCAGCAGCTCAGAGGAACGTTGAGAGCCCTTGACTCTAAAGGATGCAGCTTTTCCCTCCTCACAAAGCAGAATTGTTCTGCTTGCATCATCCACAGACAGCACGAGCTGCAAGCTGTGCCCTCAGACTTCCAAGCTGAGCTGAGAGAGCAGCACCAGACAATCCTGGCAGACAATCCTGGCAGGCTGCAGCTGGAGAACTTCCTATTCCTGTATCACGAGACCCTTCCAGAGCTCTGGGCTCACCCTTCACTCCTGACTCTGCAAAAAGGGGGATGAACCACCTTAAAAAGGCAGCTTTTCTAGAACTGCTCAAGGGAAAATGCTGCATTCACATCACCCTGAACACAGCTGGGCTGAGGAATTCTGAGCATGGAGAACACTCAGCCTCCTGGGCTCAGAGATCTGGAAGCACCGAGCAGGAGGATCCACCTGGGTCAGAGGCACTGGGCAGAGGATCTGCTCTCCACAATTCCAGGGTCCCCTCTGGTGCCACCAAAGCCACCTGAAGGGCTCTGGGAAATTTCTGACACACACCCCGATCCCAAAGCAGCCAGAAATTCCTGAGCTGAATTCCTGAGCAGCAATGCCCACACGGCACGGAGGGCTGCACCACCCAAAAATGAACTGCCTTTGCCTTCCTCCTCTGGCCATGCCATCAGTATTTCACAACATTTCCTTGAAGCAACCTCACTGCTCAGCAGCAAATAGCCACAAAAAACAGGTTTCGGTCACATTTCTTAAAATTCACGCAGCAAATGACCACAAAAACCAGATTTCGGTCACATGCCTTAAAATTCATGCAGTAAATATCGACAAAAACCAAGATTCCGGTCACATTTTCTAAAATCCATGCAGCAAGTAGCCACAAAAACCAAGATTTTGGTCCCATTTGCTAAAATCCACGCAGCAAATAGCCACAAAAAAAGAGATTCAGTCACATATCTTAAACTTCATGCAGCAAATGTTCACAGAAATGAGACTTGGGTCCCATTTCCTAAAATCCATGCATCACGTTAAACAGCATAATGCTGTTTGTTCTGGTTTTGTTTTGTTGCTGACTGTTCTTTAATGAGCACGTTATATCAGTGTGGTTTGAAGCAGGATGAGAACAGAACAGCAGAACATGTTTTCATGTTTGCAGAAGTTTCCAAGTTGGATAATGGCTGTTTCCAAATTTTGTCCTTAAACACTTCAAAAGCCCACAATGTCCTGCCATGAATTTCAGTACAGATGACCTTCTGTGAAAACATATTATTATATTTATTATATTTTAACACTTGTGTGCTTTGAACTCTTCCTCTCAATAGAAATTTTACAAACCAGAACTTAAAAAAAATAGATATATAAAAGACAACCATAAGGAGCAGTTGGAAAAGAAGAGGGGAAAACCTTTATACAGCTTTTAAATTTAGCACTTTCCCCGAAGCCTACAGTAACTTCGTATCACACTACTTCATTCCAACAAAAAAAAAAAATCTGCCCTCTTCTCTTTGATGCTCACTGTTTGCAATTCAAGCCCACACTGAAGAATAGAGGTGTTAACAAGGAAGAAAATTATTAAAGTATTTCAGATTTCTCTACAAGCCAGTTCCAGTTACAAAGTTTTTCCTGGCTGGGATTGGCCCTTACAAAGAATAAAACCCACGAACATCAAACCACAAAAGCTAAGAGGGAAAGAACACCTGCCAGCCTTCAGATAACGACCAAACTCAAGAGAACTTTAAAAGAAGAACTAGAGATGAGGGCAAAAGGGAGAAATAAAGCCCAGTAAGAATGGGGATGGCTGCAGCAGGGAGCTGGGAAAGCAACCAGGCACAGGCAGAGCTGCAGGGCAGAGCAGTGCCTCTAAAAAAATCAAATTACACCAAATGTTCGTGCTAAACGGCCAGGCTGCATCCCCAGCCCTGAGAATCACAGGAGCCTGTCTGTCTGAGAGCTGAGTTCAGCCAGCTGGGGCTCACACGGCACTCAAAGGAAAATGTCAGGATTTTTGCTCAAGAAATTCAAGGATTACATCATCCCATTTGGTACATGACCAGATTACTGGCATTTTATTACAAAACAGCTCTCAAGCTGTCAGCTTTTATGATTCTCTGTAAGAATTAAGCGTGTTTCCCCAAAATACCCTGAAGATTTATGAAGATATTCGAAGTTGCACTGGGTAACTGAGCTCCTGGCTGCACCTCCTCACCAAAAGCACAGGAACCCCCACAGAATCTGTCCACACCTGAAGGCAATGAGCAAAACCTGCTTAAAAATCATAAATATTGCCCCTTGCAATTCACAGGCCAGCCCATAACCTGGTGCATGGGATTCTGACACTGTAATACAAATTTAAAAACCGTATTTTTGCAGTTCGAATCAAAGGCTTTATCACCATAAAGACATGATGATTAACACAGTTCTGTGTTTAATTTGTGATTAACACAAAATTGGCACAAATATCTTCAGTTTTCAGACCAGTCAAGACACAGGTTTCCAACGCACAGGCAGAGGTGGTAATTGTATCACAAGATAAAGATTGTATAAATCATACAAGCACAATATTGTATCCCAGTATCAAGGGAGCCCTCCCAAGCTCAGCCTGACCTTTGGGAGCTGAACGTGCAGCTGCTGCCTCTCTCCATTCTCAGCTGGGGCTGCTCAGACACAGCTGAATTCCCTGCCCAGAGCCAAGGCTGGATCTCCCCTCACAGCTCAGCTGGGATGGAAGGAACAAAAACTCCATGTGTGCTTGGCAGGAGGAGCATGGGGCCAAAAAAAAAAAAAAAAAACCAAAAACAAAAAAAAAAAAAGAGGCCTCTTCTCCTTCCCCCCCAGGAGGGGTGAGAGCTCCTTTGCACACACAGGCAGACATCATTTAAACAATTCCCTCACAGATGGGTTTGGAGGACTCAGAGAGACCTCAAGTTGTTGTTTCCCCAAAGCAGCTCTGCCAGGGGCACCCCTGGGTGTCAGAGCCCTGCAGGATCCCAGAGGGAGGCTGGGAAACCCGGACTGCCCTCCCACAGGTGAGATTCCAGCACACGACGGGCTGGGAGGGAGCTCAGAGCCCACCCCGTGCCACCCCTGCCACGGCAGGGACACCTCCCACTGTCCCAGGGTGCCCCAAAGCCCAGTGTCCAACCTGGGCACTGCCAGGGATCCAGGGGCTGCCCCAGCTGCTCTGGGAATTCCATCCCAGCCCCTCCCAGGCAACAATTCCTGCCCAAAACCCCATCCAGCCCAGCCCTCTGGCACTGTGGAGTATTTCACAGGAATATTACATGAGTAAATATTTACAGTTCTGTTTGGAGCACACAAACCCACTCTGAGCCCTGCAGAGAGGAGCCAACCCCTGCAGGTGGCTCCATGGGAAGCCTCCCTCAGGAATCACAGGTTTTAATCCAGGTGCTCTGGGTATTCTGGGAGTGCATTAATAACTATTTCCTACAAACTGCATTTCTATGGAGCACCTGAACCTTGAGCTGCCGCAGAGCTAAACCCCTGTCCAGCCATTTACAGCCAGGGCCGGATCCTCCAGAGATACTGAGGGAGAGAATCCCATGGAAATCTGGAACGAAAATCTGAATTTTGAGACAACAGGTCTGCAGTGGAATTACTTTAATAGTGCCATTAGAGTTTGCTAATCTACATCATTAGCTGGAGTATATTTAATGTAATTCCTGAAATACAGAATGTACCATCAGGCCCTGGATTCTCCAGGATTGCCATCCCACAAAACCTCACTCTTCCAAACCCACGGGATGGAGAGGTCAGCTCTCACGTGTGTGGGCACAGGAAAAGGGATTGCAGGAAACGGGATAGGGGACTGGAAACTGCTACAGAGGAGAAACACAGCAGAGCCTGAGGTGTCAGACACTCAGGATGATGGCACAATTGCACACACATTTTACCACATAGCTTGTTGAAAAGCAGAGTTCACAGAGAAAAGATGGCCACCTGGACACTAATTAATTCAATTATCTTGAAAAACAACTCATGAACAAGTAAAATATAATATCCAAGACATGCGAGTTTGCTAAGAGAAAACCAAACCACGGATTGGTACCGTGGCAGGTAAATTTTCTGTGTTTTTGCTGCTTGCAATGAAGGGAATGCTGCAAAAATGCACCTCCTGCACCAAAACCAGAAAAACCTTTTCTTCCTGGGAACGCCCAAGGATACCTCTCTTCACTCCTTGCCACTGAAAATTATTTAATTTCTATTAAATAGAACTTGCCTATTCTGCTCAAGTAGCTGATCCTCTGGAGGAGTCAGACAATGCCCCTCTTGCATAGGAGAGATTAGTTTCTAATTACTCCCAGTAATTAGTGCTTTGCTGCAGCTGAAGCTGGAATTCCTCACTCAGGAGCCTGCCACACACCGAGATTCATTCAGAGCTTCACTGCAGACAGGTGGGTGCAGCAGAGCCCTCCCAGCCGATGTTGGTGGTGTGAGGGCTGGCAAATCCTGCTCTGAACCCTTCCATCTGCAATTCAAATCCCAACACGTGCCCAGAGTGCCAGCGCCAGCCAAAAATAACCAGTGCAATCCAGTGGGCTCCTTTGAAACGGCACAAAGTGCACTTTGAAAAGAGGGAAACTCCTTGTGCCACAGATCCCACCGAGGTTTCAGCACCTCCCACTGAGGTTTCCTGTGCACGAGTCATTCATCACCAGATCCCAGCCTGGACCCTGCTTCTGATTGTCCACCACCCCCCCCAATTTCATGCTTGGCAAGTAAAAACAAAACCAAGTTGATGTGGAGGGGGCATCGCAAGTTCAGCAGCAAGGAGCACTCAAAGCTGCTGAGGCAGCCCTTGGGTATTCTATGGGGAAAAAAAAACAAACCCTCACATCTCTTGGGTTCCAAGCAGAGCAGCTCTGAGGCTGAAATGTGCCCCTCAAACCAACCTGCTGCTGCTTCACTCTGCTCTGCTGCTGCACTCAGCACAGGGAAATGTTTGTGACTGATCCCACAATGGTTTGGGCTGGAGGGCCCTCAGAGCCCACCCAGTGCCACCCTGCCCTGGCAGGGACACCTCCTGCTGTCCCAGGCTGCTCCAAGTGTCCAACCCGGCCTGGGCACTGCCAGGGATCCAGGGGCAGCCCCAGCTGCTCTGGAATTCCATCCCAGCCCCTCCAGGGAAGGGTTTCTTACAAAAAACTTCCACCCCGCTCATCTCCCCATTCCCCAACCCACTATATCTTCCTTAACTTCTTTTTTCTTTATTCTTCTATTCCTCTTTCCCCTGCCTTATCCTATACCAAAAGCTGAAATGACAATCGCTGAGTACAGTGACACACAAAAAGGCAACACCACAAGGTCATGATTTAGAAACATTCCATTGCTAGATCCACATTCTTTCTCGAACCCAAATCTGTCCTAATTGTATGATTAGAGGCATTAAGGAAAGGCCTCCATGAAGCAGTGAGAGACAGAGCAGGCACTGCAGGTCACAGCTCTGAGACCCCAGCTCCTGCTTCATCTAAGGACCAGATACAGTCCTTTTCTGAGAGGAAAATGCTCAGGCAAACACAGCCAACATGCAGAGGACCCCGGGTGGAATTTCGCACTACAAACACTGCATTCAAATTAAAAGTGAGATTAACAGAAATCTTTGCCACATTTCCTAAAATCCCACAATATCCTGAGTGGGAATGAATTCACAGAGACCATCCACCCTCACCCTGGCCCTGCCCAGACACCCCAAATCCCAGCCTGGGCATCCCTGGCAGCCTCGGGGCCGTGCCCATTCCCTGGGCAGTGCCAACACCCTCTGGGGGAAGAGCCTTTCCCTAAAATCCAACCTCAATCCCTCCTGGCCACTCCTCAGCTCCTAAGGAAGTGTGAAAACATCACCAGGTCACTTCCAGCAAGGGAAGTTACAGGTGACAACAACAAAGGTGAAAGAAAGAAGGAAAGACTCCGTGGAGTAGCACTCTCCAGAGCCAGCAACACCCAAAACACACTTTGGCTTTTTGATTTAAGGAAATGCATCCACTCAGAGCTCGACTCCAATATATATTCAATTAATACCCACAACTATTGCCTTAAATATCTATTGCCAGGTAAGCCCTGAACAAAAAGCACTTTGGAACTGGGTGTGGGAAGAGGGAGAGGAGGACAGTGCTTCTCGTTTTAAGTATGCCAGCTGGATTAGTTTACTATTCACTAACAGGAATTGTTCACTAAACACCACTCTCTGACGAGCCATGGAAGTGTTTTCCCTTCATGCGGCAGAGAAAGACAGAATTCCCAGAAACACGTTGTTTTCTACAAGCACACCCCACATTTCACCCCAAATAAAGCAGCAGCTGAACCAGAACAAAAGATATCCACAGGGAATATCCTCCTTGTCTGCTCATCCAAGGCAGGGACACAACCTCAGCCACGGACTGAGGCCTCGACAACCCTCCGTCGTTCCCGGTGCCCTTCTCCAAGCCATGAGGGACGGCACTCCCAAGGGCTGGCATTCCCGGGGAACGGCATTTCCAGCCGAGGGAACTCCCAGGGAATAGCATTCCCATCCCAGGGCTGGCACTCCCAATGGACGGCTCTCCCCCTCCCCTCCCCTCNGCCATCGCCGCCCTCGCCCCGTCTGAGGGGAGGGCGAACGAGCCCCTCGCGGCCGCCGTAATGACGCGCGGCCGCGGCCCCCGCGTGANTCTCTGACGAGCCATGGAAGTGTTTTCCCTTCATGCGGCAGAGAAAGACAGAATTCCCAGAAACACGTTGTTTTCTACAAGCACACCCCACATTTCACCCCAAATAAAGCAGCAGCTGAACCAGAACAAAAGATATCCACAGGGAATATCCTCCTTGTCTGCTCATCCAAGGCAGGGACACAACCTCAGCCACGGACTGAGGCCTCGACAACACTCCGTCGTTCCCGGTGCCCTTCTCCAAGCCATGAGGGACGGCACTCCCAAGGGCTGGCATTCTCGGGGAACAGCATTCCCAGCCGAGGGAACTCCCAGGGAATGGCATTCCCATTCCAGGGCTGGCACTCCCAATGGACGGCTCTCCCCCTCCCCTCCCCTCCGGGCGCAGCGGCCGGAGGCAGCGGGACCGAGGTGATGGAAGCCGAGCGATCCCCGCCGCACAGGGGACAGCGGGACAAGGCAACCGCCCCAGGCAGGGGCGCAGCATCGCTCACCGCCCGCCCCGGCTGCCCGGAGAGCCGAGCGGGAGGACGCGGGCCCCGGCCCCGCGACACGCCCGGGCTCCGTGAGGGGCTGAGGCGGCGCTGCCCC
>VXBU01018927.1:321-23611 GCA_013400315.1 Bombycilla garrulus | reverse complement strand
CACAGCTGCATCCCCCCCTCCCTCCCCCATGCCCATACCTCATCCCCCTCTTTCCCTCTAGGCCCATCCAAACTCTTTGTCTTGTCAAGTACCCATAAGCACCAGCAGTCAGGTTTCCCCACAAACAATGGGGAAAAGTTCTAAAGGTCAGAAAGAACTAAAGGAAGGACACTAACCCCCAACATGTATGCTTACAATTCAAAAGTAAATCCGGCTGAAGAACAAATACTTCATTTTTCTCTTTGCAGACAGGAGAAGGCTACTTTGAGGCCTTCAAAAATGAACTTGAGGCATTCAAGACTAGAGTGAGAATCTGGTCACAGTCACATGGCTTTCAAACTATGTTACTCCATGATCTCAGTGTCAGTCCTGGTTGTGTGGGAGAGTGGACATCTTTTTTACAGGTAGGTCTATTATTTCTAAAATTTAATTTAACTAAAGCAGGATTAGGTCCTGCCTAGAGAAGCTGTACCTTGCTGAGATATCAAGAGGATTATTTCTTGAATTGCTAGTGCTTGAGATATATCTTGCAGTGTTATTAATACCCAAGGCACATATGGGCGTTCTTCTTACTAGCTGGAATGCACACAGCATCAGCCTAAGGTCAAAAGTATGTATTTGTTCAGTGCCTGTACATTTTCAAGCCTAAAATAAACACTGCCTGATAAAACTGATCAGATCTTAGAACTGGGTTCCCAGTCATCAACACGAGCAGTGTAAAATCATGGGATCAGTCAAGTAAGTCACAGAATCATGGAATGGCTTGAGTTGGAGCAGACCTTAAAGGTGGCAGGAACACCTTTCATAGACCAGACTGCTCACAGCCCCATCCAGCCTGGCCCTGAGCACTGCCAAGGACCCCACAACTTCTCTGGGCAAGAGAAGTCAAGCCTAAGGAAAGTATCCTTTTGTGATAAAGGGAAACTGAGTGTACTTAGGTGGCTTTTGCAGTTCCAGTTATGGCCACATTCTGGAATGAAGAATCAACTTAAAAGATAATAAAAAATTGCGTATTAGAAAAGGAGTCACAATTGGAAGTACTTGTTTGAAATAATTTTGTTAAAGTACCTCTCAAAGGTAGATCGTACAGCTGAATTTAATGTAAATGTGCAGTTAGGTGCTAGAAATATTAAGACCAAATACAAGCTATCCTAGCAAATTTTGACACAGTGACATAATACTGGTTGATGATGTTTTCAGACCTTATTTTCTTTCTATAGTAAATTTATCTTATCATAAGATAGACAATGCAAACAGTCTTCTTTGTTTCTCTCTCACTCTGTTTCTCCCTCCATGTATACAATTATAGAGCATTAAGCTGTCAGTTTTTCATCTGTTGCAGAACACAGGAGATCTACAGGGTTCCATAAACACAGATGTCTGCAGTTTCAACTCTGTGATTCAAAGAGATGATGAAGAATCCAAAATGATGGACACATTATAGTACTTTTGAGATGGAGGCCAAGTACTCTTCTGTTTCACTTTGGTTTTTTGTGGGGTTTTTTTGGGGGGTTTTTTTGGGTTTTTTTTTTTTGTTTTTTTTTTTTTTTTTTTTTTTTTTTTTTTTCCCCAAAGAAACAAACATGCCTATTTTCTCAACACTTATTTTTCTGGGTACTGCACTTTATTTTTTGTGTCAGATTTTTGTTGGTTTTGTTTGATTTGTGGGGGAGGGACTTTGAAGGGTAATTAAGAAAAAAACTTGTAATATTGTTTGAAATGTGCTGCTAGGTTTTTAGTTGTCCTTGAAGAGCAGGGTTCTTTTACTGCAGAATGTGAAACTGGATGTGTTTTATGCTACTAACCTTGCCTTTCATGATTATAGAAATGAAACATCTGCACAAATACAATGTTTACAAGAAGCAGCAGATTCTTCGTAGAATCGGCTATTGTCTTACTACAGAGGTGGATAAGTTTTACTCTGAATATTGGGATTGCAACTGTATTCATGCTACCTTGCTGACAGTATAAGCTCTCAAATTTGGTTATCACTAATAGCAATAAATCAGTATCTGGTATCAGTATTTCTGATCTGAATGGATTAGATTAAAACACTGGCTTTCTACCTCTACTAAGGGGATTTAAATGTTATATTGTACTTTCATTAAACAACTTGGTTTAATCCTAAAACACAAGCAACACTTGTCTACAAATGAGTGCTGGACTGTATGATTTCTGGGAGTCTGATTCTCTTCTTGTTCATCACACTAACTTCAGACTATTTTTTTAAAATGAAATCTTGTGATGGTAGAAGTAGTTGATGAAGGGAACTTGTACAAGGGTTAGGCTAAGACCTCAGTTTAAACAAAGGGCTTTGTTATAGGTCATATAAGGTGAGGTGTCATGCAGTGTTTAAAGGGTACTTCATATGCCACAACCGCCCCAGGCAGTGCCACAGGCTGGGGCAGAGTGGCTGCAAAGCTGCCCACAGGAAAAGGACCTGGGGTGCTGGTGACAGCAGCTGAACATGAGCCAGGGTGTGCCCAGGTGGCCAAGAAGGCCAATGGCATCCTGGCCTGTACCAGCAATAGTGTGGCCAGCAGGAGCAGGACAGGGATTGTCCCCCTGTACCCAGCACTGGTGAGGCCACCCATCAATCCTGTGTTCAGTTTTGGGCCCCTCACTCCAAGAAGGACATTGAGGTGCTGGAGCATGTCCAGAGAATGGCAATGGAGCTGGGGAAGGGTCTGGAGCACAAGTCCTGTGAGAAGAGTTGAGGGAGCTGGGGTTGTTTAAGCTGGAGAAAAGGAGGCTCAGGGGCACATTATCACTCTCTACAATTGCCTGAAAGGATGGTATAGCCAGGTAGGAGTTGGCCTCTTCTCTCAGCTAAGAAGGGACAAGACAAGAGGAAATGGCCTCAAGCTGTGCCAGGTTCAGATAGGACATCAGGAGGATTTTCTTATCTGTTACTTGTCAGACATTGGAATGGATTGCCCATGGAGTGTTGGAGTCACCATCCCTGGAAGTGTTTAAGAAATGACTGGACATGGCACCTAAGGCTGTAAGTTGTTTGGCAAGGTGGTGACAGTCAGAGGTTGAACTCACTGATTTTGGAATTCTTTTCCAACCTTAAGGATTGTATGATTCTGTTAAATAGAATCCAGTAACTTTCTTGGCCTATAGCCAAGATGTGGAAAAGTCAATCTGCAGAACATACCAGAGTATTAGTAGCAACGCAATAGCAGATCCACTCACAGAAGTAGCTTTCCACATGACTTCTGCTTTCTAGCCTTCTTCTGCAGACAGACTGAAGATAAAAGAGTTAGGAGCACTTCTGTCCCACATGCAAATTTGAGATAAAAAGTATAAACTTCCACTGCATCCAGTTATGTTTGACAGATACTCCAGGAAAGAATGCCCGGAGTATCTGTCAAACAGATATAAACATCTCCTCCTCCATATTTAGTTAATTATTAAGGGATACTTAAAGGAAAACAACTAACTTCAGGTTGTTTTTTAACTGAATGTTGTATGCAAGGGCAGTAAGCGTAATGTAGCACTGTGACTTGCAACTGCTACCTTTAGCCGTAGAGCCATTGATCTAGCAACCTATTACACAGTAGAAGTTATTTTTTTAAGTTTCTAAGGGGATAAAACTGGAGGGTCCAGAAATAAGTGTCAAATAATGGGATTCCCTCCTCCTACTCCTTAACAGTATCTGCTATCTTTTTACTGATAAAGTCTTAAAGGGTCACACAAAGAGGCTTTACCAAATGTGTTAACCATCATTGAAACTCCATTTCCCGTGCCTGCAAAATAGTTGCTCTGAGGGCAGAAATACTTGCTTAGAAAATTTTCCCTGGTACTGAATGTAAATTATAGTGAGCAAAATCAAGTCACATCTGTGCAAGCAAACAAGAAGCCACTATTTCCATAAGATCAATTTCCATACACATCAGCTCAAGTCTGAAATGGCTTTTTGCAGACCAGTGGTTATTGTTCTTCAGAGCTTCTGGCTATCTCCTGCTAGGCACGTGTTCAAGACATGTGCTTTCATGTCCTTGTCATTTACTGACTGAGTAAATCAGTCAGTGCACTTTCTAACTAAGCTGTATTCCAAAATGTGGTTCCTTCACCAATCAATATTGCAAACGTATTTTCCAAATAAGAGACACAAGAGTACCTGCTTTTGTTAAAGACAGTTACTGTATTTTTAAAACCAGGTTTATTTCATTTTAAAAAAAATACAGCATTAAAGTGATAACTACAGGCAACAAAATTTTACCATAACATAAGTTAAAGACAGTATTGCATGTGAATTATTGATGAGTCTGGTAGACTACTCGGAGAAATCCTTGATTGCGGAATCTCATGTTATCGCGAGTTAGCTATGACACATGAGCAGAAGTTGGTCCTATCTTCACCTGGGGTTGGCAGGATCTTTCTGGCTCACATCTGGCAACTTGGTTTGAAGGAAAGCGTAGATATGTGGCCAGATCTTATTTGTTTCTGTTCCAGAAAAGGATTTCAATAACCCTTTTCTCCTAAAAAAGAAGAAAGCATTATAGGTGTCAAATTGTTTAATTGTTCCAAAATCTCCACCTCACTTGAAGATTACCCTGGCAGTAGTGTGAAAATATGCATATGATGTAACACTAAGAAGAGCTGTAGCACTGGAAATGCAGACTGGATATCCATTACTCTGTTCCTCAAACAGTTAGCTATTCACCACATCAGTTCATAAAACTGATGGTTGTCTGCAGAGCACTTAATCACAAACAGGGTAAAGTAGCAATATCGTCAACACAGCATGTGCTGTACAGCCATTGTCCAGATGACTGTGACTAACCCAGGTGTTATAAGGTTGCACCTTATGGACCAAAGAATGTACATCAGGACAAGCAAAATAACCAGGCACAAGTAAGTTATTCTGAATAAGTTGTAGAAGCTAGTTTTATCTATCAGGTATGTTACTACCAGTAATAAATAACAGCTTAGGCATCTGTCTTACTGTGGTGCTCTGAGGCATTTTCACTTTAGATATCTAACAAAATTGGGAATATCATTGTCAATCTAGAAAAACTTTTTCAAAACCTAACCACACCAAAGATGGAGCTTCTAGTTTTCTGCTCAACAGTCTTGGAAGAATACAGTGAAGGGTAGTGAATATGGAAATACAGAAAGGACAACCATTGGTGTTGTCAGAGTCTGATTTCTTTGTCTAGCTAAGACTAAAGATAAGACTAAAACTCTACATGATGACCTCCTATATATCTATGTTAGCAGTATGATACTTGCAGCTGTACATTAAGAGAAACATTGTGTATAATTTTGACTCTTAAAAGAACTAGTAATTTGTTTCCACTCCACAATGCAAATGACAATTCTGAAATTAGCTACTTATTCCCAAAGAGTCTTGCTAGCTGGGTCCAATCACAGTCCTGTTCATAGAATGGCCACATTTAAATCCTCATTAACAGTTTCTCTATTTGTGTATCATTTCTTAACCTTGCACTTGTTAAAAGAGCTTCTACTTATACATCCAGGAAACAAAATACTGTAAATTCTTGCAAAAAAAGGAACTGTCTTTGTTACTTCACAGAACAGTACTATGATGTATTGAATAATGCATAGCATTCTTTATAAAGCTAAACGTGGCTGGCTGCAGTGACAGGCTGTTTTACCACACGGGTTCCAGAAGGTCTGATGTAATGCTGGAAAACCATACTTATTCTATTGGGTTGGTTTCTTACTGAGTTCATGAAAGCTGCACAGATACTTACACCGCACTTGCTGTTGTGGTACAATATGTTCTGTAACTGGAGAGATCTGTTCCTTGCTGATGCACAACCAGATTTTGGAATGGGGAAGAACAGATTTTACTACTTACTGGTAATACTCTAGAACAGGTTTTGTTTGTGCATCATAAGCTTGCAGCCTCTTGCTGACAGTCTCTGGCTTGTCGTCATCACGCTGAACAAGCGGCTCACCAGTGATGTCGTCAATGCCCTAATCATGGTTAAAAGCAAACACCAGAGTATATTTCTTACTCCTCTTTAGGCATGCTTTGTGTGATTTTCTATTTAAATTACAGTCAATTTCCACCTAATCAGGGGTGTAGATTTCTGCTTATAAAGAGAGAGGCTGTGGCCTGTGTTCTTACCTGGAATGTAAGTTTTTGACTTTCCAGTAAAACAGTCTGTCAGTTAAAAATATTGTTCTCAGTATTGCCAATGAATATTACATCATAGCAGCTTGAATAATTTGTCCTCTGCAGCATTTGTAGAATATGGGGAATATGAAGACAAAACCTCCACGCACAAGGGAAAACAATACTGTTGGTAATACATTCCTGTATAACAGGAAACAAGACACCAATTGGACTTCCATTTGACAATACTAAAATAGGCAAAGGAGTTAATGGCCCTTTGATTTTAAGGTGCAATATGGAAGTGTTATCATTTGGCAACAGCTGTACAAAAAATGGCATAAGAGTCAGCTGAAACTTTCCCCACAGAGGTAGGGACCTAATGTAGGGACTTTTGTTCCTACTAAGTAAGTAAGCATTTGTCAGGTCTGTTAAGATAAAAGAGACAATCATATTTCACCTGTTTAGCTCTATTCTATGTTTTCACTTTAAGTACTGCAGTCCACTGTGTTGTGATAAGTCTGCTAATTAGTGAAAGGTAAAGCAGTTCTTAATAGCAGAGCTCTGGCAGCTGAACCTTACTCTGGTAAGTCTGAAAATTCTCTGTACCATCTTGCCTGTGCTTTTCTGCAATTGAAAATAACCATAATTTTAAACACATTGTTTTAAACAAAACAAAGGCAATATTTTCAGTTGTTCACTTCAGTGTACTTGGTATTTCAAGCTGGCATCTTTTCCTGCAACTCTGAAATCCAAAAACTACAGGGCCTGCTGTGCTTCTTCTGATATAAATTAATATAGCTTCCAGGTGAAATGTGATGCCACAACAGCTAAGTTATTTAGTGTTAAAGATGAAATACAGTTTTACCTGAGTTGCACTAAGGCAAACCCTTTTTCTTAAAAAAATTTAAGGTAACAATGTACAATCTTTGTCTTCAAGCGCTTCTTTAGGATATCCCAAGTCATGAGTTCTTAAATCTGTTAAAAAGGTTCCCTGACTTGAAAGTTTCTATATCCAGTTTTACAGTACAGCAGCTCTTCCCTTGAAAATACCCACCCTGGTTAAATATAAACACAGGGAAAGCATGAAGTGGATTCCTCTGACTGGTGGTTTGGTGCTTCTTATATATAAAGCATGACTCCTCCGAGGAAAGAAAAGAAAGCTACATTTTGAACTGTACAGGCTGCAGACAGGCTAAGACCATGCCCATATCCTGTGCCAGTGTGCAAGACATTCCAGATCAGTGAACAGCTTTAACAAGAGCTTACAAAACACCATGGTGTTCTGCTCTGCTGGGAGAAATACGTGTCTACCAGCTTAAGGTTCTATGAGGTCAATAACACACCCTCACGACAGCACAGTGTTACTGGAAAGACTCTGTGCTCCCAAGAAATGAAACGAGCCTGTTTCTTCTGAGCTGCTGTGTTTTGAAACAACACATACAAACAATATTTTACTGCAGCTAGCAAACGCAATGAAGCACTTACTTAGTGCCAACACCAATGCATATTGCTTACCTGCACTTTGGGAGGACTGAATTCAAGATTGTAGACTCTGCCACTGGCAGGGTGGATCCAGCGTGCTGTAAGCCGACACTTTATGGTCTCAAATGGCACATCTAGGTCAATCACAGTGTCTATGTGACATTGTTTATCGAGGGCTTCTGCCTGAGCAACTGTTCTGGGGAAACCTTTTTAAAGGAAACAACTTCATAAAATTCCAAAAGCAGAGTTTTAGCAAAAATTACCTGGATTGAGTCATTAGAGAAAATAATTGTTACACAGCAAAAAAACCCAAAAAGCATTCTCATATTCTATAAAGATAAAAGAGACATCAGATTTTTCCAGTATCCTCCAGTGTATTGTGGCATTTTCACTTTTTAAATGCCTCACAGCTTTTATTTCTTCATTTCAGTAATCATCTTCCGAAAAGTGTAACAAATAAGTGCAAAAAAGATTCCATATTCATATTTACCACATAGCACTACACTGCTTAAAAGCACTGTATACACATTTGGAATAATAAAAGCTCCAGTAAAAAGTTTCACTCAGAAGTCAGAACAACCTAGAAACATTTGTGGCATGTCTTACTTTCACAGCTGTGTAAGTCTGCCTTAAGGTGGTGGCCATTACAAACCTGTTTTATTTAGTTACAGTAAGCCAAATATATTTACCAGAGGCAGTGTAGGATTTAGAAGGGTTCTAAAAGTTTTAGTATATGAAACTGTTCTCAGATATGATGATGACTGTGAGAACACTCAGGCTGATCAGGAGCTTGTGTCTTCAAAGATAATGTATTTTGCCCCATGAACTCTGTGGCTCCCTAATCTGTGCCTTAAACTATTAGATAAATCTAGTGGAACTTGGGAGGGGTGTAGGTGCAGCACAAAGAACAAGAAAACCGAGGTCTCCACCAAGAATTTGAAATGAAAAATTGAGCACAAGACCTTCAGTGGTCTAAGCTACTGCAGAACACGCTATTGCAATCTGTATTCACTAGAACAATTCCTCTCCTCAAAAAGCTCTAGCATAGTTTCATGTTCTTCAGTAGCTTGTAATTTGCATCATACTGTAAAAGTAAACTTCTCCATAAAGGCAAGTACTGATAGGTACAAACTTAAGGAAATGTTGCATAATGTTGGTTGATCTGTCCATTGCATGAGTAAGGACAAACATTACAAAAAGACAGAGTTGATCAACTCAGACCGAGTGCTTGCTTGTGCATTACATTTCTTGCACCTGGTTTGCATCACAGTCAGAGCTGACCTCATCCTGTTTCTCACACATTCACATTATCTCATGGAAGTACTTCTAAATGTTAAATGCAGAGGAAGAGCCAGGTCTTCAACACCACTGTTCAACACTGCTCAAGAACAGCTGCTCTTTCTTACTATTAGCAGCCACTATGCTTCTAAGTCATGCAGCTGGAAAATTAGTTTGCTTGGGACTGAGTAATGAGAAAATTCCCCAACAAACTGAAGTGCCTTTACAAAAGCATTTCATTGAAATTGAACTGGCATTTTCTACATAGTGTTTTCTCTATAAAGAAAAAGATCTGCAAGATGTGATGAATTATGAAGATTCCAGGAACATAGAGAAAGTGCTCTAGTTTATACAGCATATAAATCTAAATGGATTATACAAACAGACACATACAACTCAGACTGCTACATTTGCTATGACTCTAGAAGCCACCAACCTATCGTAAGTCAGTAAATAGGTGTTTGGCAAAGTGAGCATACAAGCAGTTCAGCAGCTCTGGTTTGAGCTAACTGACCCCGTCTGTTTGTTCTGTGCTGCAGTTACCAAACTAAAGATTTCGGGTTAACGTATTACCCAACAGAACAGTGTTGTTCCTGCGAAGCCCATTATGCTGTCCCTAGTGTAATTCACTGAGCCTCATTACAAATACTGATGCAGACAAAATTTCTGCTCCAAAAGTTTAAAGGCAGGAGCACGTTAATATGCAGCAGAAATTGATTTATTCTCTTATGGTCTCAACACAATCCTCCTGCTGAGAGCTGCCAGTGGGCACAACAGCTATACTGCTACACGTCCAGATCCACAAGACTGGAACTGTGTGTACATGGGACCTGGAACTAAAGAAAAAAACCAACATCTCCCATTCTTTGCTTTATTGTTTAGGTTTCATTGTACTGTTCACTGTGGGAATGAAGCCTTTATCTCAGGGAGGAACTCAATCATGACTAAAGCCACTAGAACATACACTGTACATAGGAGCAACTATATAAATATAATAAAGCACTAAGGGACAAAGACCACTGTGGATTTTTTCACTCCCTCTAAATAGAAAGCCACACCAGTAACTTTTTTGTTTTATATACTGAGACAGGTTGTGACTAGAGTCTGAAAAAACACACATCCAGCCTAGACACTATTCTTGTGCTGGGCATTCAACTGTACTCCCATGGGCTGGAATAACAAGCACCATCCAGTTCGTGACGACAGCAGCAAATGCATTTTCTCTCTAGTGTGAATGCTGAAGCAATGAGCTTACACTGCAGAACTGCAGAGCAGTTCACTCTGAAGAAAAGAACCAAACAGCAAATGAAGGAGATCTTTTAAGGCAATTGAGCAATGGTTTTTGTTACACTACACACTGCTGCAGTACTTTTCCATACTTACCTTGTTGCTACATCACATTCCTACCTTGCTATTTAAATAATTCCAAAACCCCATCCTTCAAAAGTTTTCCATTCCTCGAGGACTTGAATAAGAAAAAACTTTTAAAAAGGAACTTCTCAATGCCTGTTTTAACAGGGAAGTTCCATATGAATTATCATAAAAAATACTAGAATTGCCAGCTTTGATTTTTTTCTGGAATGTTGAACTACCCTTTTTAACATGATTTAAAATGTTCTGTAATGTTCTGAAGGCATGAGACACTCCAAGCATTTGCCAGCCAAAGAAGCTGGGACAGACTATCTGTTGAGTTTCACAACAAGCTGGCAACCAGCGACCAAAGCAGTCCCAAGTTTTCCAGAGCAGATTTTGTCTCAATATATAGTGATAGCCAACATGATAACTTACCATCCAATAGCCAGTTGTACTGGTCTAAACCTTTTATCTCGTTCAGCATTAGTTGTGTCATGATGTTGTCTGGAATAAGCTGCCCTTGATCAATGTAGGATTTGGCAAGGATTCCCACTTCTGCAAAAGTAAAAGTTGCATTACATTATCTCTGACCTCCAGCAAGAGAAAAAAGCCCACAAGCCTCAAAAAAATTGTTTTGATCAGGGTGATGCAGTAAAATTGTAAACAAAACAGATAGCATGCTTGCCAAAGTTAAAAAACATCCTGATGATCAACTAGGGTCTGACCATGCAAAAATGTATCAGATTAATTAGATCCAGCTGTAGGGCAAAACACATCTCTATCCTCACACCTTCTGAATAGATTTACTAGTATGTATTTGAAATATGAATTTCCAAAAATTAAAATGAAGAGAGGCCATTAGCCAAGAATTTTCAAAATAAGAAATAGAAAGGATACAAGTTTATTATGATACCAGCCCTCAGACTTCCTGAAAAGAAAATTGTTTTCTCAGCTCAGTGGCTAGTTACTAACTTACACTTAGNATGCTTGCCAGATATGTATTTTTATGATTACTAGAGTTGCAAGAAGATGTTTATGGATAAGGTACACTATTTATGGAAGCACAAACACACTAGTATTTTCCCATGGAACTGACTAACCTTTAGTACCAGTCATTTATCCCACTGGCTCACTAAAATCACATCCATGCAATGTAGTTCTTGCTATCACACTATGCTCCTACATGATGGGCAGTAGCATGTTGCAATTCACCCAATTCATGGAGTGTAGAGCCAGGAAGAAATTCAGTTGCCTGGGTTTGTTTCCTAGGCACAAAGTTTCCATATCTTTCATTTATAAAACAATTACCCAATTATGTTAAGTAACCCAAATAGCAGCTAGACTGTTTTTGTTGTGGATCTGCAGAAGCATTTATGTGCAGCCAGTTAAGATCTAGTTACAGAAAACTAAAAAAGAGAAAATGCGTTGGATTGGCATACCCACACAAGATATGACCACTTTCAGTAGAAAGCAATGACAAATGCCAGTCCCATCACTCAGTGCATGGAATGTGCAATGGGACAGAGGCCCTTCTTCAAATGAGGCAACTGAAAAGTAGTACATGCCCTCAAATAATGCAAATAGTAGCTTTGGTGATGAGAAAAAAACAAATACAGGAACAATTTCCCCTTACTGCCTGTTCACATCTGTAGTCAGGCTTTGAAAAGTACAAAGATCATTTAGAAATAGGCACTGTGCACCTTGGCCAGTTTTCAAACCATGCTCACTATATGGAAAAGAGTCAGACTGTGGTGCCTGAGTCCTCCAGCACATTAAAACTGGAAAGAAGGTGACTATCTGCCTGAGTACAAAGTGTCTCTTCCCTACCTCCCTTCTTCATACCTCTTTTATTATTCTAGTATGCTTTGAACCATGTACCCTGCAAAAGTAGGTTGGGAGAAGGAATAAATCACATCTAGATAGTTCAACGCATACTTGATGCTTGTCTCTGCTACTGATTTATGTTGCACAACTGCTCTAGTCAAAATGGTCTAAAAATATGCACAAGGCAAAGTTCACAGGGAACAATTCTAACTGTGGAAAGTTAGAGTTTGTTAACTCTTACTGTGGAAAGATTAATGAGATTTTGGGTCCAGAAAGATTTAGAATATGGCAAGCTATTACTAGACCAATAGAGCTTGAAAAACGCTGCCTTTTGCCCCTCTCTAAAGAACTCAGGTCACTTTGAAAATCACAGAAGGAAAAAAAATAAGTACAACCATACCCAAGTAGTCATATATCATAGGACAAAAAATTGGTAGACTAGCTCACAGCTTTTTTTTTTTCCCACTGCTGCTGTTGGGAGAGGGATTTCATGGGGTTTTGTAGGTTTTATTAGTTCTGGGTTTTTTCAGGTTGAGTCTGAAACCACTACAGGCATGGCAATCTTCAGAATTACAGGTAACGCAGGTTTTCTTTCCTTTGTAAGTGATGACAGGTATCCATCTTCCATGGTTTTACAAAGGGTTGGCATGTTCTAACCACATTACAGCAACCAAGCTCTAGCCATAATCAGACAATAATGACCTTAGCATTAGAGAGGTGGTCACAGACCCTCCACTGTCCAGAAGAACATGACAATAACTGCAGAATTATAAGGATGCTCATTTTCAACAGGACTTTTCAACAATGTCCATTTTCACAAGACAGCTGCAAAATTTGCACCATATAACTACTGTTAACTATATCTAATTTTCCAAGGGCTTTAACTTTCCATCTTAGTGCAACTCATTTCCCAAAAAACTGGAAATTGCAATACTCTTCTATTATAATCAGAACTCACGGATCTTTGCCTTTTCTGAATTCGTCAAGGCTCTCTGAGTTGCCTCTTGGTTGTTCTCCTATTTTCAGTGTACTACCTAGTCCTGCTACCTCATACTCCATCTCAGCCCTCTGGGAACCAGTTCTGCAACTAATGACTGACTTTCAGTGAAACTGCAATAGAGTTTCATCTGGGTTTACTAGTGCATGAGAAACTCTGCAGATTCCACTGTACCGTAGCTAATTTAGAGCAAACTTCACCTCTTAAACTGTCCACCGACTTCTTTCCTCATATTCTGGATTTTAATGTGTCTGCTAAGCTTCCATTTCACATGTTTGCTGTCCTTCACGGTCTTTCATCTGTCCAACCCACCTAGAATTCTTTGCATAATCACCTCTCTCTCCATCACTTCAGGCTCCCACCTCAATTCAAGGAATATGGTATTTCCACTTGCAATTTCCTCTTCTCACACAACCTTCAGCATGATTCTGGTGCTCTATGGTCTTGCACAAAACCTAAAGTATTTAGTGAACATTGTAAACCTCAAAGCACTTGGAAAATAACATCTCCTTCATTTTCTTAGAATGGCTACTCACCAAGTCTTACTCTGAAAGTTCACAATACAACAGTTTTGTGACCTTCTGTAAATAAAAGCTTATGATTCTGCAACAAAATAGAAATGACATAGATATGATGAGGTATGTGTACACCGCTGTGCTCCTAGCAAATTCTTAGCTTACAATATCTACAATATCAATTATAGTAAAGTCAGGCACTGTACCAAAGTCAATATTCTTACTGAGTAAACAGAATTTGTAAAGACGTGTGGAATTCACATCACAACTGCTTCACCTTCAAACATGCTTATGAGTATTCCAAAATTAAGCCTACCTAGTATATATAGTATACCTAGGCATAACACTACAGTGATACTCACAAGTGAATGTAATATTCTACAGCTTGAAGTTGCTGGAAATAATAGCACTCTCACTTGCAGACTGAGATGGTTCTTACAAGGTTTTTCACCTCACCATATAGAAAAGCAGATGTGGCAGTCAGGAAGGAGCCTTACATCATTGCAAAAATCCAGCAGAGAGAGGGACTGAGGCCAGAGGTCAAGCTAGGACTATACATCAAGAAAAATTCATATCATTACCTAGCATGTCACTGTATGTGAACTCAGATCATGCTGAAACCTAAGCATGATAGGAACTCATAAGACTATTATTATTAAAATAATAATTTTAAAAGCTATGCAGTTTGTTTGGTTTTTTTTTTTTTGTGTTTGTTGGGGTTTTTTTGTTTGTTTGTTTGTTTCACTGGGTGGGGTTTGTTTGTTTGTTTTGAAAGCAGTGCTATGTTATGCCTGCCAGATCAGGACTAGGCCTAATTTTGGAATAGCTGCTCACAATTCTAGGTACCTCTATTTCTAGCCATCAAATGAGCATCCAAAAAAAGTCTGATTGCCCAAAACCCTTTCTCTTGCTCTGCTTGTTAAAATATGTAAATATTTTTCTCTTTTAAGGTGCTTCCAGCTGGAGAAACCATGGGAAGCTATCAGAGCTATTAGAAATACGTACAAAACACTGTGTGCTTATGAAAAGCACCCAAGACAAGGAAACAAAGAGGTGTAACAAAACAAAGAAAACAGGATAACCCCAGATAGCCCCATTCACGGTCGTGAAGAGCCTGGCAAGTGACAGCGTATGGAGGACCCATGGCTGCAGATATGAGGCCCACTCCAGTGGCCTCTGGCCTCCAGAAGAGCTGTGTGAAGTCACCCAACCCCTGCTGGGGTGCGGGGGGCACACAGAGGTGGGACTGGGGAGCAGCAAATCCGCTTAAAGAAGCGCCCTCCCTTCTCGGAGGGGAAGGGAGGGAAGGAGCGGGGCCGGGGGCAGGGATGTGTGTTGTGAGCGTGTGTCTCGTCCCCGGAGAGGAGGTGTGTCACGCGGGAGCTTTCGCAGGGCTGCGTGGGGACCGTTCTCCCGGGTCAGGGACCGGAAGAAGGATCGTCGCCGCCGCGCACACATCCACATCCCCGTCCCCATTCCTACCTGTCTTCTTCTGCATGTTGTCCCTCAGCAGGTCGCCGCTGGAGAGGTGCTTCACGCCGAAGTGCTTGATAATCCGAGCGGAGACGGTGCCTTTCCCGGAGCCCGGCGGCCCCATGATGACGGCGCGCAGCAGCGGCGGCACCACCATGCTGCTCCTGGAGCTCCCGCTGCTCCCGGTGCTCCGGCCCGTCCTGCCGCGGGGGCGCGGCGGGAGCGCCGCCTTCCCGGGCAGCGCCGCCTCGCACCGCCGTGGAGCTCGGGCCGGTCCTCCCCGGGAAAAGCAGCGGCAACTTCTCCGGCTGTCAATCAGGGGCAGGAAGGAAAGATCCTTTACGTAAGTGCATGGTGGGAGGGAAGGAGGGATAAATGAATAACAATAATAAAAAGATAACTGAAGCAAATCGCATCTTAGAACGTCGCATCTGACCGCGTTTAGGCGTCACTGCTCAAACCGGCCCTGACCAGCTTCCCCGCACTCCTCTGCCCAGGAGGCCCATTTTGACTGCTCCCTAAGCCGTCAGCCCCTGCCCCCTCTCAGTCATAGAATCAAAGAGTAGTTCGGTTTGGAAAAGACCTTAGGGGTCACCAAGCCCTACAAGTAATCCAGCTTTGCCAGTCCCTCCCTAAACCATGCCCCAAATTGACACAAGTTCACCTTTTAAATATCCCCAGAAATGGTGAGCCCACCTCTTCCCTGAACTATCATAAGGATTTCCCAAACTAAGCTGGCTCTTACCTGCCTGTCATCTGATGGCTGCTTGACTGCTGACTCGTGCCTTTGCTGTCACTGCCCTGCCCAGGTGCCCTGAGGCTGTGGCTGCCTTTGCTGAGCTCATTCACCCTCATACAGCAGCCCTGCTCTTGCTGGTCTATCACAAATGAGCTCTCACTCTCTAGCAGCGGGCAGCTGCATCACTAATGAGCTGTGCGTGAGTTTTGTTTACAATACTTGAATGTGAACAAGCTGCAGGCTGTCCTTTTTCTTCCAAACACCAAGATATCCTTTCCCACAGATATGATTTGGTGATTCTCAGCCACAGCAGAACACAATGTTTTGGGCACAACATTAGATTGTCCCATTTCCTTACTGTTCACAGTCATGTCCACAGCAGGAGAAATGAGCCTTCCTGCTAAAAGTTCTGGAGATGATAATGGATCTCAAGGTACAGAGTGAAAAAGTGAGCAGAAAGCAGAGCTAGAGTCAAAACATTAATGAAATTTAGCTTCCTGTTTAAAAACATTGTTTCCTATCAATAGTTTTACTCTGAAACAACTAAAGCTGCAAGAAAATATTCAAATGGATGTTTGGTACCTTGGAAAAAGGGAAAACTCCCCAGTCATCAAAATGAATTGCCTTAACAATTAAGCACGAAGGCACTGGATTAGCTCATAGATCTTTCTATGAGCATAAGTCTCATTGTATTGAGAAATGTAAACCTTCATAAATCAACCAAGTAATGCCTCTATTCCAAATTGTACTAGGACAATTCTTAATACAGTGTTTCCAGGGCAACACCTCAGCCTGCCAAAGCACCACAGCTTTAACAAAATTTGGCAAGTAAAGCCATTTAAATGTTAGAAGCTACATTGTTTGTTTTAAGCTCCACACTTCCAAGACTTCTGAAGTCCACATAATGTGTTAGTAAATCTTCCTAAAGCAAATATATGGGAAAATGGAAGGTATTGTATGAAATACATATCCAGAAAAGAACTAGACTTGTCAGAGAGATAATTAAATCTAATCTCCAATGCCACCATATATAAAAACCAGCACTAATTCATCTGCCTGTTAAAAAGCAAGCCTTTAGTTTAGCCTCTATACAGGCCTATTGAGCAACTCAGAACTTCAGAGAGGAATGCTAAGACAATCCCTTTGTTAAAGACTATTTAGAAACCTCTCTGAACTTCATAACAGATTAATGAGGAAGGAGTGGAAAAGGATAGAAAGGGACTTCTTGTACACACACAGGTTTTTACTAGCCTATGCCTTTGCAGAACAGAAGTGGATACTTAGATTACAGAAAATAGGTAGTAAAAGAAATCGCTGCTCTCCTCTCCTTCACTATCTTTCCTGAAGTCCAAACCTTGCTGTAGTAGTTTTGTGATTAGTTGTGACATACTCAGAAGTGGAAAAGGAAATAATGGGAGAAAGGGGTCAATGGTTCACTAGTTTGTATACAAATCTTTACACAGCTAGTCTGTATTTAAAGACATGCAAGTGAGGTTTTTTGGCAGCCCTCATTATGATGTTTGGAAAACAACATTTTATCGTCTTTATTCAGACATAATTATTCACATCTTAAGAGTAGTCAATGTTTATGTAACACAACTTGCACTGTATTCTGATTTATCTTTTTCACACTATAGTTATAAATTTAAAACTTAATTCTTGCTTAGTGAGTATAGAAGTAACCCTCATGGTGACTGACCAGTAATCAAAATCTTTTTTTCAAACAAATCTAAATGTTCTCACCAATAAATAATCTTTCATATTATTCAGCATTTTTTCAAACATAAGAAATGCTTTGAAGAGGCTTTTTAAGCCTTAAACCATCAAAATAATTTCTGTCAGTTATGATTCTTGGAGATCTAAATCCTTTCTTCCGAGTTTGATACAGAATTCCTATAGTAGTGTTGAGTAACTTCTTCCCAAGTGTTATATTTTGTATCAAAATGAAATGGTTACTCACACAAGGAGGAGTCACAGTATACTGACTGGCAGGTCGTCTGACATGGTCTCCCATATAATTTTTGTACTTTATTTGGTGGAGAGGTGTACAGTTAGGTGGGTGAAAATCTGTCTGGAATCTAAGTGTAGTGCTTAGTGTTTTGTACCCTACCAATGAGCATGTTTTCCCAGGGCTGTCCTGGCGCCTTGGTTTGTCTAGTGCCTGTGAATAACCCTGGAAGAAGATAGAGAACACATAGCCACCAATTTTGTGAGTAACACCAAACCATTTGGCTTGAGCACATGGGCTTCAGGACAGGAGGTGGAGTTCTGCAGGAACAGGTTGGGAAAGGGGCCAAGCAGGATCCTGACAAAATTCTGCAAAGGCAGGTGTAAAGTCCTGCACCCAGGACACACCAAATGCTTCCAACAGTGCAGGCTGGGCACTGACCAGCAAGGCAGAAGCTTCTGCTGAAAAAGGTTGGGAAGAACTGGTCTACAGCCAATGATGCACCATCCAGCATGTGGCCATAACACCCTGAGCCATATCAACAGGAGAGCAGCCACTGCACCAAGGAAAACAGCTATCCCTTTTCATGAGGCACTTCTTAGGTTACATCTGTGTGCTGTGGGCAGTACTGGGCCGTCCAGTACAAAATAGGCATTGATCAGTTGGGGCAGGTTTAGCAGGAAGTGACCAAATGATCGGGGGATGGAGAAGAGAATGCCACAGACAGATGGAACCATGCTTGCTCAGACTGGAGAGAACGATTCCAGAGTTCCTAACAGCAGCCTTCTAGCACCCACGAGAAGGTTACTGAGGAGGCAGGGACAGGCTGCTTACCAAGATGAGTGGCAGGACTCAATAAGTCAGGCAGTGGAATCTAAGTATTAGTAGTCTCAGCTCCCTGAGGTTTTTGAGACCCAACTGGATAAAGCCCTGAGCATCCCATTCTGACCTGGCTTTGGTCCACAGACTGGGCTACAGATCTGGATTCCAACCTGGATAAGGCTGTGATGCTGTATTTGTCAAACAAGATACCCCATTAATCATGTTGTTTTTTTAAAATGCATTGAATACTTATCCAGTGAAGGCTAACATATATACACAACACAGCTGAAAATTCCTCCTCAAAATATGTATGCCATCAAGAACACTTGAGGAGCATATTTTTTTAAAATTAGATATAGGTTGAAATATGTAGAATGAAATGTTGCTATTGAACTGTAACCTTTAGAGTTAAAGTAGCAAAGATGTCATTTTATACAAACCAAAAATGTGCAGCTGTGATTTTTTTATTTAGATTTAAAGAGTGTTTTATTGCAAACACTATCATTTTTGTGGTGTCACTCCTACCTTTATTAAAAAGCCTAATGAATTATTCCTCCCAGCTGGCTGAGTATAGCAAATTTACACTTACATATAGTATGGGTTGTTCTAAAACTCCAAGTTTCCTAGGAAATGTGTATTCTTCAGACAGAAATTTATTGCCTGTACACCAAGCTCGTTACACTCAAAATCTTATTTATGACAAAGATGAAACAAACCTTCTTTATAAAGTGAAAAATCTATTAACATAACTGAAATCCTAACAGTCTTATTCAGGAATTATTAATTCAGATGTAATTATTACAGAGAGTTTATGCTAAATTACCATTATTAATTTTATTATTTATTATATAAATAATACACACACACTTTTTCTTTCAGTTACATGAGAAAATTATGGCTGGCAATGGAATAATTTTTGGGGAAGACTGTTTTCCAGGTTTTGTTCTCCCAGTTTTGTTTTCCCATGCCTTGTCATAAAGCAGATACTTGCAAATTGTTAACAGATGAAAGAAAGTAATTGGAAGTCACAAAAGAAGGACAGGATGGATAGAAATAAAAATACATGTCTGGGAGAGCAGGAGAGTACCCAAAGAAAGAGAAATGAACCACAGCAGAGTTTGTTCAAAGTAGACGTAGTTGACTAGACATTTTCAACGCAAATCTAAGATACAGAGTTCAGACAATGCAGTGAAAAACACAGTTCCAGCAGCAACACCTGAAAGCCTTTTACATAGCTGTCTTCACAGAAGAAGAGACTCTCGATTTCAGTGTGAGTGTTCATCCTCTATCACATCCCATACCCATAACCTCACAGCAAACTGTTATTTAACTGCTACCCTGCAATTATGTCTAAAAAGCCTGTGAATGAAGGAAATTAAAGAAGACAAAATTGTTTCCTGAAAATATAAAACAGTAAGTGCCAGACTTCTGCATTAATCATGAAGTTTAGCACTGTTTGCTCTGGAATTCAAAAATAGTCTCCAAACTCTGAAACCCAAAGGAATTATGTGGAGACTTGAGTGAATTTATTTGTTTGTATGCAGGAAAACAAACCAGCAACTTATCAAGAAAGTTTTAAGATTTTTTTTGAAGTTTGGACATAGATTTATTAGCTCTGAGAAGATATGTACATTCTTTACCTTCCTTATTCTCAGTTTTCTCTTTTCTCTGCTCAGTGCCTAACAGTGCCTAACAGTGCATAACAGAAAAGAATTTCAGCTGCCCAAGCCCTATCCTCTTTTCTGTTATCTTCCAGATCAGAGCTGCATCTGGCAACTAATTTCTTACGCACAGAAAGCTATAATTCTCTGATTCCACAAAACTGCCCTTGATAAAACTCTCTCTTTCTAGAAAGACAGAGAAGTTCATCTACACATGAACCATGATTAATTCTAGATATTTTTGCCCATATCTCAGGAATCTTGGGCATTGCATATGTGAACTAATGCTGTTTAACTTCTGTCATTTTTTTGATCTTCATTTTCCACAAACTTCTCAACATGCTTACTTTAAAAAAATTTCTTAGGCTTTGTTTCCACAGAGATGTGGCCTTTTGATTCAAATGTATACTTTTTCTAGGTTTGATTGCCTTAGCACCCAGGTCTGGGAAATCCATAGCATCTGTACAGTCTGGGTGGTAAATGGATTAAGCAGAGAAGAAATTTGGAAGGGACACTGGTGTGTGAAAAATTTGGCTTGACCACAAAGAGCAGTGTGTCCAGCTGGTCAACAAGGGGCATAATTGTCCTTTTCCACTCCATGCTTGTGAGATCCCGCCTGGATTTCTGCATCCAGCTGTGGAATCCTCAGTTCAGTAAAGACAAGAGGACAGTCTTAAGCTGTGCCAGGGAACACTTAGGTTGGACATTAGGAAGAAGTTCTTCACAGAAAGGCAGACTGAGCACTGGAATTGGCTGCCCAGGGAGGTGGTGGAGTCACGGTCCCTGGAGGTGTTTAAGAAAAGACTGCATGTGGCACTCAGTGCTACGGTCGAGTCAACAAGGTGAAGTTTAGTTACAGTTGGACTTGATCATCTCAAAGGTCTTTTCCAACTGAATCAATTCTGTGATTCTGACTCTGTGACTCTGCAAGATGGACCTGATTCAGCTAGTCTAGATGTGGGCCACAAAAATGATTGGTGGGCTGGAATAATTTCTTCTTGAGGAAAGGCTGAAAGAGCCGAGATTGGCCAGCCTGGAGAAGAGAGGGTCTTGGTGAGAGCTCATTGCACATCTTCCAGTATTTAAGAGGGCTTATCAGAGAGACAGAGGGACAATTTTTACCAAGAAGTAGTGATAGGACAAAAGGCAATAGTTTTAAACTGAAAGAGTTTAGATTTACACTGGACATAAGGAAGAATTTTTCTACAGTGAAGGTGGTAAGGCACTGGCACAAGCTGCCTACAAAAGTTGTGGATGCCCATGGGGGACCTGTAAGTATTGAAGGCCAGGACGGATGAGTCTTTTAGCAACCCAGTCCATGGAAGGTGTCCTTGCCTATAGCCTGAGGGTTGACTAGATAATCTTTAAAGATCCCTTCCAAACCAAATCATTCTGCTTTTCGGTGATACAAAGCTTGCAGAACAGTGCATCAATACAACAAAAATTCTTACGCATGGTGATCACAAAAGTCAGCAAGCAGTTAATAATAGGTTGTTTAGTTCCTTCAGTTTCTGTAAAATGTGCCTATCATGGGTTTAAAAAAAAAAAGTTTTAGTCTCTGGAAAACAATATAGTAAAATTAAAAATGGTTATCATTTGTAAGGAGAATTGTCTGACTTCTGCTGTAAAACTCTGGAAGGTGCAGTTGACTCCCCAAAGGGACAAGAGCCCTTGCAGAGAGAGGGATCTGGATACAGTGGAACACTGAGCAATCACCAGTGACATGAAAATGACAGGTCAAAATGCCAGATTATGCACCTCAGATAGAGAAATAGTCTATTTACAGACAGAAGTCTAAACTGGGAGAGGGGCAGCTCTGGGCTTGCAGAGAGGACTCTGGCGGTGCTGGCTGGCAGCAGGCTCTGTGGTAGCCAGCAGTGTGCTCTAGAAGGCAGGAGGGCAGCGAACCCCATCCTGGGTGCACCAAACCCCATCCTGGGTGCACCAAACTCTACATCCTCAGCCATCCAAAGAGGTGACCATCCCCCTGTGTCCAGCCCTGGGGCAGGGCCTCCCCTTGAGTGCTGGGTGCAGGTCTGGGCTCCACCATTTCAGAATGAGGGAAAGGTCCTCAAAGGTGTCTGGAGAAGGGCAAGACAGCTGGTGGAAGGACTGGATACCATGGCCTATGAGGAGCTGCTAAGGGCTTTGGGCTTGTCTAGTTTGGAGAAAAGGAGGCTGAGGGGCAACCTCCTTGCACTCTAGAGCTGCCTGAGGAGGGGAAGTGGAGAGGGAGGTGCTGATCTCTTCTCCCTGGGATCCAGTGATAGGATTTGTGGGAATGGTTCAAAGCTGCACCAGGGGAGGTTAAGACTCACCATTAGGAAGCATTTCTTTATAGAGATAGTGGTCAAGCCTGATGGTACCCTGAGCCTGTCAGTGTGTAAGGGGGATTTGGACATAGCCCTTAAGAACCTGCTTTACCTTTGGATCAGCCCTGAAGAAGTTGGGCTAAATGATTCTTGAACATCCTTTCCAACTAAATTATCCCACTCTAAAAACTTCTTTTCATGGGCACATAAATGTCTCCTAACAATTGACATTGTCACACCTCCACTGTAATCGACATTTCTCTTAAAATAAGAGACTGAAAGCTTTAGTCAGCCTCCTCAAGGACACCAGGACTCGGTCACTTTGTCGTTAAGCAGGCTGTCCCAAGGACCACGAGCAGGACTTACTTATCCGCTCAGTTTTCCTTAAGGTAGCCCGGGATAAATTACTGAAAAGTGCTGCCTAAGGAGCATGTTCCTAGAAACCAACCCATTTCGATGTGGGGGCAGTACCCTTGTGCAAGCACCACGTTCCGCTCCAGACCGTCCCTACCCACCCGCCCGCCGAAGGAGATCTCGCACCACCCGGAGGAGCAGCAGCCGGGCACCGTGCTCCGGTCAGACACATCTCCCGACACTCCCACACTCCTTAAGGTTCAACTGAAAACACGCAGGTTGAGAGAGCAGAGGAAAAGGCAGAGGCTGCCATCCGTGCCCAGTCAAACTCAGCCCAGCCCGCATCGCCAAGGCTCCGCCGCCGAGCGGTCCGCCGGATGCAAAGCTCGGAAGCGGCGCGGCCCCTCCCAGCGCCCGCCCGCCCTCTGCCCTTTGCCC
>VXBU01018926.1:0-34555 GCA_013400315.1 Bombycilla garrulus | reverse complement strand
AGTCTTGGACAGTCTTTCCACAGACAAGGTGCATGGTGGTGGGAAGGAAAAAAAGATAATCATCATATTGCTGTAGCTAGGTAATCACCTAAAGCACTTTCTTTGTTCTCCTCCTTTCATGGACATCAATGAGCTGGTGTACGGTGATCATGTGCTCCACACAAACTTCTGCCACATGGACTGTGCACACTGGACCTCATCTGGATCTACAGGGGACTGCTCATTATTCGAATCCCTAGAGATTATCTCCAGCACAGCCAGTTCTCTCAGGTACTGGGTACCTTTCTCCATGGTGTCCCACCTGCCTGGGTGCACTACCAGACCATCTTGAGAGAGTACCTTTCTCTCACACTTGACAGGAGTCACCTCCAAAAGCTGAGAGTTTCTGTCTTCTTCTCAATCCCCTTGTCAATGCCCACATCCTGGGACAGGGATCCCACTGCTTGGCCTCCTTACCATTCAGTTTCATATCATGGGCCATGACATTGCAGAATTGGAGCACCCAGGTCAAACTGGCTAATCGGTGATTCTCTCTGGCCCTGCCTCTTCCTCCTGTTCTATTGGCATAGGCTGTTCCTGCAGCTCAGCTGCAGCTGGAGTGGCCACAGTGGCTGTTGGTCTGATATCCTTCTCTTACTCCTGATTTCCTCCTCTTACCCTCCTCTTACCCCTAGTATCAAGTAGTAGCCAATAAATAGGAGCCAAAGTCTAGCAAGGTACATAACTGCTTGCCTCTCTGAAACTGCCACAGCATTTTTCTTGCAAATATTCTGCCACTTCATCAGGGTCCTGCAGTCATTCAGAAGTGAACTTCAAAACCATTGCAGCAGAACAGACCTCCAAATGCTGACCCATTTTCTCCCACATTCCATGACACTTATGACTATCCACCCTTGGTGCAATGGTTTCTTCTTAAAAATCTTTCTTTACTCTAAAGATGATGAAAACCACACTGAGGGGACCTGGCAGACCTAGCAGCATGCATGTGCTTTCCTTAACATCCAAAGGGAATTCAAAATTCTCAAAAGCTGTTGTAACAGGTGTGAAAGAGTAAAAGGGGGTAAAAGGGTGGGGAAAAATCATCCTTCTCAGTTCCCCTCACAGGCTGGGTATGATAACTAAAGAATTTCCAGAGGTTGCACCCAAGGCCAGGGTAGGAGCAGAATACTGAGCACATATCCCAAATGACTTCCTTGCCCTTGATGTTATCATGTTGTGAACGGATATCACACACTACAGCAACAAATCTATCCTTATCCCTTTCTCTGCTCTGAAAAAAGAGCACTGCGGTGGACACACAGTGCACACACAGAAGTATACACAGGGTTAGGTACCACGTGAACTGATCACAGTGTGAGCAGTGGTTTATGTACCTAATAAAACAAATGCTTAGACCAAATTTGTTTCAAACCCACTCTGATCAGATGTATTGTTATCTGAACCCTTTGACCCTATGCTGGGCGCTAAATGAGGTTGCTGTGGTTTAGGAATAGTGTTCCCTCATTTAGCCCTCCCACTAAATCACCTCAAACCAAGCATCATTCACTCATTCACCCCATCCCCTGCCGTGAGATGGGGAGGAGTACTGGAAACACAAAAAGTAAAGATTATGGGTTGAGGTAAGAACAATATACAGCAATGAAGTAGGAAATTAACAGTAACAGCAACGATATTAATAACGGGGTGTAGAAGAAATGATTCACACACACAAAAAAAAGCTCATCATACACCAATCTGCCATACATGAACCTGACAACATCTACATCTAGCTGAGGTACATCTACCTCAGCTGCAAGAGATGCCTTTTCCCTGCCCATGGCAATGATGTGAGATGGTAGAGAATAACCACTTGACTACTGCAAAAATTACTCCTGTCCTGTCTGCAACCAGGACATAAGTGCAGCGCACTACATATTTATGGAGTACACACAATCTAAAATGTGTTAGGTATTCTCGAGCTTGCAAGAAAAGTTCTTGTTTGAATTGCTTGCTTGCTTAACCCATACACCACATCCAGTAGTAGCTTTCTAGTCGGCCTTTCACGCAAACCTTCAAAGCATGCAATAGATCAAATCAGACTTATCTCAGAGATTGAACTCATAAGAAATTTTCACTGCTCTCACTCAAAGTTCACCAGGAAATTCATGATGAAGCCCAGAAGAGACTAAGTATTTTGGATGTTAATATTTGATTACATAGAAATTGTAAGGACAGCAGAACTGACTAAACAATCTTAAAGGCATCTATATCTTTTCCTTTCAGAAAAAAAGCTTCTCATCATAGGATAAGTGACATACCACCTACAATAACACCTTTCTCCTCAGTGTCTACAGCCTCTTGCCCTTCACAGCAAAATTTGTGAAATGAAGTTAATTTTTAAAAGTTTTCTGTTTTTTTCCTACCAAATTCTTTCTATTTCATTAATAAATTACCTTCTCAATTTCTAGTCTTACACTTGACTTCTTTTATATTCCTGCTTTTCAGAGAAACTTTCCAAAGAAAATGAGGCTTACACAACCATTGCCTGGGTATGTTTTCCAAACTGCCTCAAGCACACTCTCTTCCCAATGCAAACAAGTTTTACAAAAGGATAAAAAGGAGTTAATTTAATTGTAAAAGGTTTCAGGAAAATAGTTGCATAAATTGAAAAGAAAATCCCTGCAACTGACTGCTGAATTCAGCCAGATTTTGCAATCCAATATAAGAGACAAAGTCTTAAAACACTAGGTATTCCTAATTAAAGATGCAACTGTGATGCCGAAAAACATGGAAAGTGATCACCATTGACCCTTAAATGTCAGGGGCAAGATGAAATTTGTAGTCCATGAAGATGAACAACTAGTATCAGTCCTCCTGGAGGGATCATGATAGGACACACAGCTTTGTCTTGATTTCAGCTTTCAGTGATAACAGCCAGTACCTTCTGCGTAGACAATCCTTACTCTGCTTTGTGGTATCTGGAGGTCTTGGAAAGCAGGGAATGAAGGTCAGTCTCCAAAGATTTTTTTACAAAAGAGAACTGGATGAAAGCGTCAGTGAGAAAGGAGCACAATGTAACTTACGGTAAAGGTATACTTAGGGTCTGCCATCATCTACATAATAATTTGGAAAACATCCTTACTAAAAGTGAGGACACATCTCTAAAAGGCTCCCTATTGTCCAGCTGCAGGAAATAAATAGATTGTCCTGGGACATCTGAATTTCACACAACATGCTTAGCATTTGAGAGATGAATCACATATTAAATTTTTTAAATACAAAATACCTCTGACAGGCAAAATCAGAAAAGGCAAATGGAAGGAGACTCTAGGACACTTTGGGACCATTTATACTTGTGGGTTGATGCTGGCTGGATGCCAGGCACCTACCAAAACCACTCACTCCCTCCCCTTGGCATCTGGATAGTGGAGAGAAAATCTAATGAAGGGTTTATGGGTTGTGATAAACACGGGGAAAGATCGCTCTTCGAATACCATCATGGGCAAAAAAGGCACTAATTAGAGATATGAATTAAGTTCATTATTAACAAAATCAGAGCACGATAATAAGTATAATGAGCCCTTAAAAATACCTTCCCTCCAGCTCTCCCTCCTTCTCAGCTCTATCTCCTATGCCAGTGGTGCAAGGAGACACAAGAGTGTGGATTGTGATCAGTCCATCACCTGTTATTTCTCCAACTGCTCAGGGAGATGAGTCATTCCGCTGCTGCACTGTGAGGTCCCTCCCACAGGAGACAGCTCTCCATGGACTTCTCTGATGTGAGTCCACCTCATAAGCAACAGCTCTCTGTGAACTACTGCAACCTAAGTCCATTCCACAGGCAGCTGTCCTTCCCAGTCTGCTGTAGCATGGGTTAGTCTTCCACAGGGTGCAGTCCTCCAAGGATAGGCTGCTCCAGTCAGGGAGCAAGGCCCCTCTCTCCTGTCTCCCACGGGGTTACAGCCTTCTCTCAGGTATTCCCCTGCTCTGGTGTGGGGCTCTTCCCTGGGCTGCAGGTGGATCCCTGCATCCCTGTGGACCTCCATGGCTGCAGGGGCACAGCTGCTTTACCATGCTCTTCATCACAGGCTGCAGGGGAATCAGCTCCAGCACCTGGAGCACTTCTTCCCCTCCTTCACTGACCTTGGAGTCTACACAGCTGTTCCTCTCACATGTTATCACTCCACTCCAGCTGCAAGAACTTCTTGTTTTTCTTTCTTAAATACATTATCACTGAGGCACTACCACCATTTCTAATTGGCCCAGCCTTGGCCAGTGGCACATTCATCCTTGGCAGAGCCACCAGGGATTGGCTCTGCCAGACACTGAGGAAGCTCCTAGCAGCTTCTCACAGAAGCCACCCTCTGTAGTTTCCCCCCTGCTTCCAAAAACAGGCCATGCAAACCCAAACAAGCATGTTTGATGTAATTTTAAGTACTGAATGGATAATGTATGCCACATGCAGGAGTATCTGGTTGACTGGTCTCCTCCTTGAAGGCAAGCAATGCTATCTGTAGTTCTTCAACTTACTCAAATGTTTAAGCTGAGCTGCAAGCTCTGCACTAAAAACACAATATAAATTACCAGCCGCATTGGGGAGACCTCAGCACATTCAAGACAGTGGTTTAAAACAACCCTGAAAGGCACTCCCTGACAGATCTCTTTGAAAATGTCAGCTACTGCACTCAGAATAGTCTGCCGACAGAAACAAGAATCCTGGAGAGCAGAGTCCCAGGAAGGATTTCAGGACTCAAGATGATTATTATTAAACACAGTTTTGGCTGTGTTAGGCACTCTGGAAGCCTCACTCAGAATAAGAAGCTAAGTGCGTGGCACAGAGTACTCTAGTCAGAAAGTCACTTCTCCAGTGAAGAATCATGTCAACCTTCTCTGTTTCTGAAGAAGTTCTTAAACCATTTACTTGGACATTGCCACTTCATGTTGCACAAGAAATTATCCAGAAACATGATGCTGAAGAAAGAAGAAAAAAAATAAATAAAAAAAAAAGTCAAGAAAATTATATGAAGGTATGTATGGATTCTTTCGAAAATAGTAAGTGCCAAAACTACAAGAGACATGGAACTCATGGCTTGAGAACAACATCATTGTTTTACATAACCAAGAGGAACTGAAGCAATGCCAGCTGCACAGTTGCCTAAATGGTAATAGATTAGGCATGAGAAATGGGAGGGCATAACTGCAAGCAATATTGCCTTTCATTATTGCCCCTCAAGTCTTACCCAGAAGAATTCTACCTCCTTCAGCTGCCAACCAAAAAACAAACTTGGCTTGCTTAGTAAGAAGTGTTGACTCAAAGACTCCTGCCTCGTCACCATTGAGATTGAAAGTTTCATGACAAATAACACAAGCAAAAAGAATGAACTAGTTAAGGCCTATGTGTTCTTATAGAAATTCCTGTTCTAAGTTAGATAACTTATAAAAATTAAAACGGCCCTCAGTGACAAAGATTATTAATAATTTTTTTGCAGGGTTAAAATGAATAATCATGTTACGATTCCAAAAATTGCAAAACTACTTATTCTTGGCATGCAAGTAAGATCTTATAAGAAATATAAGAGATTTTTAGATTTGTACTATTTCTTAGTATTATTAATTAATAGAAAATTTTTAATTACCAAACCAGAAAAATATTTTTTCACTTTTACTTTGAGAGTTCATTACTAAAAACATTGTTTACACCTCAACTTAGGTATTTGTAATTAACAAGTATGCAAGATGGGAAAGGGAGAATGTGAGAAAGGGAAGAAGACTTGACAAAGCCTAGGAATGGTATTCCCCAAGTCAGTGCCCCCACTGAGATTCTCCAAAACCACAATGCTGTCCACCACTGCTTCCTCCATTTTCCCCCCCAGCTCCCCACAGCAGTGGGATGGAGTTGAGAATTGGAGGAACAGAAGGGAAGGACCAAAAGTTGAGAGGAGAACAATTCACTGGGAAGACCAATGAGATAAGTAAACAAATAGTAACATCAGCAATACAAACAACAAAAGTGAGGGAAATTTACATGCAAAATGCTCACTGCTGAGCCTGATCCAACTGCAGCCACGTTTTCTCAAACAGAAGGAACCCCTTTTCCCTGGAAAAAAAGAGAGAGTCTGCTCCCCCCACTCCTATCATTGACCTGAGGTGGTATATAATAACCTTGGGGCCTTGGCCATGCTGCCTCACAGCTACTGCAAAAAGTTAACCTTTTCCTAGTCAAAACCATCCTTTGGCTTGGTCATGTTGCTTTCATTTTTTCCCCTTTTAAGTAACAAAATTCTTAAAACCTACTTTTAAATCGTAGTATAAAGGATACACTTTGTCACCTTCAATTACACTGAATCAAGTATTGATTATATTGGGAATGTTTCATCTAATACTTGGCACATCAAATTAGTTTAAATATTCTAACTTTGTTCTCTATCGATTTTTTCAATTTCCACAAAATAGTTTTTCAAAAATTTTTTCAATTTTTCAGAGAAGATAAAAAAGTCGGACACTGAGAGATATTCTACAGATAAGGGAATTTTTCTTAAAAACGACTATATTACATAAGAAATAGTGTACTTCTATACAAAATGCCATGCAATAAACATTTCACAAATGAACATTATGTAAATATTTAAATTTTTTAAAATAAACATTTTAGAAATAAAATGTCCGTTTTTTCCCTCCTCAAAACAAAGTGTTGCCAGGCTGTCACAAATATCCAATTACACCAGTTGTTGGCCTTCCCCAGGGTTATGGAGTCTTAAATTATACCATGTCTTTCACTGGCTATGTTCCTCAAATTCAGCTGCCACCCCACTGAATACAGCAAGCTAAATGGGCAAGCAAATCCTCAAATCCCAGTTTTCTTGCCTAGCATTACATTCTCAATTACCAGAAGCTACAATTACCTAGGCTTATGTGTGATCCACAGCACAGATAAGAAGGGCAACAGATTGCTATGGTGTGAAAGAGAGTAATTTTTATAGATAGCTCATCATGAGAAATTAAGCTGGATGTTTCTGTGCTAGACTTCCAAATACCAAAAATTCATTCGGATATAATTGAGTACAGCATTTATCAGGGAAGAAGTGAGAATAAAGAAAAAGTAGACAAATTACATAAATTACAACTTTAAAAAATGAATACATAGCTTTCAGAAAGGCAACTACATAGACTAAACTTACTAATAGTTTACAAACACGCTTGCTTAAACTTACAGTTTCACTTTCTTAAAGCAGGTAAATTAAAGATACAAAGAAATACACTTTTGCAGCACTGTTTGTGGTTTTTAAAAATTCTTTTATAAAGGTGTCTGTGTAATGTTCATGTTTCTGTCAGATAACTTCAAACAGATGACTAGAACAAATTAGTAGTATTTCTACCTTGCAATAGCTGCTGGATGACTGAGTCCCAAGATTTTTCATAGATGATAATATATTCTTGTACTCAATCAAGCATAACTGGAATGATTGTTCAACATGGGAAGACAACACGATTCCACACAACTTATCTTGGCTTCCCAGATCACAGAGCAGTTTGCAGTTAATAGCTTTTTAATCTATGGGCCTATTTCAACTTTGGAAAGCAGTGTAGTAAGACATATTCTAAAACGCAATACTCTGAAGAACACAGAAGTAGAAAAGACAGCTCTTGACAAATGTTACTAAAACTTACCTTACTTAACATAGAATCAGAAAACATTAAGGTTGGAAAACAGCTCCAGGACCATCAAGTGCAACCTTTGACTGAACACCACCATGTCAACTAAAACATAGCACCAAGGGCCAAATTCAGTTCTTTCTTGAACACTTCTTTCTTGAACCAGGGATGGTTAACCCTACCACTTCCCTGAGCAGTCCATTCCAATATTTAACAACTCTTTCAGTAAAAAAAATTCTTTCTTATATCCAAAATTAACCTTCCCTGACACAGGATGAAGTCATTTGCTCTCATCCTGTCCCCAACTGACTTTGAGAAGAGATGAACCCCATCTCGCTACACCCTCCTTTCAGGCAGTTGTAGAGAGTGATCAGGTCTGCCCTGAGCCTCCTTTTCTCCAGGCCAAACACCCCCAGCTCCCTCAGCTGCTCCTCACGTGACCCTACTCTCTACACCTTTCGCCGGCTCTGCTGCCCTTCTTGGACACACATTCCCACACCTCAGTGTCCTTCTTGGAGCAGAGGGCCCAGAACTGAACACAGGACTTCAGCTGGGGCATCACCACTGCACAGGGGGACAATCACTGCCCTGCTCCTGCTGGCCACACTACTTCTCATAGGGACCAGGATGCCATTGGCCTCAGCCTGTAGCGCTGCATGGGTTGATCCAAGAGTAGGAACAGGGCCTGGCCTTACTGAACCTCCCAGCCCCAGCCTCGGCCCCTTGACCTGGCTGTCAGGATCGTTCTGCAGAGCCTGCCCATGCTGCAGCAGATCAGCTCTCCTGCCAGCTCGGTGCTGTCTGCAGACAGCGCTCAGCGCCCCCACCCACACACCAATACAGACACGGGGCAGGGCTGGACCCAGTACTGAGCCCTGGGGATTCCCAGCAGGGACTGACCATCACCTGCAGCACCATTCACCCCCACGCTCTGGGCCCAGCCTTCCAGTCAGTTCTCAACCCAGAGAAGAGTGCACTTGTCCAAGCCAAGGGCTGCCAGCTTCTCCAGGAGAATGCTGTGGGAGACGGCAGCAAAAGCTCTGCTGAAGTCCAGGTGCACAACATCCACAGCCTTTTCCTTATCTACTCGCCAGGTCACCTGGTCACAAAAGGAGATCAGGGTGGTCAAGCAGGACTTGCCATTTCTAAACCCATGCTGAATAGACCTGATTCCATGGTTGCCCTGTACATGGGATGTGACTGTACTCAATATAATCTGTTCCATAACCCTCCCTGGCACTGAGGTCAGGTTGTCAGGCCTGTAGTTCCCTGAATCCTCCTTCCAACTCTTTCTATAGTCATGTTGGCCAGCCTTCAGTTGTCAGGGACATCCCCAGTTAACCAGAACTCATGATAAATGATGAAGAATGCCTTAGCAAGCTCTCCTGCCAGATCTCTCAGTACCCTTTGGTGAATCCCATCCATCCCCACAGACTTGTGAGTGTTTAAGTACCTCAGCATGTCACTACTTCCTCCTGCATTGCAGGGGGTTTGTTCTGCTCCCTGTCCTGAGGATAACAGGTCCTTATGTTAAAGACTGATGCCAAGAAGGCATTAAATACACCAGCCTTTTCCTCATCCTTGGTGACAAAGCTCCTCCCTCTCCATCCAATAAAGGATCATCCACTTGGTCATACCACACGCAGGTGTTATCTCTCTGCTGCCCTCTGGTACTAATGCCAGGCTTTAACACTCTCAGCAAATGAAGATCTGGACAGCTGCATGCGTCTGAGGGAGCTCTCTGGGTCACCATCCTCCTTCTAGCAACAGCTTTCAACCATATCGAACCCACTATTGGGCCTGTTCTACTTGGGCGGGCAAAAACCACCAGCTGAGCTCACCTGAGGAGCTGGGGGGTGCCCTCCTACATGCCCTGCTCACAAAAGCTGCTGAGATAACTGCTGCACCCTTGTCTGAATTAACCGTATTTCTTAATACCATATACATTGTCCTGTCTCTTACAAATTACACATATTGTAATCTTTCTTACAAATTCTGCTGTTGATCTTGACTCAAGTTTTAGACATTTATTTCTCAGCCATAACTTCAATCACACACAGGTTCAGGATGCTACTCCCTTCTTATTATGCAAGTCCTCATGCTTGCATCACTGTTACAGAGATTATAACAGAATATGAGTCAGAAAATAACTCTAATTCTTGTTTAACTTGTTAAAAAGATATAACTAGTGAATCTGGACGTTATTCATGCTATTGCAGATGAACATAATTTAGTAACAGAATCCCTTTCTTCGGATATTAGTTTTAAAAGCTACTCAGTGTCTAAAAAAAATCTCAGTTCAAAATTATTCAGTATTTTCTCAAAAAACGTCTAGCAGATACATAGTCATGGATAAATAAGATAAAGATCTTCTGTGGTATAGAAATAATTATGGAATAGTAACAACTAGTAGAGAAAATGTTTCATAGAGAAAAATAAAAAATCCTGTTGCTTCTCATGTACTTTTTACTCAAGTTTGTTTCATTTATATGACTTCGGAAATGTAGAAAATAATTTCCCTTTGACATCCTATCAAGACGTTTTAAAACTACTGAAAATTCTTATTTATTATAATGCCCTTTAATTTATTTTTTTTGCTTACATTATTTTACTGTTCCAACAAGCTTTCAACAGCTGGTATCAGAAGCAGGCAGAAGGTTAATGTGTTACTTTACCAAAATACAGCATTGCTTTCTAGCTGCAGTGGTTCTGGGAAGAAAAGCCATTATATACTGGCATAACAAGTCATCCCTTCATAAAACACTGACAGAAATGTAAAGAGGAGATTATCCCTTAGAAATTAACAAGAACTGTTTAATCACGCTGTGGACTAGTTTCTGGTGACCATGGCCTCCACAGAGGCCCACGAAAATCCTTTAGAATTCTTCATTTCTTAGGAGATGTCTTTAGGGAAAGATTCCAAGCCCTTTCCCTTACATTTGTATGAATTAGTCTTTCAGGGGAGGATGGAAAGAGAACTTCTGCTAATCACAAATACTGATGCTAAATTGTTTCTTTAAAATAATTATAAACATATGCCTTTGCTACAACAGAAAGAGCCGCTGCAAAAATGAATTATACAAGAAAAAGGATCTGAGCTGAATTACACGTCTCACTAAGAAATAAAATGTTAAATTACATCTTCACAGACTAACTTATGCCAAAATACAAACATGTTTACGTTGCAGTAAAAATGCTATACTGTATAAACAGTGAAATGCATTTATCTTGTTTACATTAAGAATAAAACTCAGTACAACCATTACATGCGAACAAGAAGCAATGAAGAATCTGAAATTAACTCTAGAACTATACAAGATAATACTCACTGTTGCCAAATGCATCTCCTCTGATCTGCCATGTTCTGAATCTCTAAGCAGTTATCTTACTTTTTGTACTTAAAACACTGCAAATACTAGGTTTTGAGTTTATTATTTCCCTCTCCTTGCTCTTCAGATGAATTCCACAGATGACAGTAAAAAATTTAGTTTGATTCCATTAATCTCCTCTTTGATGAATACTAGATACTAGGAACCAGATTCCAACAGAACAGGGATATTCTCAAAATTATGGGAATTGGGCTAAATAACATAGTAAAGCCTGCATTTTCAGGAAATACAGTTCTCCCTACCTAACCTAGAGTAAGTTTAACTAAGTTTAACTGTGAACTGAATTTTAAATGTTCTTCTGTTTTAGAATACTATAATTTGTGATACTTTTTTATTTCTGCACTTGGAACTAATGACGTGCACAACGCATCTAAAGAATACCACTGAACCACAGAACCATAGAATCTCTTGAGTTGCAAAAGATCCACCAGATTCATCGAAGTCCAACTCTTAGTCTTGCAAAAGACACTCCAAGAGTCACATCATGTGCCTGAGAGCACTCTCCTAACACTTCATGAACTCAGACAGACTTGGTGCACTTCTGTGAGGAGCCTGCTCCAGAGCCCAGCCATCCTCTGACTGAAAAACCTTTTCCAGATGTGTAAACTAAACACCTCCTGACTGACCTTTATGCCATTTCTTTGAGTCTTTTCAGTGGTCACCACAGAGAAGAGATCAGCACCTTCTTCTCTGCTTCTCCTCATGAGGACTTCCATCTCCTCCAGGCTGAATAAAGCAGGTGACCTCAGCTGCTCCCCATAAGGCTTTCCTTCCAAACCCTTTACCATCTTCCTAAGTCTCCTCTAGATACTCTCCAATAGGTTAATGTCTTTCTTATATTGTGGTGCCCAAAAAGGCACCCATTATTATTCAAGGTGAGGCCCAATCAAGTGCAGAGCAGAGCGGGACAATCCCCTCTCTTGACCACCTGGTGATGCTGGGCTCTCCAGCCTGTCAAGGCTCATTACTGACTCACATTCAACTTTCTGTTAACCAGGACTCCATGTCCCTTTCCACAGCACTGCTCTACAGCCTCTCACTCCCTGGTCTATGCACACATCCAGGGCTGACCCATCACATGGGCAGAATCCAGCACCTGACCTTGTTAAACTCCACTCAACTGGTGACTGACCATCTAACGTGTTGAGGTCTCTCTGAAGGGCCTTTCTGCCCTCAAGGGAGACAACAGTGCCTTCCAATGTAGTGTCATCTCTAGACTTACTTTCAAGTTCTGCATGCAACTTCTTAAGGAATATGTTGAAGAGAACTGGGCTGAGGATGGAGCCCCATGGAACCCCCCTTGTGAAGGGACGCCAGGATGACGTCACCCCATTCACCATAACCCTTTGTGCCTGACCCATGAGCCAATTGCTCATTCATTGCATGATATAGTTATGCAGCTGCAAGTGAAACATTTTGTCCAGAAGGATACCCAAGAGGCAGTACCACAAGCTCTGCTGAAGTCCAAAAAGATTATACCAACTGGCTTTCCTAGGTCATGGAGGGGGTTACTATGTGAAAACACAGATACAGAAGTGTGAAGATATATAGACGACATTTACTTCCCCTTAAGACTGTCTTTCACATACATTTTTTTTTATTTTAGGGTGGCTGTGTGTTTTCATATTTCTCCATCCAGCCCACAACAGGGTCTGGAACTTTCCTTTTACATCAGGTTCTGAGTTACCTGAGCAACTTCTTCAGCAGTGTCCTGTTTCAACACCACCATCTCTTCTCATGACAGTCCTTATTTTGCAAGTCTGCAAGCAACTCTGTGCAACCTCTTTTCCCTCTGTCAGTCGTTCTGCTACCTCATCCCTTTTTTTTCTGCCAGATGAATCACTCTGGATGCTAATATGCTGCTCTCTCCTGTAAGATAGTTGAAGATGAGATGCTGGCATGGCTTAATTGTTCAAATGTTGCATGACATTGTTTGAAAGCTACGAAGCTAAGGCTATGCTAAATAACAGCAATGGCTTTCATGTGTCACATATTTTCTTTTGAGTTTCCTATTTTCCTATAAAATCATAAGACTCTAAGCTAAAAACTCCCAAAATACAATTTTTCACAAAGTTCCCATACTGGAAAATAGAAAAGGAAACTAAAGAGAAATGACAGCACACTTCAAACTTCACTAATCAGATGTCTTACTTCTGCACTAACTGGTCTATGCAGAAATTGAAAGTTTACCTATACAGCTAAGAGATTAAGAAAGGATTAAGATTAAATAATACATTGTATATTCACTAGACAACAAAAGATGTATACAGTTGGTAGTTAATGTATCCTCAGCAATTAAAAATTCAGCTATATGAATATTGCAATAATTTAAGTTTTTAAATTATTTATCTCAAAGTGGCAGAAAATATCACTATTTAAAAATAGCATACAAGACGCAAGTCATGAAAAATTGATGTGAAATAGCAATCTAAGACTTCAGCTCACTTTAAGCAAAACTATCAGTGCGAAAATATTCCTACAGAATTCAAGCCAATGCAAAAAGTAATTTCATGACCTGCTCCACCAATTCTTAATTATCAGTTTTATTCTCTCTGAAGTATACTAGCAAGCTGTATAGACTCAAAACAAAAACAAAACAAAAAAAAAAAAAAGGGAAAAATCAAACCTCAAAGGAAAAAATTAAGTTCTTTCTGAACCACTCCCTTTTCCCTTCTCTTTCTCCCTCTAATCTTTTATTTTCTGCTATGCTGCCCCTCCCAAGCTTCCCAGTCAAAGTAAATGTCGGATGGCATTCTCTTAAGTCAGAAAAATAATCTCTAACTGCATTTTACTGAATTTGCTGGCTAATATATCTCCACAGTGAAACTAACATTTAGAATCTATCATATCAACATAGTCATCATGATCCAAGCTGCAAATAATAGAGAGTGTCACTTTCAATTTTGCTTTCTCACACTTCCTTCCCTTCACTTCATCTGATTTTAATAATCCTTGTCAAACCACAAACAGACCAAATTACTTTCTTGACACAGAAGCTTTCAAGGAGGAGACAGAATCTCAACTTCCATTTAGTGACTACAAAAGCAAGCTGTCCGACTGGACAAATATTATTTTCACTCTTGACAATCTCTGTAGTAAAGCATGCTTTTTAATTTTCACTGAAGCTGCCAAGGGTTTCAGATAAGCTTCTTGTTCAGAGTAGATTGACTCACAGGATTAGAAAACCAACAACTGTAATTGTGTTTTAAAAAGCCAGCAGTTTTGAGGGAAAAAAAAAATTGCAAGAAATGACAATCGCATGTCATCAGCTAACTAAGTTAAGGAAAAGATTATACAAATAATTTCAATTTAGTGGATCTCATGGGATGTTTCAAGATCATTTCACACTTCTAAGACTGACCAAATGGCTGCTCCTAACAGCGTAATATACATCAAAATTTCAAGGAGAACAAATTTATATTCATTGACACTAGCAACAGAATAAAATAGGTTAGCATTTGACAACAGGAAATACATTCAAGGAAAATAAATTCTGCAGAAGGATGTCATCTGTAACCATTTTCCACTCTGTTGTCTTGTCCTCAAAGTAAGCTCCATACTCTGCTTCACCTGTATCAATTTAAAACGAATTGATTTCTCTGATGAGGCATAGTATTGTATAATTCTCATTATGTTATAAGTTTCTGTGATTAATCAAAGCATAATACATTTTAATACAAAATATTTTCTTCACGTAGACACACCGGTCTCATTATCTGAAAGTCTATTGCTTTCAGTATTTTAGCTGGAAGTTGTAATCAGGTTTTGAAACGCTACTAGCTATGAAAAAAGAAAACATAATAACCAAGATGCTTCCCATCAGAAGACTTATGTGAAGCATTTGTTCAAATACCTCAGATGACTGTCCCATGCATGGACTTAATTTAATCAGAGCCATTTTAAAGTATTCTTTGACAACTAGTCAGGATATACCAAAGCAATAAAAGCCCATCTTTGACAAATCTGTAAAATCACAACAAAATGCAGAGACATATGTATAGATGGTGTTTAAAGTTCCACAGCAAGAGAATTATGCTTTCTGCTATTAAAGAAACCTTGAAGTGCTCTTTAAACAGTTTGGGCTGGTAACTGGCTCTTCATGAAGACTCACTCATCTTCAAGGCCAGACATCTTCCTGATTGCCTTCTAATTCTGTTTTTCTTCTAGTGAAGAGTAAGTTTGAGGAGCTTACTGTTTTGCTTTAGACGCCTACTTAAAGCACAGTCGTGATATTCAGCAGTATACTGATTCTTCCACAGGTCTGCATCAGATTGATCTGTATGTTCTATTCTTAAAAAAGTATCTGATGAAGAGATCACTTAAAGGAGAAAAAAAAAAACACACAGACCAATGGTATTGTCAGTTTTAATTAAAAGGACATTGATTTAAGCCTCTTTATGTGAAGTGCTTAGCCCTGACTATGACTTGACTTCTAGTTAATTGTCAGTTTATATTCAGAGCAGAGCTCATGACCGCTGCCAGATAGTTTTATACATTAAAAAACCCACATATTATATATGATTTAGGGTTTAAACACCACTGAAGAGAACAAAAATAGAAGATACGAAAGACATCTGCAGAACACTGCATTAAAGTACAAATATACTGATTGATATGAAAGTAGGTCTACACCACATCTATTTAGTGGTAATCAAACTAATTGCAGAAAACTACACCTTGTGTCTAACTGGTTTTCAGTTATGTAACTATTCAGGAAGATAAAAAAAATCTTAAGACAGAGCCTTCTCACAAATTCACAAGCCTCAAGAAAATAATTTTTCCACCTGGTTTCACAGTGGTAGCCCTTCTCTTCCCAGAACATCCTCTCCATATTTTGATTCAGTTTTGTTACTTGACAACTTACACTATAAGATCTTACATCTTTATTTCTTAGCAGGAAGCACAAGTCATGATGCTACAAAAGCAAAAGGACACATAACCAAGTGGCAATTTTAAAGAAAATTTATCCCCAATATTTTTCCATTGCTGTTGAAGAAGATTGAAAGTAAAATAAAGGAATAGCTACAGTGAAAGGAACTTCCTTCTTATCAAAGACATATTAAACAATACTTTTAAGCTCCAGCCTGAAGCTCCTTATCACAGAGCAACAAAGAGTCCCATAGCTGCCAGCTCATGAAAGAAACATCCTGTATTCATGGTGAAGTTCATTTACCTTTATACTGTTACTACTTATGCCATGGAAATGCCACATGAGCATGGATCAAAAATACTCAGAGATAGTTCTAATACATTCAGCCATCTCTTCTGGGAAGATGCTGTGTCAAGAATATTATTTCAAGATATGATAGAGGCAAGAGCACAAAAAGGGAAAGAATTAATCATTACTAAATGCATCCACACTGAGAAAAATAAATAATTATTTGGAACCAGATCAGGTCATAAATTACTGTGCAAGAAAGAAAGACAATCAGTTGACTTGTGATGCAGAAAGGGCTTCCTCCTCCCAATCTTAAAAACCTACTATAAAATCAATATTAGATTTTTTAGTGCCAAAACCACTTAGCCTTTGGTTTCATGATTAAGAGGGCGAGTGTTCATGAATATCTTGTAATTGAACACCATGCACTATATTATTTATTACATAATTACAAGACTTAAATAACTCTTGCAAGAAATGGAACTACAGTGTAAACAATGTGCACTACTTGCGTCTTACATCATAACAAAACTCCACTGAAAACTAAAAATCAAATTTTGGTTTTTTTTGAAGGAAGACTACATTTCAAAGTTACAGAAAGACAGGAGGACCTCACAAACTAAAGGAGTAAAAATTTTTTCCAAAGGTCACACTAACATTTTAGCAAATTTTTTTTTCTTTAGATTAATTTCAAAAAATTTTACAACTTAAAAAAATAATAACAAGCCATATAAAATTCAAGCAGGAAATTTATATTACAATAAAATTTTTAGGATTTACTCTGTATCTACCTTTACTCTACCTTTTTAACTGCCTAAATAACTAAATAATAATAAAGTAATAATTTTAGCAGAATACCCTTCAGAGGCATGAGTTGTCATCAAATCTATTTTTATATAATAGCTCTATAGTGAACCAGAGATACAATTCTATTCCTTTAACCTGCAAGACAAATTATGCTTGTTGTGACCCAGCCAACAGCAAGTGGTCCCAAACCAAGACTCCTTTCACTGGTACACCACCATGAAGCAGTTTGAAGGACATTACTAGCAAAACCAAAATATCCATTAAGAAAACTAATTAATGGCACATATTCTGAATAAGGAAGAAAGTGTTTGAAGATGGAAAAGTGGGGTAGTGTTTATTGAAATGACATTTTTCCTAGGTAAGCTGGTAATAAGTGATAACACAACACCAACACCCTTATGCTAATCTCTGGAGCTAAACATTACTCAGAAAGTTTGTTCCAAATAAGTGAATCAAAAGTCAATAGCTCTCAAAAAAATTTGATTTTCAGAATCAAGGCAGACCAGAACGATTTTTGCATCTTCTTCCTCTGTCACAGTGTGCACCAGGGAAAAGTTTATTACAGTACAAACACAAACAGGGTTGTATTCCTCACTATTCCCTATATTTACATTACCTGGCGTAACTTACATGCACCTGGTCAAGTGGCATCTTAAGAATTTAAAACATTATAGAGACTACTATTATGATTTCAAACAATTCACTTATCTGTACTAGTAGATGATTTAGCTCTCTAAACCAATTCTTCTCGGCATGATCACAACATTTTATTAAATTAGGGTTTTGTACTATTGCGCACCAATAGCAACACAATAAAAAGAATGGTGAGAAAAGAGATTCACACAAGTTGAACAAGAGACCACATTTTCTGACCCATTTTTCACAGGATCTTCCCAGCTTTCTGTACCAGCCACTTAGCCCATGCAAGCCCATTTATCAGAATTTACCAAGCAGCTGTATGAGAACTGATGGTGGCATTGGGCTGAAGTGAATGACTGTTGCAGGCTTGACAACTTGGCAGCAGTACCAATCTAGATTATGCTAGATTAAATTGACAAAATGAATAAAATAATAAATTGCCTGCATTAGACTTACAGACCTTGAGAAATCATCTCTACAGAGGTACTGAAAGGACTGTGTTTACACACGCGTGCTAAGACACCTGAACGGAAAGTTCTATTACATTTAACAGCAACAAAATGGGAAAGCATATGTAAAAAATAACAGAAACTCCCCTGTTCACCTGCTTTTGTTTCACATATTTTAATTAATTAAAAATCTTTTAACAAGGTTTTCTGTATACTCTTTGTTTAGGCAGTAGTGTTCAATAAAAAGAAAGTGGTCCTTTATGAAGAAAAGAATTATGAATTCTCAATACTTTATGGGATTTTAGCTAAAGTACTCCAGGACTTCAGTTCCTGTAACTTGTAAGTTCCATAGAAAAATCAGCAAGGACAAAAGCAAAGGAAGTTTGAAAGAACAGCATGTAATTCTGACAACAGGATAACCCCTGTTCTTTGACAAATACTCTTACATCTGTGTTTTATACAAAACAGGACAACAAAGTCTGTACTGTTTCCATTGCTTTTATTATTTTTCTGAAAACAGAGGATATGCAAAAAAAACCCAACAAAAAAACCCACCAAAACCCATCCAACCAACCAACCAACCAAAACCCACACAAAACAAAACAAAAACCAAACAGAACCAACAAAAACAAAACAAAACAAAAACAACAACAACAAAATAAAGGCAACAAAAGAAAACTGTATAAAAAATGATGGTAAGGTTCTAACTCCAGCCCACAAAAGCCAAGAAATTTAAGGTTAGTCTGACATTCAATCCTTAAATCATGCAAGGGGGCTTCCTTTTTTTTTTTTTTTTTTCAAAAAATGACAATGCAAGGTAATGACATGTTGTCAGCCCTAACTTTGAATTGCCTGAAGTTTGTCATTTGGTGTTTGTGTCACAATCTTAATGTTATTTAAATGTAGTTTTTAGTATCTATTATTTAAAAAGGTCTACTTTATGACAGCAAAAAGCTTTGATGGAATAAACCTCAAAGTACACTGTAGTGCTGGTATGCCACTTCATTAGAAGTAGTGCATAAAACATATGCTGTTGACAAATCTAATTCATTAAAGTTGAGGCAGAAGCACTTTAAAGCAACTGGATGGCATCATTAGCTACAGTTCCTTTCATAAATTATTCCTCTTTTTTCTTTTGAATGATTTGTCAGTGTTTCCTTTTCAGACCGGGAATGTTTTTGCCTTAAAGTTCAATACCTTCAACATGTTTGGACAAGTTAAATAAGTAACTTATTTGCTAACACTGAAACTGTAAGCTGATTATTTTACTTATATTAAACTAAAGAGGAATAAAATTAAGCAACAATGTATAAGAGTTTCAGCCTTATCAAACATGAAATTTTAAAATTAAGAGAAGTAGAGAATACCTAGTAAAACAGAGTAACACTCCAGCAGCATTTTGCATTGCTATTGAGATAACCTGGATTGCAAGAGAAAAGATTAGGCACATCACAGAGCTGATGGCTAGACGACATATTTAGTTATAAGAGGAAGGAAGAGTTGCTAACTACATTACTTGGAGTTTAAGGCAAAGATCAAAATTGGTACAGGAACTAAAGACTAGGTCCATAAGGTCCATAAATGAAGCAGAGCTGGTATTTAAAGCATGGCCCATCAGAGCCACCTTCCAAAAGCAAAAACACTTAACTAGTCAAAACCTGGTCAAATTCCATCTCAGAATACTGTTGTCTGTAAGAACATTTAAATTCTTATCTTCAGAAAGAAGTCAATCCTATCACTGAGGTCTTTAAATAGCAAACCACAGTGCAGAAACTTCAGTGAATATCTAAACAATAAAGGGAAAAAGGATGCTTTTGAGGACTAAATATACACAACTTATTATTAAATTCAAATAATATGATATTCAAAGAAATTCTAAACTACATTGTACACACAGAAACTGAAAACAAACAAAAAAAAAATTCTTAACCAAGGATTCCTTATGTAACACTATTTTCCTTTTCATTTCTTACAAAGACCAAAATTTATTCACTAAAAAACAAAACAAAACCAACAAACAAAACCAACAAAAAAAATACAGAAATTTCTGCACAGAATAGATAATCATACTTCAATATGTCAGTACCTTATACAAATATTTTCTAATTAATTACCTGGATTAGCCAAGAGTGCTGCTTTATTCAAGAGCCCATGGCCAGCAGATTACATCATCCTATATATTTTTAGACACATGTACTCATACACCTCTTCAACTAGATTAATTCTATACTGTCTCCTGCAGAGACAAAATTATTCCAACATACTTGCTGTGAAAACTTAAGAGGTGCATGTCTTACCCTGAAGAGTAACTTAAATAGGGAAACACTTTCAAATATAATTCACTGAGGCCTATTTTATGCCTCCAAGGATTGCAGCACATCAGGATATGGAAGCATCTCTCAAACCAGACAAATTTACTGCCAAAGTTCTTTGAGAGACAACATACCGTCCATTTCTATGCTTGAATACCCAAATTTCCTTCTAAAGGTGTGCAAATGCTCTGCTCAATATGCCTTCTTAAGTCATCCTGCCAATTCTGCCACTTGTGGTAGTGTAGCAGAGAGAAGACTCTCAGTCAGGCACGAGAAACATGACAGTGATTATGTGGATGACTATTATTAAAATTAATGCTAATACAGTATCTACATTTGTCAATCCGGTATATAACATAAGTGGGTCTAAAGGGTTGGCTAGAAACACACAGGTTTACAGTCTTTGGCCTCACAGAATGTACAGTTACACAGCAACAAAGTACCTATGGAACAACTTTAAGATTTTACCTCTGTATGTGTGGATGTTCTTTTTTACTTAAACCTCCAAAAGTGAGTTTTCCCTGCCTTTGGGTTGGAACTAGCCTGCAGGCATCCCTGCTGGAGAGCAAGGGGAGATGTCTCACCCAGAAGCTGCCAGTTTGGGAGACCAGTCTGCTGAGTGTCCAGCAATATTTTAATATCCTTTTGCAGGCCAAGGTGCATCCAAGTCAATCACAATGATCAGAGCTCTTCCATCTCTTGAATACATCAATTACGCAACCATCTAGTTCCTCCAGCATTTCCTACCTGGTGCTCTTACCTTAGGTGGGACAATTCCCACCACATGTTTTTATCTTAGGACAAATCAAATGACCTATCAGAAACAATCAAAAGGGAGGAGGTGTGTGTGTTGGAGGCAGGGGAGGAGAACTGCACATGAGAACCTGGCTATCTTTTGTCAAGTCACATTTACCACATTAGTCATCAGTTAGAAGATTATTGATATGCATGTCCAACAGGCTACAGATAAAATTTTCCTAATTAGTATTAGTTGTCATCCTGTTTTTTTTCCATTTTGTTCCCTCCTGCCATACTGTCTTTACACGCATATGTTTAAGCTTTGCACCACCGAAACACGGAAGAGTTGCCTGCAGATGGACAATCAAGATCTGCTGATAACAGGTGCTCCACCTTAAGGGACAACTAAACAGTTACAAAGAATCTCTACCATCCTCTGTTAACTGCTCAAACTTCACTCAGCCGTGGTGAGTTCTACCTGGAGCATGGCCTACAGCTCTGGGATCCCCAGCATTAGAAGGGCATGGACCTGCTTGAACAAGTCCAGAGGAAGATGACAAAGATGATCACAGTGCCTCTGCTGCGAAGACAAGCTGAGAGTTGGGGCTGTTGAGAGTGGAGATGAAAATGCCATGGACAAAACCTTATCACAGCCTTCCAATACTTAAAAAGGAGCTTGTAGTGCATTGAAACTAGATGACTTTAAGGTCTTTTCTAACCCAACCTATTCTATGAATCTCAGCTTAAGTAGCAAATCCATGTCTGATAGCCCAATGTCACAATCTTATATTCCAGTTGCATATTGATAAAAAAAAAGAATTGTAACATTCTTCAGGGTATTTTGATACTTTCTTGCTCTTGTCACACCTTTATTATCTACCCTATAATAATTCACACCACACTTTCTCCTAACTTCTTTTCAGTATTTTTGTCCTTCTTCCATCTACAATCATTGCTACCTCTTCACTCCCTGCTGACCTCAAGTACAGTGAACTGCAGAGAAGGTAGAAAGTGTACATTTAACATATTACCCCACCGGCTATATCATGTCTAACTTGATTTTCTAGTGTCTGCAACCCAGAGTTCATGTCAATCTGCATTCTCGGCATGCTGTTGGCAGTTGCTTAGTCAGAAATAAAACTGAGGAGAGAGATGTGTTATTGCAGAGAAGAAACTATCCTGGAATATTCATAGCATACATAGATTGTACTTAACAACATTCAATTACTAGCAAAAATTTACAGTATCTTCTAGCTTTACCTAGATTTACCATTTTAAATGCAGTTACCTAGAGAAGAACACAATACCAAAAGAAAATGCATTTTATAGCCCAAAAACCAAGCAATCAGCAAACACAATGTGAATCAGCTTGGGGACATTCTCAAANNAAAAAAAGGCAAAAGAATTTTGATGAATGAAAAATTGCTGATCACATCAGAATGGATCTCCTATGAAAGAAAAATTATTATTAGAAGGTCACTGGGGAAACTAGGTCAATTAAGTATTCCAGGCAGGTATATAGTCCATTTAGGACAGAGTAGAAGAGCAGTAATATGATTAAGGTCTAGGAAGCAGCAATAGATTAACTCATGTCCAACAATAAAAAGAAACTTGAATTTTATGTGGTAGGAAAGTATTAAACGCAAAATAAATCCATTTCATACCTATATTTCAAAAGAAACAAAGAAGCAAAACCTTAGTCCAAGACACAAAAGACTGAAAGTACACTAAAAAAAATGACAGTTCACTAATTAATTACTCAGTGAACTAATACACATTAACTCATGTACAGAAGAGCTACTGAACAAGCTGCTGAACACCATTCTGTGCTCTCTGTATTTGTCCATCAACACTAATTCACTGACATACATTAAAAGAAAGTGAGCTGGCAGAAAGGCAGATGAATGCAAGGAGATGTGAAGATGGGCTGAGCTTAAAACAGTCACAAAAATAAATGTTCTTTGGAACAAAAATGGTTACATGAAAGAAAAACGAAGGATAAGTCCTGAGAAGAACATAAAGATGTTTTTAAAGATAAGTATTAGTGTTATGATAATGGATAGTTTATACAATAAGTATGGCTTGAAAAAAATAAGCAATTTTCACAATGCTGGCTTTCCTGTATTCATTAGCTCATGAACAAAACCACAGGTAAGTTTGTAGAAAGATAATTAGTACTAAGAAGCTCCTGCAGCTTCTGTGGATTTATATTGTATTAATTCTAATCCTTGTAATCCCTTATCACTACAGAAGAAAACTTAAATTCCTTCAGTTTCAAGAAGCCAGAGACAATGTTTCATATGGAAGAAAAAATGGACTTTAAGAGGCACAAAGTTAGATTTTTATCCACATGAAGGCAGTGTGGAGACACTTCATGCTGCTTTAGATTTTATGACTGATTTTTCAGTGTAGTTTCACAACTGTTTTTTTTTTTTTTTCACAAAGCTGTGATTACTAAATGTTTGCCTATTGCATTGTGAGTGTCATTTAAAACGCATAGAAGTCATGTTTAGACAGAAGAAAAAAGCTCCAATGAATAATTTTACTAAATCAGTCAACTGATAATCTTGTTTGCATGATGGCAAGTATTTTAAGCACATACTACAAAACATATTCCAGTAACAAAAAAAAAAATCTGTCAGATTATACTTCACAATGGAAAATATACTTTTGCATGGACCTTACCACTCTCAAAACATGTAAGCAATTACATAAAATTTTCAATACAGGAAGTCAAAGGGCTTGTGAGGGACACATAATACACATAAAAAAAGAAACAAAAACAAAATAAAAAGAACAAACCAAAAGAAACTCTAACTTGCAAAGTTAGGGAAAAAGTGGCAGAGGCTTTGAGAAACAAACTGAGATTTACAGACAAGGATCAACAGTGATAACATAGAAAGCAGCAGCACCAATAAGGCCTGAGGAATGATAACTGTGTGAAGTAAAATACCTATCTGTGGGAAGTGTAAGAAGTGAAATTTCAAGGCAGAAGACATGGTAGTAATATAAATATGCATAGAACATAAAAAAAAAATAAAAAGTACAAGGTAGAAAGCCAGAACAGTGTAATAAAAATGAAAACTTTCTTTCTCTCTAGGTAATAAAGTTAATAAAGGAGGTCTGAAAGAAACGGACACCTGATACACTGTAAATGAATTCTTTCTGTGATAAGGGAAAAGGAATATTTCTTTTTCTGATCTTGGCTTTTTAATGAACTGGATATGAGAGCTATACAGCCATTCTTGATCATCCTTAAAATGTAATTGGAAGTTTTATAAGTCAAATATTATGTGTGTAGCACTGAAAATCACTTCCTAAATTTTAGAAAACATGTCACAGGTACTGTAGAAGAGAATGTGTAAAATAGATACTATCTAAAACCCAGAGACAAACTGTTTAAACATAATTTATAATAGTGAGCAACTGAATTATATATTTGACAAATACATTAAAGAAAATCTAGAGGAACTTAAAAATACATCAGCTAAAAAAGCGTTCTCTCTAAGAGATTTATGAGACATAAGAGACACTTAGCTACCATAATGAGATCACAACAAGGACAGAAGAAAATATTTTAAACTTTTATTGAACCAAAATCTAGATTCAGGGAGTAAGTGAACTACAAACTTAGCATACATCACTGAAATAATGGTTAAAAAACTTATATTGTTAAAGCTACATTTTGGTAACAATGTATTTTGAAGAAAAAAATAGAGTGTCTGTCCAAACACTTCTTGAATTCCAGCAGGCAGGGGGCTGTGATCACTTTCCTGGGAAGCCAGGTTCCAGTGACTAGCCACAAAGCCAGGTTCAAGTGCCCAGCCACCCCCTGGGTGAAGAGGCTAAATCTAACCTAAAACTCCCCTGGCGCAGCTTCACAACTTTGTGCAACTTCTTCACTAAGAGTTAGTTTACAGTATCATATGCTGAAGACTTCTCCTGCCTGTTAAAAGTCCTGTGACATAAAACTGCTGTTAATTATCAGTTAAGTAATGAACAGTAGCTACTCCTAGTTAGGAAGAATTAAACTGTTTAAAATAAAGTAAAAGTTTATAAGAATTAAAATCAATACCTTTACAGTTCTGACAAATCAATAGTAAAAGTACAAAGGTGCAACAGGTACAAAATAGAAAATGCAACTGATCTTCATTGTTAATAGAAAAGTGCAGGCAATAAATGTAGTATGAATATTAACTCTAATTCAAGATGTTTTTCAGTGACTTTTCTGTGAAAAGAGTAGTGACAAAGGTTGTTGATGGTTATTTCTTCATGATTACATACAAAAATATAACTGCAATGCTATGGAAACGACAGATAGGAAAATCTTCAGTAAGCATTAAGGGTACCAGAATACTTTTTAAACAGCAAGACACAAGTCATCTGTGGCCTGGAAGAACTGTTTTTCTGTTTTGATATTCTGGGAAACTCAGATTTAAACCAAGCGTCTGATCTGCTGTCAAATTTTAGATGTCTGCAGCTTTGGGATTTTGGTTTATCAGGGATACCTACGTTTTATAGCAGTGGTGAGCTCAAAGCATTGCTTCTATTGATCTAAGCTGCAGTGACAAAAACTCAGCACTTGTGAGTTTCGTTGTACGTGTCTCAACTGACAGATCTTAAATATGAAAGAGTATCTGAAAGATCGCAATGAGTACAGGGTGACTTGTCCACCATTCAGCTCTCTAAAGGGCATTTCAACAAACTTTTTTCTTTTTCTTGAATGCATGCATTCTACTCTCAAACTGTAGAAAAACTGAATAAAAGTGTTCTACAAAACTACTTCTGTTTACTAGGAAGCATCAACAGATTTCTTGTGCAATATCGATTCAGTGCATTACCTGACAGAGAAATAGTCAAAAGTCATCTCTCAAATAAAGAGTGGGACACTGAAAAAAAGTTTCACAAACAGCAAATCTTGTCATTTCTACATTTCTAAATCCTACACTGAGTGCTTGAGTTACAAGATGAATATTATTTTGATCTCTTCATATTGCTTTGTAATTGAAAAAAGTCAAGCCTTGACTCTTGTAACAAAAACTTCGTACCAACTTGATCAGAGGGCAGGAATGCCTTTCCATCATCAACAGGGCAGAAAGCGCATCCCAAAAATATGTGGCTTGATTATCTGGCTGTAGCATTACCTGCTCATCTGCCTTACGAGGGCCATTCATCATGTGGCTTTGAAACTCTGACAAGTTTCTCCGAGATGCTGAGGAAGTGTTTCTGAGGGTCAGAAATCTCTGGTCCCTTTCCTGACTCTTACAACCAGCTTGTTCCAGAGGTAACACACTTCAGCTTGTATACAAACCCCTGATAGACCGCCTTCCACAATTTTACTTCCGCCAGTCAACAGCGACGGTGATTTCCAGGCTCCGAGCGAACGCCAGCGCGCTTCCCAGCTCGCCCTCCGCCCTCAGCCCGCCCCCGCCTCCCCGCGCCGAGAGCGGACCCCCCTCCTCCCGGTGCGAGGGAAGACCTCCCCTTCCCGCTCCGCGCTAGAGCCGGGCCCGAAGCGCCGCCGGGACCGCCGCCGTCGGATTTCGGCATCGCCTTCCCGCTGCAGGTGCCAGCGCCCGCCAGCGCTCGGACCCCTGGGAGCCGGGGACTGCACAGCGCCCTGCCGTGCCGCGCAAGAGAGAAGGCAGCCGCGGGGAACGCCGCCTCTCCGCGGACGGCCGCAGCGGACCGCAGCCCTGTCCCACTTGGGTAAGGTGAAGGGAAGGGCAGCCCCACCGGCGCCACTTACCCGGCCGGGATACCCTGCGGCTCCGCGCCGGCGGCCCCAGCGACCGCGGAGCGTCAGTAACAACGTCCCGGAACGGCCGCTCCGCCACATCCGGGGCGGGGCGGGGGAAGGCGGGAACTCGCGGGGCCGTGGCGCCGGGCGAGCGCCAACACGGGCCGGACCGGACCGCCCCGCACCGGACCGCAGCACCGAGACGGGCCGGCACAGCGCCCGCTCCTGTGGCCTGCGTACGTGAGTGCTGGAGGGAGGGCTCCCCGCCGCAGCCAGGTGGTCTCTCCCGTCACCTGCTGACGGGACCGCAGCCAGCCCGCCGCACCTCCGCGGCGCGTCCCTGAGATGGGGGCGGCGGGGGTTTCCCACGGGGCCAGGAAGGGCGGCCGTCCCGTACTGCCCACAGCCGAGCAGGGGCTCGAAGGACTGAACCACCGGCATCTGGGTGCGGGGACAAGATGCCGGACCTGCGGGGCTCTCGGCCCGCTTCAGGCTGCAGTTTGGGGGGGTCTCAGACAACTCCGTTACCGCCTCAGGTGTCTTTGCTGTGGCAGGCAGTGAGAGTACAACGTGGTGTACCAGCATTCATCCCTTTTGGTGTGTTTTCCTATCTTACTGGAAAAGAAGTAGCAAATACGAGTCAGGCCTTGCTAGCAACTTCTCATGGTGTGTATTTTGTGTGTTAATATTTCCTTTTCATTCTTCTTTCAACAGATGGCAAGTGGCAGCCAAAAAAGGATAATACAAGTAACTGGATTTGAAAAACAAGAGAAGGCGGCGCTGCTCAAATGCTTGTTCAAGCTGAACTGTGTTTTTATAGACAGTAAGGTATTGTTCATTACAATACAACAAAGAGGATTAGAGCTGGAAGTAAAAATTAAAGTCTTAGAAGAAAGGACTGTACAATAGGTTAATTGTGTATAAATAGGCAAAGAATTTAAGTGCTTCCAGTGATAAAAGTGTGTTGTTTTGTTTTGTTAGAAATACAGAAATTGTACACATCTTGTAGCAAAAGAGCTGTGCAAGAGTGAAAAGGTCTTAGCTGCCTGTGCTGCTGGTGAGTAAAAGATTTGCTGTTTAATTTCATAGCATCACAGCATAAGCCTGGAAAAGACCCTTAAAAGGATTTTAGTTATCTGGTTTCATTTTGTGAATGAACTGTCTTACAAACCTTCATTCTTCTTGTTCCATTAACCTTGATTTTTAATATAGTATTACGTTGAAGTTATGATCAAGTGAAGTCTACCTTTTTTGGTTTTATTTCTTTTGCTAAATGATATTCCTGCTATCTCCCTTTGTTGGATATGTGTCTGTTCCCAAACAGAAGACTTTGTTATACGTTAGATAATGATGATGATAATTAGATAATGCTCAAATTATTTGGATGCTTGAAGTCGAGTAGAGGGAGTATGAACACCTGTAGTTAGCATGGAGTTTTGACAAAAAAATTCACATGGAACATTCACAGGTTAATGCCACTGTAAGTTTCCGTTTATGCACTGTCCTGGTTTAGGCAAATTTTGGGAGACAACGTCTAAATGGGTTCCTCCAGAAAAGCTGACTCAAGCGACCCCTCCCCCAACAGGTCCGGGAAAAAAATTCCTTAGAGAGAAGTGGGGAAAAACCCTGTTTTTCAACAGTCAAAGCATTCCCCAGCATAAAAATGAACAATGCTAAAACAACAAATTGTCTCATTGCTCCGAGGAGATGACAAATTCAGAACAGTCCCTCTCGTGGGTTGCTCAGTCCCTTCAGCTCTGGAAAATGCTGCGGCCTGGGACAGGGCTCGGTGGGCCACAGGTGGGGACTCCTGGTCCTCTTCTGGGTTTTCAGTCCAGGGCAGGTTCAAAAACAGTTCCAAGGAAAAGAACAAAACCACAATCCAGGGAATTTCTCTGTCTCAGCTAGCTAACTAACTAAAAATCAAAAGAAAGAGCTCTCCAGCCGACTGCCAAAGCACGGTCCCGCCAAAGAATGCAAGGGAGTAGGTACAATGTTCTGATAACAAAACTTCACGTTTCTTTTTCTCCCCCTTTGCTCTCGGAGCCTGTCTTAAAGATACAGAACGCAACATCCAGCTCAGACAGTCACATGATTTGGGGATACTAGCATCAGAAAGTCACTCCAGGACATGCAGCAAAAGGAAATTCCACGCTGTTGCCATTCTGACCCAGGCTTCTGGTCTTTCCTGTTTTACTAGGGTCTAATGCTGAAATCCCATACATTTTATGAACTAAAATGCTTTTAGAATGAAAATTCTGTATTTTAAGATTTCTTTATAGACTGTTCACCTCTCAGGATTCTGTGATGAGGTTTGAATATCTTGTAATTATGAGATACCACAATACCATTTTTAAGCATGATATTTATCTTCCCTGTATCATATTACTCAAGTGTTAAAGCACTTGTTAGGATAGCTAATCTTAAATTAAGAGATAATAGGCAAATTAGACTAAATAGACTAAACATGCATTTGGTTTAAAGATATATGTAAATCCCTTGATTTTATACATATTAGTAAGCATTTTCAATTGTCTCTTACTGATAGAAAGTACGAGGGGTATATGTGTAGGTCTATATGTATTTCATATATATATATTTGTATGATTCTGATGGCACTCCTATCAAAAATGAAATAGACCAAAAGTTTCCATGAGGGAAAAAATATTAAAATGCATTTAGGTTTCTGGCACAGCACTTCATTTTAGCAATTCTAACTGTTTGAGTTAATGTTTTCTTACTTTTTGGAGTTTAAAATTTGAAGATACTTTTCTTGAATGGAGTGGAAATGGTACATGTAGTGTCCTCATGATGATGTAAAACTTTGTAGTGTTTCTATACATGCAAATCTTCCCCAATACCATCTAATACTTTTTAATCCAGAAGAGGTGCTAATTTTGCATAATCAGTGCTCTTACTTGTGATGGCAGAGACGGTGTATTCATTCCTACTGTGTCGTTTCCCAGGTAGTGAAGAAAGATCGTGTTTAAACACATTTAGAACTTCATTTCCGTTCAGCAGAAATACTAACAAGGATACCTCTTGTCATGTACTTCCTAGCTGACAGAAGTTTTGGGATGGAAACTTCGTGTGAAAGTGGTTTTAACATCCTGGTTGTGCACAGCATACCTTTTCCAGTCATAAATCTACCGGTACCTGTGCTAGATTTTGTAGAAGTGCCATCTGTGCTCTTGCATTGAGACGTTTTGTCAGTCAACCCTGCTGTTTTGTGAAACCAATTAGGTTCACACAATTCAAGTCAATTTCTCTTAGAGTGTCTTCTGTAGGTAGTGTTTCAATACAGGAGCAGGGTACTAACCAGTTGTCCTGGTTTGGGCAAAATTTGGGAGACAACTTTTAAAGTGGTTCCTTTAGAAAAGCTAATTTAAGTGGCTCCTTCTCCCCCAACAGGTCTGGGGAAAAAATCCTTAGAGAGGAGTGGGAAAAAGCTGTTTATTTAACAGTTAAAGCACTCCCCAGGACAATATGAATAATATTAAAATAACAAATTGTCTCACTGCTCTGAGGAGATGACAAATTCAGAACAGTCTCTCTTGTGGTTTGCTCAGTCTCTTCAGCTCTAGAAAATGCTGCGGCCTGGGACAGGGCTCGGTGGGCTATAGGTGGGGACTTCCGGTTCTCTTATGGGTTTTCAGTCCAGGGCAGGTTTAAAAACACTTCCAAGGAAAAGAACAGAACCACAATTCAGGGAATTTTCTGCCTTAGCTAGCTAACTAACTAAAAGCAAAAGAAAGAGCACTCTGTCCGACTGCCAAAGCACTGTTCCGCTGAAGAATGCTGGGGAGTAAGTACAGTTTTCTGATAACAAAATTTCATGTTTCTTTTTCTCCCCCTTCACTCTCAGAGCTCATCTTAAAGACACAGAACTCAACATCCAGCACAGTTACACTATTTGGTAATGCAAACATTACAAAGTCACTCTAGGACATTAGTGCTCTTAACCTGAACCTGTAAGAGAGAGAGACAGAGAAAAGAGGAAGATCATTACATACTATATCAAAAGCGTACATGTGGAAGATGAAAGAGGAGAGGCAGAGGAGGTGGAGGAAAGGGATGAGAGGAAAGGATGTGAAAAGAAGAAAGGGGAAAGAAAAAAGTCTAAAACTGTGTCCCCCAAATACTGATATTCACTACACTGGCAGTGCAAGTAATATTAAGGATATGTAAGAGGAAGACCTTACATGTTAAATGTCTAGTTTTTTCTTAAAATCATATGTAGTAAAATTTTCTTCGTTTTAGTACATTCGTCAAATAGTATTAAAACAGTATTAAAAATAAAGAACTTACCCAGGTTCTGTGAATGTCCTAAGAACAAAATCTGGGAAGCTGAGAAAATATATTGCAGATTTGTGAGGAGATAGACAAGTATTTTATCTAGGAAGTGTAAAAAGGATACTTAATCATTAAAAGAAAACAAAGTGATAATTTTCAGTGGCATTCTGAGATTTTTCATCTGGAGTCTGAAGTGGAGAACTCTTGTAATAGGAAGTTTTTAAAACGGTACTTATAATTCCAGCTTTTATTTGCACAAGAAAGGTTTAAGTAAATTTTATATTAGTTCATCAGTTGATTGCCATTTGTCTGCACGAAAAATCTTTTATGGTTGACAGTTCATTTTCTTTTTAGGAAAGTGGGTACTAACTAAGGAGTACATAATTAATAGCGCTGAAAGTGGCAGATGGCTTGATGAAACAACGTACGAATGGGGATATGAAATTGAAAGAGACACCCATTATTCACCTCAAATGCAATCTGCACCTAAAAGATGGCGTGAAGAACTGACAAACTCTAGTACTCAAGGGGCCTTCCACAGATGGAAAGTTGTCCTCCTTGTTAAGAGAGGTGATAAACGAATGGCATGTATTAGAAGGTAGGAGTTCCATCCCAGTTAATTTGGTCCATAGCAACTTCCAGCTATCCAAACTCTGAATTATTTTCATTAATATATTTCCATACTTATTATAATGACTTTAAATCTGTAACATCACTGCTTTTCTTGTCTTCTTTTAGTATAGTATTAAAAATAACATGCATATGTTTTTATCAAGTAAGCTGCTGAGAGAAACTTCCTTCATGAGGCAAGATACACAGATTTACAGTTTTTTATTTTGTGTGGGTGGTAGATTTGAATAGTAGCTGGAACTGGATCCTTTCTTTCACTTGGCTGGATGACTTGACTTGTGTCTTTGGATCTGGGCCACACTGTTACTGACGTGATCAGTCTTTGTATCACATTTATGTAATAGGTTCTTTTAGTTCTGAAGATGTAACTTGTTCTAAAACAGATGATTCTGATATACTATAAATACAGATCGTTTGGAAAGGGAGGACAGAAGTATAAAGGGAAAGAAAAGGAAGGAAGGAAGGATAAAGAAAACCAAGAGGCAAGAATGCTGAAAACATACGATACTTCTCCATACTCTTCCTACACATTTGGATTCATTACTTTAAATTCTACGCCTTTAAATTCTACACATTTAAATCAGTGCATATTTAAGTCCTGTTTGTATCTGGTACAGTAAAAGGAGCATGTCCTGACAATTTCAGAGCTTTCCATTTATTCAGATACTGTCCAGTTTTCTACTGAGATCCCAGTTTGGACTGCTCAGGTCTGAGTGTGCCACAGATGCATAGTCAAGAAGAGAAGTGCAGTTTGTCTGTTGGATGTTGGGAAGTACAGTTTGTCTGTATTTCTAGTACAGGGCTGTATGCTACATCACAGAATGTCTATCTGTCGGTATTTCATAAAGCGAGGGGTAATTGAAGTTGCTATCTTCTGATTTTGCCAACTGAAAATATTTTAAGTATGCTATTTTTTTGGCTGAGTGGGATTATTTACTATGTCCTGCTACACTTGTGAAAAGTGCTGCTTCTTTTTCCATGAAAACTGTTCATGTAGGTGTTCATGGTAAGTATTGAAATGCTGTCTTGCACAATGCTGTCTGTTTCTATTTCTTGCAATAGAAATAACCTTTAACAGGAACAACAGGTGACAGGTAAGACAGTAACAGTAACTGTTACTGTCTTTAACAGTAAGACAGGTGAACAAGTTCTGTGGAAGATGTTTTTTTCCAGACTGTTTCCAATGCACTCAATATGGGGATCCTTTTAGTCAGTCATAAAACACTGATAGGTGGATATTTTTTGTCTTCAGTAGGTACTGTTTTCAGTCATAAAGGATGCTATAGCTTTGGGGAAAGTCTGATTTTTTTTTTTCTTAATATTTAACAACACTGTGCTTTATCCCCTTTCTATGCTCTTCCTGCCTGTAGTGCCTAGCTGTTGGATGGGTAAGTGTGCAAGACCAGCCCCATTTTCTTTTTGAATATCTGGATTATGAAAAATGAAACCTATATCCAGAATGTCATGAGATCTTATTTTTCCACCTTTTGTTCTGTCTGGCACTTTTTTTTCTAAAAGATAGGAGCACTTGCAGCTGTACAGCACTGCACAGCACTAACTCTACAAATGTGTATTTCTGTTATGAAAACATTATATTACATTTCAGAAAAGCAGTGTGCTATTTTTTGTTAACTGCTTAATTTATGGGAAAATGTAACTGAAAGATCATTTTGGGGTAGATAATACAGGAAATTATAGCTGCTGTCATCAAATTTGATACTTGAATAGATGAAGCTTTCTATCACATATATTGGAGATGTACATTGATTTTAATAAGTACTGTTAAATTTTGAGGATAAGGATATTTTGTTCAGTGGGTTCTCTCATTTTCTGAAGGCTATTAAGTGCCCTTTTATTTTTCTAATGAAGTTTGTGCTGTGCGTTCATGTAGAAGCCTTACTCAGTTGCACTTGCATGCTTATATTTTGCGAATATTATTGTAGCTTTAGGCAGTGTTAATGTAAAATAGTAAATACATTTCCTAAATATGTTTATTTAGAGTTCTTAAAGCTGGAAAGGCAACCATATGTTCATCTGAAAATGCAGAGCCCAATATAACTCATGTATTCATCGATGGTAAAATTCCTCCTTTACAAAATAAAAAATGCCTCTCTGGAGCTCAACACTACCCTTTGCAATATATAGGACATTACCTTTTTCAAGTGAGTAAACTAATTTATTGATTACTGTAAATAATGCAGTGTTAATAATGTAGTGGAATATAATCAGCCTGAATGGTTTGTGATTTGCTTAAAGGTAGGACAACTTTCTGATTCTGGGACCATGTATCCAAGAGATCGGAGGGCTCATGAATGTATACAAATACCCGAAGGGAGTCTGCAAAGTATACAGTCAGGTGGTTGCCTGTAGTGCCCAGTTACAGGAAAATGAGTACAAATGGAATGTCAGGAACCACTTGGTTTTTTTTTTTTTTGCTGTGAAGTTGATGGAACATTTTAACAGGTTATCTGTAGAGTCTCTAGATTCCATCTGCACATGGTCCTGTGCTAGTGCAAAATTCACTAGAATCAGTGTTTTGTCTTACTGTTTCCCTTAAGAGAGATGCCACATGTTTCATACTTGTTTGCTTACCAGATGCACTGTTCAGAAATTCTTAGTATTATGACCTGGAACTATGCAAAGGCTTCAGAATGTTCATTTAGTGTGGTATTTTCTCAGACTCTGGGGTGATTTTAGTCAACTGCTAATTGAAACTACTACCTTTGCAAGCAAGTAGGAGCTAAAACTGTTTGTTACCATTTGTAAAT
>VXBU01018925.1:970300-1041262 GCA_013400315.1 Bombycilla garrulus | reverse complement strand
ATCAAAACCAGCACTTTTAAAAGACTGTGAGATGTCTGAAGTAGGAGTTATATGCATCAGGATATGGATTGTTTCACAGTTTTATAAAGAAAAGGAAAAAACGGAAAAAAAAATGTGTGTTACATGATTTGTATGACTTTGTTCCTATTTTAGCTGTATTTTAGTAGTATTTACTCTCTCCTTTTAAGTCTGTAATAGATTCTGTTACTTTCTCTCTGAACAAAGTGTGGACATCAAAGAAAGGCAATACACTGCCAGATTTAGTTGTGCAATTACAAGTTAGTTATCCAGCCAATCCAAATCCTGAAGGATCATTAAAACAATTGTTAAGAGTATGATTTCAAACAAGCTCAAGTAAGCACCACAGTCATGCCTTTATATTAAAATTCACATTTTGAATACTCTTCTTATCCAAGAGAGACTCGCCATGTCTTTTTTATGAATTTGATTTTTCTGTCAGTGACAAGTATTTCTGAACATGAAATCAAATACACTTTGCTTTCACTCTTTCACTTCAAATTCTGCCACATTATGAGTATCAGCAAGGGAATGGCTGTCCTCATCCCCACTACATTTGACACAGTTGCCATTTTGCCTCTCTGCTTCCCCTCCACATACACACATATGCACACCATCCTTTTATATTTCGTTTCTTTTTTTCCCATCAACTCTTAGCCCGGTGTCTGCTTTTAGTACCGCTTTTAATGACTCCTTTGAAGTCTGACACTTCTATTATAAGAACCAAATTGGAAGATATTTAACACCCCCTATTTCATTTTCACTTTAAGAACTGGAGTATTAAATGCAGGGACACACCAGAGAGTCATACTCAGATCCACATGGGACTGATTGTATTGAGGGTGGCTCTGGGAGGTGTCTGTGAGTTTAGTGCTCCATCTCTGGCCTTACCCATTGCCTTCCTGTGGCTGCCCTGGCTGCTTTGCAGTGTTTTGCTCACATTAACATTAAACATGTTTTCCAGTTAGACTTGTTCCATGCCAGGAGGCCTAGCAGACCACTGTGACTCCTCCCCACAGCATCCCAGTCTGCACTGGAACATCCTCCTTGGAGCAGTTATGTTCTGCAGCTGGCTCAACCCTGGAGTCCGGCCTGTGGAGAGATGGCTGCACTCCAGCACCCTGTGGAGAACAGCTCTTCAACTGAGAGATTTTCTGTGCTCAGTTCAAATATTTGATCCTCAGAGTTTCCCAGTAAATTGTCGCTTTAGGGGGTGAAGTTAACAACTGTAGAGATAATCCTGCAACTGCCTTGTCCAGAGAACACTGATGGGATTGTAAAATGGAAAACAAAAGCAATGAATGGCCACTAGTTTCACAAAAAATGCTGTAAGATGTAACTTTTATTACTCCACCAAGCAATAGGAAAACCCTTATTGAAGATTTTTAAAACACCAGTAAGTTGCTTCTGAAGCCAACCTCAGAAGCAAATCTGTCTAGAAAATATTAAAGAATGTCAGGATGCAGAAAATATCTGACAAGGATGGCAGAGGCCATTCCCAAAGACAACAAACTTTATGTTCCTGAACTTCCAAGTGATAGTAATGTGAAATAACTTCCAAGTGTCAGTGCAAAGGTCTCTGCTGTATTTTTCCTATCACTTGCCAGGCTTAGATAGAATCATTATGCTGTTATAAACACTCTTGTTTAAGAAACAGGTTTGAACACACAACCTTTAAGGGAAATTGCACAAGGAGGCAGTGGAAATCACAACCTGTATTCAGTTTGTTTTTAGCTGAATACGCTCTTCTCAAAGTATTACTCTTTGCAACCAAGGCTGAAATATTGCAGGACAATCAGAGAGAGAACAGTCAGGACCCTGTTTAGGTGACAGAAGCAAGACAGACCTGAGCTATAAATTATGGGAAACCCAGGTTGGTTTGTTTGCTTAGTTGATTACTTTTTATATTTATTTTCAGCTACTGTGTCTGATTAGGATTTTCAAGTAATCAGAGCAGCCAAATATATTCAGCTAATATGATGTGCATGACTTTGTAAATAATGATGTCAAGTTGTCAGAGGAGAGATCATAACCCCTAGAACTGTAATATTGCCCTTTCTCAACATTTTGTTTTTTTTTTTATTTTCCCTCCACACTGTACATTAAATTTATATGAACTTGAATGATATTTCAATTTGGTGAAAACTTAAATTATAAATGAGTCTGTACAGCTGGAGGAAAATTATCCCATATAAGTGTCATGTTTGAGGTATTGAAATAAGGAAATTTGAATCCCCTCTCAAATGAGGCAAAATTTTCAAGATATGTTCAGTAGCGTTTGTAGCACACACTGATGTGAAGCAACGGTGTGTGGCTCAGGCCTTTCCTCATGCGGCTGCAGTCTCTGTCCTTGGATCCCATGTAAATGGTTTTGGGTCATCCTGTGGAAAGAAAACCCCATGCTTGTACTCACCCCTACATGCCGGACTGCTTCATTGGCCTAAACTCACTTTCTGATCTCCAGGCATCTCCTTCAACTTCTTGCCATCCCAGGAGCTGTCAGTTCCAGCCTGCATCCCTGTGTCCAAAAGGGCCTCTCCCTGGCTCCTGCTGTGATTCCCTGGCTCCTGCTGTGATTCCCTCTGCCCACTCTGCCCTCTGTTTCACCCTTTGAAGAGAAATTATTTTAACTTCCATTTAACACCACTACCACTGAATGCCTTTGTACCACCCAATGCCTTTGAACCGGTCTCATTGCTAAAGCTGCTAAACACCTGCTGACAGTGTTCTCTCCCTAGCAATCAGATTGTCCTTGATGCCTCTTGAAACAGGAGAACATGAAACAAAGGGCTTCAGCTGCAGTTAGAATCACCTAAGGAGTGGGAATTGTGTGTCTCCAGAGGCTCTGGCATCGTTTGATTACCTATCATCACTGCAACCCTGTTAGACCTAAAATGCTGAAGGGACCTGTTCCCAGCAGCCTCGCCATGGGCTCCCAGGGGAAACAGCACAGACACAACACAAACCTGCTCAAGCTGGTGACACACATTTCTGACTGGTCTACAAAGCTCTAGAGCTTCTTGGGGGGAGGCTGGTTTGCATTTGGCAAGAGCAAGAAAAGGTCATGTTTTGTGTCTGGTGTGTCTGCATATTTCTGCACCTCCTAAACAGCACTGTGAGTCTCAGTTATGCGTCTCTTGAAAGGGGACTTGACTTGAATGTTTTTCTCATATAATAACTGCAGAACTAGAGTGGTGTCTTGGCAAAAGCATTTTCAGAGAGACAGCTATTTCCAAATTTTTCTTTTTCTGCTGATAGACAATGCCAGAAATCACTGACATTTATGCTGCAGAGTCTGTTGAAATGTGTAAAAACAAAGTATTTATGCAAATAGCAGTGCACAGATAAATAGAGACAGACATACAGATGTATGCATATGTACCTGTATAATCAGAACAGAATGTATCCAACAGCCCAAATGTTACCCTTGATTTCTGCTATACTATGAGTTGATGTAAAAGGACAAGGTTTGTTCAGGGTCTGGGGAAGAGCAGTCTCCTCAGGTGTCAAATGCAAGAAAGGATAAGCAGGATTACTCAGAGGTGCTGAGCATCCCCAGATCCAGTAGCAATAAACATGCTGAGATACATCAGCCTCCATCCTGGCCCAAAGACCTTGGTGTACTGCTCTGTCCTGGCACAAGCACCAGCACAGATGGTCACAGGTCATGCTGTTTAAAGGCAGAATGGGAGCTCCCCCTGGCCTTCTGTCTCCACTGGGAGCACAGGTGACATCTGACATGGGAACAGGTGTGGCTCTCCTGTGAGTATGGGCTGAGAATTTCCACTCCTCTTCCCTGCTCTCTCAGTTCGTCTTTCACAGCCCCACTCCTGCCCTGCAGAACTTCAGCTCCTGCCAGCTCTGTAAGCAGCAGGACATGCAGTGAGCAATGAGCTCTCTGTGGCAACACAGCAAAGCCTGCAGCTGTGTGAAGAAACTCCCTCACTTTTTGTGTATGCACTGTGAGTCCCCTCCAGGCAGATCCACAGAATGTCTGGGGGAACTGCAGTCCCTCTGGAATGAAGCACAGACTTTAATCTGGTCTCCCCAGACTGAAGACCAGTGCCTTTGCTGGGTAGGCCAGCTTTCCATGCAGTAAAACCTGTGGATAGTAATTCCTGATGTTGGAGCCCAATTTCTCCCAGCAATGCCAGGTCAGACAGGTGATCCATCCATCCCAGAACTCTGCATTTGTGAGCATTCATGTCTGAGGCAGTGAACAGAAACTGTTCTTTTCTGCCTCAGAATTCTCAGGCTTGGATCGGAATGAGTTTAAGAGGAAGAAGTTTCATTTCCTAAATTTTGTGGAGGAAAAAAAAAAAAAGTGCTTTATATTGCTATGTGGAAGTCTATATATGTTCATGAGAGAAGAACTGCAGCACTGCAAAAGGCAATCTTTCCCCTGGAGATTTATACTGAGCTCACAAAGAGAAAAAAAAATATATCTGTGAGGAAAGCCAGCTTGCTTATCCACTCTTCATCTTCAAGTAGCCTGCAGTCTTCAGCACATTCACTCTCCATCAGAAAATTAAGCATTGGTTTTCTTAGTTGCTGGACTTTTCAAGAGCTTTTCTCTTTGACAGTGAACAAGGATTGTAAAGGAGCACTGATTTCCCCAGCTTGCCATTTTTGCAAATCTCTCTGAAATGAAATGCCTTCACACAGACTTTGTTGATACAACAGAGAGCAGTATTTAAAATGTTTGTGAAACTCGCTTGGAACAAAGAGTCTCCTGGTGGACATGGCAAGAGTCCTACCCAGCTTTGAGTTTAAACATTTCCAGTAAAGCAACTGAGTAATTTTTGCCAGTGACGCTGGGTATTCCATCTGTGCAAATCCCTTCTGTCTAATTTAGATCAATCCACTTAAAGAACATTACTGGCTGTCATGCCTTTGAGAGATTTTCTCTGTTCTTCACATGTCAGAGCCTGCGGTCAGAGCACTGAGCAATGGGAGACCCAAAAGTTCTTCATCATAGCAGAGTTTTCAGTCTCACACTGAAGAATAAACAGGTCTGCATTCAGCAGCATCGTGATGGTCATAAATTATGAATAGTGGTTATCCACAGCCAAGAAATCTCTGATTTGTGCTGACAGACCACTCAACATCAGTATATCACTAGTGTACTTGCAAGTGCAATCCCAGTTGTTTATCAGGCTTGCGGGAATTTGCAAAAATATTTTCTTTTTTGTGGCACTAAAATGACTATTATATGCAATATCTACACAGAATTTTTCCAGATATGGTATCAATAGAACTCAGTCCTGTCTCCTCTGGGTTTTTATTAAGACTTAGACCTTTTAATGTTTCTTCTTCCTATACAATCAGATTGCAAAGCAGACCTGATAGGACAGTTCAGATCTGCTTCAGCATGGATTTTGGAAAATTGCTGCTTTTCACGACAGCACTACTGTGATGTAGCTGTCTGGAGCTGCTCCCTTTCTCCAACAGGCTTGGCTTTCCCAGGCAGGTTAAATCACCTCCTTGTAATGTCAGCCTTGTATTTTTAAGCTGATACATTTGGTCACCTAGCAATTATAGTACAATTTACATAAGTATGATGCAGAGATATTAGAAAAATAGACTGCAGGCAACTCCCTGCCTGCTGGGCTCCTGGTTGCACACAGTCTTCTGCCTCCTGAGTTAGGCCTGGCCAGCAAAGATGCACCTAGGGCCACTAGCCCCATCCCCCCTGGGAGCCTGCCCTTCACTTCAGCATCACCAAGTGCCCCTTGGCTCAGAAACATGGAACAGAGGTGCTTATTATTTTCATTTCAGCTGCTAAACTATTTATCCTTTACATTCAGTAACCTAAAATTGCTTTCCAACCCCCAGAATTCTTCGAGTACCAACCACCTTTACACAAGGCCCTCAAGTCCTAAATCCTAGCAACATACTGCCTTTAGTAATCAAATATTTTCTCTAACTCCATAATATTTTGATTCCTTTATCCTCCAGAACTGTGTTGTAAACTATATTGGGAATTGTCAATCAATTTCTCCCACAGCTTCCGGCAGAGTGGCTATGAGTTATCAGATATGTTCTGGAAGGAAATACGATTGTAATAGCACAATATATCCCTAACCTCAGTGAAGACACAGATCCCTACTCCAAAAAAGTATGTCTCTAAATAGAAAGTTTGCAACTTATTTTCATGATGCAAAACTCTATACATTACCTAGAGAAGAAATACACCAATTAAGAAATTTTACTGTCAAAAAAAAAAAACCCAAAAAAACATTAAGATATTTTAATATAGAATAGGAAACCTAGATCTCTCTTTCCGGCAGTTGAGGTGTTTCTGTAGTTAATTTTCCCTTACTGTAAACTTGAAAACTCTGCATTCATATCATAGCTGGATGTGAATAACGTCAGTATAGGCACCACCAGCTCTTCTAGTTACTTCTAAATGCTACTATTTTCTTTTTAGCTGAGCTAGACAAAAGTGTCATACAACTTGCAGTACTTACACTTTTCATATTATTTATTTTTTCTTGCAACTAAAATTGTAGTCCTCTACAGACAGTTTTGTATCTAGTTATTACCTGCACTGATATCAGGGAAATACTGAAAAAAATGGCAATTTGGTCACTAAATAGTCCCCTATTTCTCCTTTTACTTCTCTTGAGGATCAATTTATTATTCTGCCTGAATATTGTCCAGTACTACACATGTATGAAGGCCATTTCAATGGTGTGACAGAGCTGTATTTGAATCATCCCACTTCCACGCTGAAATTTGTTTGGGAGAAAACACAAGAGCAGCCCTTCCCCCGGTAAAGCCAGGCTGTGTTTTGGGAGCCTTGTAAGCCAGGTGTCCTGCCCACTGCTCCAGACAGGTTGGCAAGACAGATCCTTGCATTGATGAATATGGTTGAAAACCCTAACATGTATTTTTCTTTGAGAGACAACAAATTTACCTGCAAGGGCATTCACATAGACACCTGTCCATCATCACACAGAGATGACTTTGCTAGTCAAGACAACATTTTCACAGCATGGATCAAAACAATTTTCAGTTTGGCTATCAAAGCAATTTCCACTTTTTTTTTCTTGTGACTACTTCTTCCTGGAGAGTGTTTGATTTGCTCCCCAAGGACAGCAGAGCTATTTTACGCTTACACACAGCAAACATGAGAAGGTGTTTGTGTTTCTTGCACCTCCCCTTGGGCAAATTGGAAAGCCTCTACCTCAGTCCTGCATGAGGCCAAAAAACACAGGGCACACTCTGCCTGTGCAGGGACTTTCATTAGCAGGGCCAGACCAGAACATCTGCTACTGGGTACCTTCCCAATGGAAATTTCACACATGCTGGCAAAACAGGGCTTGCAAAATTCCTGTAGACTGCAAGAAAAGTAGGAGCCTCCTCTGCACTGTGATATTGCACGTCATGACGGAATTCCAAATTACCCAGAGCTCTGACGCAAATTACGTATGTCTCTACTGCATGGCCTCTATTCCAAAAATGCTGTTTTCACTATTTTCAGCCTCTGTTGGTGTGTTATAACAGAAACAGCAGAGAAAGAGGTTTTAGGTGAGACAGGTGGAAACAAGTTTCAGCAATAACTCCCTGCCCTTTGTCATTGGATTGCAGGTCAGAACATTTCCTCTAGTCTGTCTCTAACTGGAGCAATATTTTCATGGTTTTCTTCGCATCACGTCAAGCAAAGGAAAGTCAGCTTCCTCTCCCCAGAGCCTCTAGTTCCTGCTCTGTCCCTCCATGCCTGTCCCTTTCCGCAGCCCGGAAGCCCCCTGTGGCACACACGCTGCAACTCTCAGAATGGCACCACCTCTGCAGGCTCCCACCTGCCCCGGTCAGCAGCGGTCAAGCAAAGCATTAAAGTACATTATATACAACTTTCCAAATGAGTTATTTTGTGGTTTGATCATAATGTGATATGCTCTACTTACACTTTAGCTGTGAGATGGCATCTATGTGACTAAGGAATTTCAGATATTTTTCCAAAGTGAAATGGTTAATAGAAGGTAACTCTCATTGAAAATGGGCAAAGCATAAAATCAGCTTGTGTGATCTACTGTGTATTTTCAATGTGCAGCTTAGAGTAGGCATTTCCTTGGCTATTTCACCTTTTGTTAATCATGCAATTCTTCAAGTTTTCCAGCAGATGCACTTGGGTGAAGAAATGAAACGAAGTAGTTTCTCTGGTGCCTTTGCAATTTCTCCTCTATTTGAGAACTTGTTGGAGTAAGTGAATGCTCTCTCTGAAGACTCTCGGAACAGAGTGGCTGTACCAGTTCCCCATATTCCTCATCCATATACCAGTATGGGACAGCCAGCACAGGAATATTGGAATCTACTTTCAGTATGGGCTAGGAACATATGATTTAACACCTACTCTCAACTTCGGCAAACAACCAGTGTGTGGTGGGAAAACACATCATGTCAATCACAATGCCTGCTGGAACAGCAGTATCTGGGATCATATATACATCAACACATATTTGCTTGAGATTGAAGTTAAAATTCACAATAGACGAGCATGAATGAGCACTGCTGTTCTGAGGTATCCCACCTAATCCCAGGCTGCACTCAGGAGCCATGTTTATACATCCCCTTTTCAGAAGAAAGCCTGTTAAACCATGAATTCAAGAATAAAATGCTTACTTTCTTTAGCACGCACTAAAAAAATCTTTCAGTGAATCATCACCATCAGCTGCAAGTTTAAATTCCAAACAAAATCGTAAGAAAAAAAGAAAATATGATAAATGCTATTTGCGTACAAGAAAATGTACTGCAGGGCATGGAAATTATAGTAATTCAGATGCCAGGAGGTCAAGCATCAATCTATAAGTTTTACTTGCACCAGATTAATGAAGCATCTGTGGTGTTTGCCCAGACTCACTTTTCTGTTCAGCAATTTATCACTTGTAGCATTCTAGAAAAAAAAAAGTTAAAAATATTCTATTAATGCTTCTTTTCCACACTCCTACTGTAATCTATGTTTGTTTAAATGATATTCCTTATTTTTGTCATTTTCCCTGTGGCGTGAAGAACAGGTGTTCAGATATAGCTCCAAGCTGTCAAAAATAAAACTGGCAATGACTTTAACAGACACAGGGCTGAGGAAATGTAAGAAAGTTGTAATTTTTAAAAATTAAATGCCACAGAGGATTTGTCAAACTACATTATGGTTGCCCAGAGGATATTTTAATTTAGATTTCATCATAAACACAAAATGGGATTGTGGTTATGACGGGACTGATAAAGGAGACTTGGACTTTGGGCTCTTGTCTTGCATTTTTTTGCAAACTTAAGGAAAACCCAGTGGATCAGAACCTGTCAAGATTGCTTTTGATCCCTTTCCTGAGGCCTAATTACGAGTGCACTTACTCTAGTGAGACCCCTTAAATAGTATGCTGGGGGAAGACCATATGCTTATGCTGCATTTTTCCACTTTGCCCTCTGGATAACATTGACCTGTGGGGTCAATTTTCTCTGAGCAGCAATGCAAGTTTATTGTGCAGCTACTTCTCAGTGTCTCACAGACAGGTACCGGAACAATGAGTAGATGAATCCTATTATTTGTAGCTGGGTCTGTCAAAGAAATACATATTCAACTGGGTATCTGCTCCTTCTGGGAAGTTCCCACAGGCCAAGTTCTTCACTCCTCAGTTGAGTAAACTTGTGTAGATTCAGGAGGAAGTTCTTATCAGGACTAAAGAAAAGAGAAGCACAGTGAGTTTTGTTGTCAAAAATGAAAAAAAATCTCTGAGTACTTTCAAAGAAATCACTTCTTGCCAGTTGAATCACCACCAGGTGCTGGCATATCTTATGGAATAATCAAGAAGAATGAAACACACAATGTACCAACATTCTAACAAGGTGTTTTTAAGATAAAGGAAAACCTTCAAAAATACTTTGTGCAAAACCACCAAGTGACACTAAAATAATGAGTACATTCTATTGCTGCCTAAAGAAAATGAAAGATAAATAACCAAAAGACTCTTGTTTTATATCCAGGTTTTCTAGCATTTCAAACAACTCCAATACAGTATGGCACAAGTATTAAGAGAATTAGAACTGAATAAAGAATTACTAACAGATCAAAAGAACCTGAACCGGCATGAGAAAGACTGTAGGAGTCCTTTGGGTGTGCTGCTGCTGCTCAGGCTATGGTGAAGACAACAACGGGCAACTAATAAATAGTTGGGTTTTTTTCCCTTGAAGGGCTTTGTATAAGGACTTCATTACTACCCTCAGAAGGAATTGCCTAATGCAATCTAAAAAAACAAGTGCTATTAGCTACAATCATACAGCAATATTTGAGCACACACTGCTGCTTCTTCCAGTGTTTAGGAAAACAGAACTGTCTCAGAACATGACAAACAGGTAGGCTGATGCACCACTGTTGGGAATAAAGAAAGCCAGATGAGATACCTACCAGCAAAAATCTGTCCAGCTGCTTACTTTTTGCTCATACAGCCTGGGAATTTCAGTGCTTTTGCTCAGAAGTAGTAAAGCAGTAATTGCACTAATCTACCAGGAAGCTGTCTATATCAGGCCCAGAAAAGGCCAGCATGTGAAACTTCAGTCAGTTCCTCCACAAAGAAGGAAAACTCACCCCTGCCATGCTCCTGGGGAGATGGATTTCCTGTGCTTCATGTTTTGAGTTATGTCTCTGCATTCTGTGTATATTGTATTACTGTGTGCAACCACTATAAAAGTGTCAAAAACAAGAATAGTGAGGTTCCAATTGAAAACTGGCACTGAAACTATTGAGAAAACTGAAAGAGGGAGGTTATGTTTCCCATCAGCTGCAGGAGGCACAGAGCCAGAAGCTGCTGACGCTGAAATGTGCCAAACAGGGACACTGGAAAGCCTAATTGGAACCATCACTTACCATCACATACCTGTGCTAGCACAAACATAATGGAAATGCAGCAACTGCACAACACCAGGCTGGTAATTCCTCAGCGAGCCATCTTCCAGGGAAAATAAGACATGCACTGCAGAAACTGACTGAAATGTCTTAACCTCAGAAATGAGGGCACAACCTGCTCTTCCTGGCTGATTAGAAGTGATTAGCTCTTCCTAAATCAAGACACATACTGTACAAAAACCACCCTGCTGTCCTGACCACGGCACCCTAGGGGGCTACACCAGACCCAACCCGGTGAATTCTGACAGCCGCCTAGGACGGGCTTTGCAGAATGTTGTTATTCTGACTGAATGCCCACTTTCACAACAAAGCCATAGAAAATGAGTGAACTAACAACTGTGCTTATCAACAGAACAGCATTTACACCCTCATGCTGCCAGTGCAATACATAGGACCACCAAGACACTGCATAGACTCAAAATGCTCTCCTGTAAAACCCCACATGGTCAAAAAAACCCCATATAAACTAACAGCCTCTGGAAATAGGGACAAACTGAGATTCTGAAGGCAAGCAACAGAGACAAATTGGTTACAGCAGGGAATCACTGATGAAATACAAACATAATTTAAAAACCCTGCTCCTCTCCCTGCTGCCCCTCATCCCCATGTTGTTTTTTTTTTTTCCTTTTACAAAATGTCTGATCTTTTACACTTCTACATAGGAAAGTAGAACAATGAAGCTCAGAAGAGCGTACAAAATTCCTTGCTATGAATAAGAGTATATGCTCTTTTGGAGCACAAATTGCTAATTTTTAGGATTACAGTCTTTGTTGTCTCTTAATTGTCTGTAAAAGCCAAAATTAACTGCCAATCTACAATGAGGGGAAGGAAAACTACATCTTAGATCTTGATAGTTCATGTAATCAAATCCTATTTTGTGAATTGTATAAGTTCTAAAATGCTCCAGTTTTATAAATGCAGTTTCCCACAGTATGAAAGAAAAAAATCTTTTGTTTCTTCTCTTGATTTGGGGTATCAAATGACGTTATTCTGTAATTTCAGTGTGTGTTAAGCACAAAACTTTCCACAGTGAGACTTGTTTCCAATGGCTGTCAAACAAAATTTGAAACTGCTAACAACTGAAAGCTTTTAAAATAATGGGAAAATACTCTGTGATGATGGAAACAATTATGTTCTCGAAGAAGAAAAATACAAATTGACCGTTGTCCATTTCAAGTTAAAAACCACTACTGCCACTTTGCCCTTTTTTTTTTTGTTATGTATAATTTTCCATTTTCTGTGTGATGTTTAGACAACAGGTCATTTTACCAAGATCCATATATATGTTTATTAGCATTGTGTGGGCTTGCATCCCTTGTGCCATGGTACCATTGACCTGCCAGTATCATGTCTGTGTGATTATGTCAGGCATTCTGTCCCAGAAGCCATTATCACCAATTTTACATTTGTCTGACAGGTTGTACCACAACTTCTGTTCCACAACAGACTATGGGTCATCACCATATTGATCCCTCCCATATTAAGTATCTGCAGACCAACAAGAAAGCAAAAACCTCAGGAGATGCAGCTATTTTTAAAAGACTAAACATTCAAGACTATGTATTTCCTCATATTTATTTTTTTAACTGTATTTTTCTAAAACATATTAAAATAGAAAAGATGTTCATCTGATTCATACAAAGAAAATACCAATAATAAAATAAGTAATAAAATACTGAAAATATATGAAAGCACCAAAACATTAAAATATTCATATTGGCAAAGACTCTAAGAATATATTTCTGGCAATTTTACAGTAAAGTGCTATTCAATCCACTCAAATTAAGGAAATGGCATTTTAATAGCATGGTTATTATTATCTTAAGGTTACAAATTACTCTGTTAGTTTTCTCACTAAGACAACAACCCATTTTGTTGGAAGCAAAGCATTTGAGTTGCACGCACATAAAAATAACCCATGTAACAGTTTCATTATAAGCAGTTAACAGTATAAACTGCTAAATCATTAGGAATACAAAATACTGAGAAACTAATCAGGCAGAAATGAGATTAGTGAAAAATTAAGAAAAAGCAGATGTGGTAAACCATTGTATAAACTAAGAGAGGACAGAAGACTGTGCACCAAAGATTTCAGTAGACTTGCTTTTTACATGGCATTTTTTCAGTGATCATATTGCTGGCTTTATTAGTTAATCTGTTTATTATTTTAAATTGCCCTTTTCTATTTCCTAGAAATGATCCTACATCACCAACACACTGTAAGCAAAAAGACAGAAGCAGAGGATGACCTTTATTTTTCCTTAATAATCACTTCTCATCCATTGAAGTCAGCAGACTAAACTAAATCTGTTACAAAGCCAATTTGTAGCAAAAATTAATTCAAGTAAGATAATTATTTTAAATTTTTAAATCTCTTAGAGAGTGAAAAATTTAAATGTATGAAAGATACCATCAGTCTCCTTTTAAGTTTTTATCATTTTAATATAAGTATTTACAGCAATGAGTACAAAGAATCCTTGTTAGCAAAGTTCTTTCTAGCTTCATGCACCATTTCTATAACAATTTCTGTGAAATGGCAGATATAATACTTTTATGTTGCCTTCAAGTGTATTTAATCTTCCTGATTTGACTTGCTTTTTTCATAATTTCATATGTAATTTAACCATATTGCACAACTCAGAGTGAGTTCTTACACTGACTATTTAATAGCCATTTTTGGAACCAATAATAGGCCATCGCAGTAAAGAAGTCAGCTCCCACATTCCTCCTGTAATTTGAACACAAGCTGCTTTCCGAAAAATAAAGAAGAGAATAGGAATAGTGTCTTGTCTTGTGCGTATGTTACCTGGTAAGAAATGTTTACAATAACTTTTCATTTAGAAGAAGCACAAAAATAAGGAATTTAACCAATGAGCGCAATGAGTCTGAATTATCAAAATAATTACTAACAACAAATATCTTTTTTTATGTGCATGTACATACACAGATCATATTAAAAAATCTACCTGTACTACATAATTTCTGTAAATTTTCCTGGATGAACAGATTAACCTTGGAATACACTAAGTTGACTGCTGGCAACTTCAATGGGAGTAATTCAGAATGTAAGAATGAATATGAAGAAAAATAATGAAATACTGTATTTAAATTAATTGAATAGAGGGAAAAAAAAGCACAACAGTCTTAAATAATGTTGTATTTGGTTTCCTCCTTCCAGTTCAGTAAATTTTATTGAGCTGTACAGTGAAAATAGGTCCTAGCTTCAACATCTTCCTCATGTTCTACTGTGTCAACTTAGACAATAATTTCAGTAATTTTCTTTGCTGGTCATTTATTTCTTCTATCTTTTTTCCCCAGTAAACTGTTTCTTGTTCATTGCTGTAGGCTCACAAACCTCATTTTGGCAGTTCCAGAATCCAAGTGCAGCACTGCAATCTTTTTGACTCCAACGAACCATGATAGGCAGCAGCACATCCAGGGCACAGCAATTCTTTTTAGCTTCTCTGGGCATAAGCCAGGTAGAAGCAGAAGGCAGCAACAGTAACTGATAGCAGTGATAAAACAACTGACAGCTGCTGGAACCAGAGGCAGTGATTCATCTGCTCCTCAAGTCTTCTATTAATCTGCAGTAAATGAGTTAGCTGGAAATAGAACAGTTTTATTACATTACAATTACCACACTTGAAAGTACTTGGCAATTTTGAGCTATTTTGGCAATAAGCATAACCACAGAAAAGAAAAAGCCTTCTCTCAGTGGTCTCTCAGCAATACTTCGGGAATCTGTTCCACTAAAGGAACTTCAAATCTTAAGTTACAAATAACCAGTATGGCCTGTATCAAGCAGGTGACATCTTTACACTCAAAAGCAGAAGATACCACTGATGCTCATTGATATGCCACATCTGTATATACACATGAAGAATGAGCAAACTGCATTGAAAATTTAATTATTATTAAATCATTATCATTAAACAAAATAATTAAATCACCATCACTGATGTAGTTCCTTTCAATTGCTGAGATGTTCAAATGTGTAATTTACAAAATATCAGAAAGGTTCAGTAAAAATTCTTTTTATCTCTAGCATATTCAATAATTTTGCTGAATATTCAGCACAAAGGAATCAATTACTACCTGTATATGTAAATCTTCATTAGTTTTTGCTGGAATATTAAATGTGTTGTCTTTTAATGTAAGAGAAGAAGGCTTACTACTTTCTATGACATGACACCTGAGCCTGTAAAAAGGAAACAAGAGCACACACCAAAAATCACAAATTTAATGCAACATTGTATAATTAAGAGTAAACAATCCTTCTTAAGTGGATAAAGTCCCAGCACTTTTAAAATTTAAGAGACAATAATTGTAATTACACTAAATTTAGTCTAGGTTTACCAAAAAGTAAAGGTCAGGTTTATATCCATCAGTAACTAATATACACAGCACACTTGTAATCAAATAACCTCTCTCTATTGTTTCAGTGTCTTTCTTTAAAAAACCCAAATAAATTGCACCACTTATGCAAGGAAGCTTAAGGTCATTCACATGATGTAGATTTTGTTCAAAAGGGAAGTAAGGGATAAGCACTTGAAGCAATCACAGAACAAGATTTAGGCATCATGACTCACAAAATACCTTTTCCATGGTAATTTTGGCCATGACAGCATAAGGGCAGCTCCAAAAAAAAACAGCCCCCCAAAACCCACAGAAAAACTCCAGGAACAATCTAAGGCAAAAAAACAGCCCCCCAAAACCCACAGAAAAACTCCAGGGAACTTTTCCTAGGCATGTTCAGTGATACCACCCAATGTGACTGGATGAGAGAGAAGAGCAAACAGGTGCATTTAAAAAAACTCTTTGGGGAAATGTATTTTTCTAGTGATTTTTCTAGATGACTGTTTTTCCGCTAAATATCAAAAATATACATATGATTGTCTGATTGGTTTTACAGACATTTTCTACAAAATTTTGATTTTCCCTAGTAGAATGGGAACATTTTTAATATTGTCTAGAAAAGAGTTTTGCATTTTACTATGTCTGCTTTCCTTGACTGCTTCCTTTTAGAAAACTCAAACCAAAACCCTATTATCCATGAATATTGTCAAGTGCATTCATATTTTTTCCACTTAATTCTTAAGCAGCACAAGAACAACAAGGAAATAGAAGACCATGTCCAGAATACTATTTTATACATTAAGCCCACATCTCCTCAGTTAAAACAGAGTGAAAGTCTCAGTAATGTACTTTGGTCAGTCACCACATAAGTGAGTTTGGAGAATCCTTCATTGATTATGATTACACAACTGCTATAAATCAGCTAAATAATAAAAGCTAAAAACACCCCAAACCCCTCTTCCAGAAAACCATATGCCTACCTATGTTCCATCACTTTGGTCCTAGGGACTTCTTTCCAAAACTGAGTCAGTTCTGGCACACCTGCCCCAGAAGACTGGTCCATTTCTGCTGCCATTATAAGGAAACGATCCTGCAAAGAAGCTGAAAAGCCTGCCCTCAAGGAAAAAAAAAAAAATAGCAACAGTGCGCTTAGATAAAATGATAATATTACAGGGAAGACAGAAGTATTTTGCACAGAAGTGTCATGAAATGAAAACTTGCTTATTGCAGAACACCAGACACTGACTTACTAGAAATAAAAATGAGGAAATCATACCCTAAAGCTTAATAATTCCAATTACAGTTTTCCCAAAATTATATAGCTTCTTTTTAACAGAACTAGCTTTGAATAGCTCAAAGACAACCCAAAATTTTGTAAAGATTGTTTTCTCCAGCAAATTCACCTGTCCTTGCAACAATTTAGGAAACTGATTTACTGCAGATAAACTCCCACTGTAACAATGAAGCAGTGAGACAACTGCCACCCAGACTTGTTTTCAAGACAAGAAACAAAACAGGTTGCAGACAACAGCTGCTTATGCCTGAGTGGAGCAGTAAATCAGTACAGACAGTTACCCAAATCCTTTCTGACACCCATGTTTTTTTAACAAATGGTACCATTCCCATACAAGAGCCAAGTAGACATGGGCATCAGTCAGTCCTACACACCAGCAAGCACATCCAGCCACCAGTGTCTAGAGCATGGCTAGTAAATGCAACTTGCCTGGATTTCTTACAAAATCTATTTTACATTTTTACTTACCACCGTGAAGAGAAACTATTATATCTAATGATGTGCCAGGTTCACAGCTGCTGTTACTGGGTTTAACCCTGTATTTTTCAGGTGCAGTTGTTCTCACCTATAAGCAAGAAATACAAAGGATACAGTAAGTGCACCTACAAACTACAATTGCTTTATAACTTCTCTCATTCTGTAATGATGAATCTAATGAATCCCCAAAAGCTTGACTACCAGGACAAGTTCTCTAAAATACATCATCTTGTAGGCATAATAGGACTCTCGCATATTCCTTTTTCCTCCCTCTCAACCGCATTTATGTTTTGTTTTCTTGCATTTGCTATTTTTCTTTTGCATACATATTTAAAACCAGCCAAGAACATGTTATGATAAATATGAAAACTTTATTTGAATGTGCAGAGAATGCAAAAGATGGAGAAACACCCACAAAGATGCAAGTAAACTCTATATTTCTAAAGCAAATATAACTACTAATTCCTTTGATGGTGACATTTGCAGATGGATCTGCATTATTTTGGAGCATTACTAACTTGTTTCCAGCCAGTATTTTAAAAGAAACTTTAAAAAAAAAGATGACTTCTCAATGCTCAAGCCTTTCTTTTTCAAGAAGTATTACTCTCAAAAAAAACTAACCACCACTTTTAGCTCTTTTATAGTCAATGCTCCAAAGATTTGTAATACTAATTGGCCCCTTTGAGGTGGTACATCATAGGCATAAATTCTGCCAGATTTCTTCGATCTGCCGTAAACATTACTACACAATACAAAAATACTACTACAATAAAAAATTTTGTCTCTAAAATGAAAAGTATTCTTCCTCTTTACAGAAAACAAGAAAAAGTTACACAGTTAGTAAACCAGGCCACACATAAAACACTTACTTTAAAAGCCACTACATTTTTAGTGACGTTTGTGAGAACTATCAAACATTTTTTCTCTCCAGTTTCTTTGGATCCAAAATACAGCTCTTCTGCTGGGCTAATAGAAAATTTAAAAAGAATTAGTTTCTTCAGATTATCTTTACAATAGATCATAGAAAAAACTTGACCACTACTCCAGGAAAATAAAATACTTTCTACCCTGCAGCTACAATCAGCATAAACAGATTTTCATCAAAAACGCTATGAAAACAAAAAGCAGAAATTTTGTAGTGAAGCTCAGGGTTGACTCATGACAAGCAGAACTGGCTGCCTCAGCTGATTGCTGCCTTTGACTTCTGCCATCTGTAACTGCAGGAAAAGCTAACAGACACACAGAGTCAGCTACTGCATCTTTGGGCAGTGTGGTAAGGGAAAGCATTGTTGACTTTAATTTATGCTTATGTTAAGGAATATAAGATGTCACAGGGAGTAATTTCCACCTCAAACATCTAGCCTTGCCCTGGGTATAGTGCACACATAAGAGAAAGCAGATAGCCACAACTGGCAATCATTTCAACCACGACAGTGGAATTCACTTGTACTTATGAGTCAGTCTTCACATACTTGTGGTACCACATGCATAAATAAAGTTATTGCTTGTTTTTAATATTCCTGTGCAATTAAGAGAGTCATGCATGAGATATTTTAAACCACATCAAATTAACACAACTCATTGTGGACAAGCATTCAAATGAACACTAGTAGGTAAAAGGTAGGACATGCTCATATAATACAAGTTGAAAGGAAACTTGAGTAGCAAGTGAAGAACCTTCATTACATAACATGAGGAGCACTCAAAGAACTGCCGTTCTACTCTATGCTACTGAACTGCATATTCTGCCTCAAAACACGTGATTTTTTTCCTCATATCCTCTTTTTGGAACGCCAATTAGATGTTAGTTGCACCTCCTCCTCAAAAGACTTCCTTTTATGGTACTAATCCTTCCTTCTTCTCCCATTAAACCAATGTTTGGGCTGAGAGGAAAAGCCCTTGGTGCTGTAGGGCAAGCGTGACCGCCCATGCCGGCAGCAGATTCTGGTGGTGACTGTGATGCTGTGGTGCTGATGTTTCACAATGCATTAGTCAGTCCACATGACAAGACAACTGCTTTTGTGGTATGGTAAGGAAGCGTGCCAAATAAGGTAGAAACCAAAAAACTGATGGGTTTAAAACAGCTTCATAGGGTAACTCCTCCTCTTAGTATTCTTTCATTTCCAAATTGTCAATTTAAGTAACCAGTACTAGGGAAGGATTGTAGCTACAACATAGTTTAGCTATCTCAATACTGTACCACTGCAGCTGTGTGTAACAGCGACTGCAAGATGAACCATAAATGAGACAACATTAATCAGTCTCAAAACAAGCCACAAATATGATCAAGGGAAGGAACATTCTGCCAGAGCCTGATCTTGTTCTACCAACTATGGCCAACTAGCAAAGAAAAAAAAAAAAATGGCTGTATGGCTGTTGTCTGTGAAATCAAGTCCCACAGCACTGGGGGTAGGGGGTGTGTAGCTATTAGGAGGGTGGATTGTTTAAACAAACACCCAAGCTTTTTAATTTTTATAAATGCGGGAATTTCTTTACTCTAATGTGTGTCATAACCAACTTGTACTAGAAATTCTTGTACTGCAACACAACAAGAGCTGCTCTTCTGCCAGACAGTGCAAGGAAACTGCTGCTTTTTGTCTGACCAAACAAATTCATTTATCGAGGAGGAAAGTCAGAGGCAGCCTTTCATTGTAAGGTATGAGGCAAATACAGCTGTGGTCTAACTGAGGGAGACAGCTGACTCATGAGCATAACTGAAAATACAAAAGAGCACAAGGACCCAGCTTTGGTCCAGGATTTCATGGTGGCAGAGCTGCAGTGCCTCAGCTGCAAGCTTAGGCTCCAGGCTGCTCCCTTCACAGGGAGATGAGCAAGGATGCAAGTTAATCATGGTGGCAGAGCTTATGGTTTCTGTGACAAGTGCCTACAACTGGTTATGAATGGCACTCTATATTATCGGTTCAATCATCTTCAGTGCAATGTCCTGAGAATCAGTGAAAGAAAATGAAAACTAGCTCTAGCTCCTACAGAGGGAGAGCATTAACAAAGAACAACAGCTGCATTCAGGACTTGGCTTTGAACACAAAACAATCAGCAAGGACAATGGAGACACCAGTATTTTATTTTCCATGACAGTAAGACTACAAGTATTCACACCTCTATACTTGACTAAGTTTACTCTTCCATGTGTTGCAGGCCATTAAGTTACTTCTATTCAATTACAGCTTGAAGTATTTTGAGAGGAAAGAAAAAAAAAGGAAGTTTCTGGGGGTGTTAGGGGTGTTCCCGCTTGTTTGGATTTTCTTTTTTATGGTCTGCTTATGATTTGTACACCTTTCTTTTTTTAATTAAAAAGTGGTTGGAAAAACACAACTTGTGTTTGTGATGGTCACAGAAAATGTTTAACATTCTTTCATAATCCCAATTCTGCAGTCTACGCCTCTACTCCTGCCATACAAGAAACTAAGGCTATAACAGAAGAGGTTTTTCATTTCAAAATTAGGAAAAATTTACACATACAAAATACATTTATGCTAATGAGCATGTCATTATTTGAATTCATTCCAAAACTAACTCATTACAGCACTTAAAAAGTTAGATATTTTCTTCATTCATCTAATAGCAAACTGAAAGTGAAAATAAAAGTTAACATCCAAACCAAATTATAAGCAAGCATCTTAATCGAAAAGGCAGTGAAAAGAAAGTGATACCGGGCAATTGATTTCTTTATTCTAGTTTAGTGATAAAAATAACTGAGATGTAGCATCTTGGATGACAAAGCCTTCTGGGTAGATATGTCATTATAGAGCCCTCTCCACACAAAATAAATTGGATCCATTCATTAAGTTTAACAGGTGGAAACTATTAGTGTAGACATTTATACCATCATAAGCCAAAAGAAATCAAGCAAAATTTAACAGTGAAAATTGTCTTGAAAAGATCTTGGTTTTCCTTGAACCACTGAAATCAAACAATGCCAAACCACTGCTCTCATTACAAATCAGGACAGGCTTAACTTAGATGATTTCTCAACATAAACAAAACACTTCTACAATTCTATGGAATATACACCTATTTGTGCAAAAAGTATGCCAATCTTTGGTGACACCAGAAGATTCACTAAAAACATGTAAAACAAGAAAAACTCTTGGAGCTCTGTAAAAGTTCTTTTAAAAAAAAAGTTGTTTATAATTTGTTTTCCTGTAACCTTTTGTAAAAACTTTATTTTGAAAACCAACTAGTTCAGTATTCAAGTGTCCAAGGCACATTGTGAAAAGAAAAATAAAGAAAACTATTATTACCTGATATGTAATAAAGGTCCTTTAAAAGTGGTTAATGCTTTCTTTGCATTTTTTGGTTTGACCTCTGTTTTGTCAGTTTCCTCTGATTTGGAAATTTGTTCTATAGAATTCATCTGAGTAAAAACGATAGTTATAATGATTAACTAGAAACCTGGATTACATGTTACAGAATCATGCAGGTATTTCAAAGAATATGATGAGGCTTATTTCAACAGTTTACATATTACAGACCAAGCTTCATACATATTCACTCTCTGAAGGTGCTTGAAATAAAAAAAAATTAATATAGAAGCTACAGAACACATTAAACATGTACGAAACAAAGCTTCTGCTTCGTTTTATTCTCCTGCCGCTCAAGTCGGTTTTTTAAAACTCCAGACACAGTTATAGCACTTCAAATATCTAAGATGATAAAGCATTGGTATTACCCATCCATTGCAAATTAAAATTAAAATACATGCCCCAATACAATCACTGTACCACCTTAATAGAAAACACAGTACCAATCAACACACAATTCCACTGCATTGCACAGTAGCTAAACACGTCTTCATTGCTCTTAGATGTATTGCAGAACATAAAAGAAATAATGCTGATTGAATTGGTGATTTCAAAACTGCAGGTACTTCTCAGGTTCTGAGGGTTTACTTCTATAACATTAGGATAATTCATGCAAAACAGAACAGGTGCTGGGGGGGTAAAGAAGACTGAAAGAATTAGTGACATCATGATTCCAGATTAGCTGGCTAAAAAGTTTGCTTAGCCTCCTTTTTATTCCACTTTTAATACAGAGAAAAGACATGAAGAGAATTCAGTTCATGCAAGTTTGAAGTATGGGAATGAAAGGAATACAAAACTTTATATGAAATAGGCTGTATAAAAAGAACACACACAGCAACTTTATATAATTATATAAAAGTGGTAGAAAAAGGTTAGTGTGTAAATACACTGCACAAGTTATATTTTAGGCTTTGTTCTACATAAGCTACTATAAAAATATTACTGTAGAACACAAAAGTGGAAGCACCTACAGGACAGGCACTTACTAACCAAGTTTACACTCATGATTCCCTGTACTGAAAAAAAAACTGAGCAGCACCTTGGTTACACTGAGTAAAAGTGAAAACAATTATATGCTTTATGGTATTTAGAGAGTAAAAAAGGTAAAAAGACTAAAATATCTAAAGTAGAAATCTAAGTCACCCAAACAAATTCAAAGCCAACAAACACTAAGGCTTATTAAGCACCAAAGCCAACTCTCATACTGGAGCAGAATTCTCCATGTTTCTGTATATGAGAATCACAGCTTGAACATGTGCCCCAAGAAAAACAAGCTACTGAGTCTAACCATGGTTATGTAATGCTTCCTTTTGACCTCAAGGTCAGTGAAATTATCTTCTTTTTTTTTTTGAAATCTGGCCAAGTTGCAAATAACAGCTGGACTACTTAGTGAGCTGCACATTTCAAATTATTCTGACAAACCTGGAACAGTAAATGAAACTGTATTTTACTCCATTAAACAGAAGTTTTGCAAGTAGTATTTTAAAATTAATTATGGAAGTAGTGAATTTCAAATTTTTTTCTACTATTTTCAAGAGCAATATCCCCAGTTACTATCACTGCATATTCTTAAACAATACTTTATATAAACTCGTGTAAAACAATGCCTTTATTTTTGGATAAACAACACTGCAGGAAGATTACGTTGCAAAACACGATTAATGGAGTAGGAATACAATCTCCCTGAGAATAAATGAAAACATTTATATGTTGAGATTTTATCAATAATTTAAGAAAATAAATTAACATCCAATAGTGCATAAATATTTAACTTAATATTTTTTCATGTACATACTGATTCAACCATTGGAGAAAACTAGATCTATTTCAAAATGGTCACCACTAGATATCGCAAGATTGAAAAGAAACCAACTAGAAAGACAGCCTTTGAAAACAAAATACAGAAAGATTTTTCATTTTACTGTACCCTTTGCTATATTCCAAAAGATAGACTAAATGCTTGGTGCACACTTTATGCATTCTGAAGCATGAAACTTGTCTTAACAGACCAAGAGTCAAGGCTGAAACTGCAACTATAATTTTTCAGTTTTCTTGTGTTCTTTTGCTAAATTAGAAGACAAAAACAATTAAAAAATACAACAGAAAGACAAGTAACCAAAATTATATGCCTCTTGTCCCACTTTGTAACTATCTGGCTAGTCTTGCCTAAATCTTCACTTAGATACCTTTTTCTGATTAAGGTTTTGTGCTTCATTCTGCTCCCCAGCCTCCTTGGTGTCTGCATCTATCTCTTCTTTACTTTCATGCTCATCTTCACTTGTAATGGGCCCATTTTCACATAAAGGAGTTTGAAAATCATCATCAACCAATGGAGGATAACTGTACTTGAAAGAATCCTGAAAGATAAGGTGATTCATAAAAGATGAGTTATTTGAGAGGATTAGAAGTGCATTCTTTAGGGTTTTTTCAATGGAAATACTGTCAGTGTTTCTTGTTTCATGTTACTTTTATGTTTACTTATCCATTTAAAGTTGCACCCCTGTACAGAAAGCTGACACCAAGAGTTTATATTTCATCAACAACAGATAAATAAATACAGTCATCTAATGAAGTCAGTAAACTGCAACTTTTATTTATATTCACAGCAGAACTGCAGAAGCTGGTCTATTAAGGATCAGCATTCAGAGTCTTATTGCTGAAGTTCTCTTTTTAGTTCTCAAAAATGTGGTTTAAAACTTATGACACCTATTTCTAAAAATTTTTTAAAATTGATGAAAAACATCAGTTGTTCCTTGTATGTTAGTTTCATAGTGGCCAGTTTAGAAACAGGAAATAAGCCCCACAACCATAAAACAACCACAAATAACCCCTTAAGTTTAACATAATATGTGAACTTTTAGCATATCCTGCAATTCAGACCTCTAGTCTTTGGAATGCCAAATCAATTTAAAGACCATATTTAAAACATCTGAGTGACACAGCAGCAGAACACTTAAGTTCTCAATGACTCTTCAATAAAGGTTCCTTTTCCATTGCAAGATCAGTAAAAACCAATTTTTGCTAACTAGAAAGTCTCTTTAACATTGTCCAGACAGTTGTATTAAATGTAATGTTAGAGGCAGAGTTCGAATGAGGATCTCTGTTACTACAGCATTTTCAAGCAGTTTTAAGTATCAAGTAAACTGAATTAGTCTGACAACTTTTCCAGTGGAGAAAATAACATAGCTTCGACTCCTGCAAGGCAGAATGGAGCAATGCTCCTACTTCCCAAATGATGCCTCCTTCAGTTACAAAAAGGTGTTTCAAGAGAGCTCTCCATAAGCAAGTACATTTTCTCAAAACAAGGAATGATGTGATGTTAAGGAAGATTAAAAGGGAAAAGTCTTAGATTGAACCATCCAAAGAAACCACAAACAAAACAGCATTCTTCCTCCTCATCTATAATCAAGACCTAAATCTCATTTACTCTTCAGGCTGTAGCAACAATCTACCTCTAAATGAAACAGGTATTCTCTAGCTCAAACAATACCCTATTAAGGGCCTGAAGGACAAGCTTTAAGTATCAGTTACAGACTAAATCACTATTAGAAGAAAAGACTCCAGTCTGCTAGAAATATTACAGTAGTCTTACAGAATATTGACATCCCACATTTGACAGAAATATCCAGCTTCCCCTTATCCACACCAACAAAGCCTTGTCATTCCCTTCCATCATAGGATGAAGAGCATATAACAAAGTGACCTCAATAGAGGGAAATTAATTTTGCTGCATGCTTTACTTGGCCTTGTTAATCCATGCTGTTGGATAGCTTCAAGAGCTGAACAGAGTCCCATCAGTGGGACAACTCAAAGGCCCACATTTCATTGTCACAGTGCCTAAGTTTCAGTGGCATGGGTATATCCACCAACAGGGTGAAAACCTCAGCCAGGTACACAAGACAGATTTATTCAATATCTGATACCTCTATTCTATAGACTTATGGCTCTTGTTTTACAGCAGATCTAGAGTATTCATATGACTGTGTTTAGTAGTTTTTGTAGAGGTGTCTTAATCATAGTAGTGATATTTTCTAAGCTTACATGTACACATGAAGTCATATGCAAGCTTAGCTCTCTCAACTTCAGGCCACTGACCTACAAAAGGTACTTCCAAGAAAACCTGTGGGCTATCAATTTAGATGCTGAGGCAAAGAGCACAGCAGTTGCACACATCGTTCGATACTGGCACCAGTTGAGAGAATCTTGATCAATTCAAGATTGTTAAACCCATCTTCTGACAAAGAAAGATGGGGCAAAACAACAAATCAGCCCTCTACTCTGTGCACGTGTCTTGCATCAGTGTACACTGGGTACATCAGACTTACAGAATATATTACTGAAGAGACAACAAATCTCCCTGCTCAGTCAGAAATGTGCATGCCTTAAGAACTGGACTGTTCCAACGCTGGAAATGGCAGAATGAGGGATACAATAGATAAGAAACCCAGAAAACTGGCTGTTTAAATATGAAATTTAAATACTAGATAAATTTATAACTGAGTTCGTATGAATTTATTACAAATGAAAAATATTACCAAGTGGGTCTTGAGCACCTAACCCTAACTTTCCAGCCTGGCTAGCATCAGCCTGTTCCTAGATCTGCCTTGGGCAATTTTGATGAGCTCTCCAAAATAAACCTGCTATAAAGAAAATTACTTCTGTCCACTATGGACAAGAACAACTTGGTATGTAGCATGTATGGATTAGCAATGTGGTAACAGCCACAGCCAACAGACTGATGAGGACTTGAGCAGAACTTAGACCAAATTCATATTCCAAAGTCCTGCAAAACCCCAGTTTCTGTTTTCCATTAGTTTTAATGCTTTTGGTATTATTGGTATTTAATGCTGTCTGGAGACACCTTTCCCTACTAGTTGTCTAAAATCAAGCATGTAATATTCCTCCTTTCACAGCTGGCTGGCAGTCAATCAAAAGATTTTAAAGCTATGGAAAGTTTCTGATTCATCTTTTGAGTGACCCTGAGACAGACTCAAAACATGCTTAAAGGTAACTTCACTGAGACAATGAAGGTTGGAGACTTCCAACAGAGACAAAGAACAGTTCCCTTAGTTAAGCAAAGTAATCACTGACTCTAAGTTCATTATTAACTCTGGATTTTTTTTTTTGGTACTTCCAGAACTAGTCTCTAACATTCTTCTGGAATACAAAGAACATAAGTGCAGTGGAATCTAGTTATCTCCCCAAATTAACCTGCCAAATGACCTGCTCCATTAGTTGTTTACATCTGGCAAGACCTGGATCTTCAAAGTTGGATCCTAGTAGGGAACACAGCAAAGGATGCACAGATATGCTGTGCTCCTCATTGGCATTATGCTCATTACAAATATGAAGATCTGTAACTAAACATGTGGAAATCAAAGAGCACAGAGAGAGAATCAGAAGGAGGCAAAAATCCCCCCCAAAAAAGTCCCTCAGAAACAAAACCAAACACTTGGGAGAAAAATGGAAGGAATCAATTAGTGCAAGTCAGATACTGCATTTAAAATAAGCCAGGCCTGAAAATACTAATAGTAGTGAATTGGACTCTAGCTAGCTGCCTCAAGAGAAGCTGAGGTTAATCACATCAAGAAAAGTTAAATTCTGAGAAAGGGCATTAAGTTCTCTGTTGTCTGATCAGTGAAAAACTCCCTGCTATCAGAGATGCAAAGATCCTGCTTTAGTTTATACACTGAAAAAATCTTGGGAAGAAAGATTCAGAGCACAGTTCTGGAGTCCTGGTATTTGCTAATAATTCTTCCAAAATATGACTGTTCTGAGGTTAAAACATCAAAACACCCATCAAGTGAAACTCAGTAGTTAGACAAAGCATGTGCTGGTTCAAAATACAGGGCTATTAATATGCAGAGATAGAGCTATTTTTCTGAAATTGTGATAACCTCTGGAGTCCTTGTGAGGCAAGTTTACTACTATTAAACTGCTTTATTTCTGCCACTGCAACTTTTTACCCCAGACAAATTATTTGGGTAAGCTGCCTCCATGATTCTGAAACTTGTTAATGATCTCAGAAGATGGGCAACATGGAGCCAAGCTTGATCAACAATCACTAACCAGCAATGAGACCTTTCAGGCCTAAGGCAGGATTCCAGACAACTTAACTGCATGTTCCATCAGATGCTTCAGGAGGATATTCAGCAAAAACACAAGTTCTTTCTTTAAAGATATCATGAAGTACTAACTAAGATAGCCTAAAAAGCAGATGGGAGACACTCAGCTTTAATGGGAAAAAAATCTTGCTCCTCTATTGCAACAATAGGACAATACCACAGCAGCCAGGCCCAGAACCACTGCTAAACAATATTCAATCCCTTACTGCAGCCACTTCAGACATCTTCAGCCCTTCCCTTAGTGCCCACTCCTGCAGTGCAGCAATTTCAGCTTTCCTCCATATGACAAAGTCCTCACATGAGACTGGGAGCTGGGGCAGCAATTCTCCATGTAGAAAAAGGGCATCTTTTCTCTAAGAGTTGTGTGCACTTTTTAAAGGCTGCTAATCTCAGTCAAATAAAGTCAAGGTTCCCCAAACAAGTTTCTTATGTTCTGGCCACAATAACACTGCCCTGAAGTAATGTACAGAGGAACATGGCCTCCCCTACTATTGCTGAAACATAACCCTCCTTTTCTCCATATTGTTACTGCCATAACACCAAAAGTACTTCAGAAAATAAAGGTGGAAAAAGAACAATGAAAAGTACTCCCCTGCAGTGGGCTTACTCTACTACCATAAATGGCCTATTAACTTTTTAAAGCATAATTTTTCTGTGAATTTACTTTAAAGATTACGCAATACTAATCTACTAGCCTTGCGAAAAATGAAACTTGTTGTGCAAGATGCTTGTGCTGTTCCACTCTTCAGATTGCGCTAGAACTGGATTCTAGTTCTGTTAAATTGATTCTGCTTGTATTGCTTTGGAGCTCTACTATACTCCTTGAAAACAATCTCCTACAGCCATGTCTTAAAATGCAGCTCCAGAGACAGCAAAGGAAAAATAGCTACAATATAACTGTCTTTAGTGAATCATCACCTTGGAGCAGGACTAGAACTCTCAGAAGACTATGAAACCTACTTTCTGTTCATAGAACTTGTTTCATAAACAAACACTATCTCTAATTCATCAGGGAGGAAAAAAGGTGCAAGGGACAATGACACTTAGATAATTATTCTTGAAGGTCTGAAAAACTGAGTGGTTTTCAGTGACTTGTATGTTTCAGAAAGAAAGATGAATGACTCGGAAAAAAATCTGTTTAAAAATATATTTAAAAATACAGATAGCAAATTTTCATGAAGTTAATTTCAAAAATCACGATAATATAGGTTATCATTGGCAAAACAATTTCAAGAATTCTCCCATCTGTGAAGAGCCAACCCTCAACCCCACATATGGAATTTATATAGGTGTCTCAATCTATCACAAGAGGAACATGAAATTTCATACTTACAGTTCCACCCATGTGAGGTGGCAGATACTCTCCACTGATGTATTCCTGCACGTCATTCTTGTTTGTGAACTTTAACATGCTTATTGCATCTGGGCCAAGCCAACCCTTCACAATTTTAAAAGCAGCTTCAAAAAACAAAACAAGACAACACCAAACAAAACCAAAGCTATATGTGAGTTAACAGGAAAGAAGTTCTGTTATTACGTTTTTCTAGGTTTTTCAGTATATTGGTAGATCTTACAAAACATAAGTGAGTTACATCCCTCAAAATACTGCAGAACTTGCTCTGAAAGTAGGTATTATAATTGGAATGAGCGATACAAGGGAAAAACAGTATTATCTACAGAGAAAATGGAAAGAGTATCTTTGATTCAATAACTGACAACTCTGTTCTCTTGGAGTTTAGTCCTTGAAATACTGAGGGGGTAAAACCAATTGTGTTTCCAAATCTGAGTGAGGGAGGTTGGGAAAAATACATATATACTTTTCCTTGCTGGAATGTTTTTCTGATTTAAAGGATATTTGTTTAGATCTACAAAATATTTACAAAGGCCATTGTTATTTCAGTGATAGTAAAACACTGACGATATGCAGGAAAATATAAAGCCAACATAAAAATATGTATTCATATGGCAACAATAGAGGAATAGTATATTTATCCAGTACATGATAGTCACAGATAATTACTGAAGTACCCATATCAGAACAAATGTAACCACATCAGGATCCAGTGTCAGGCCTCTATCTTACACTGTATATTCTAGTTTTGAGCTGGTTATAAGTCACCATCACTGCTAATGACAGGATTCCTGAAAGGATTCTAGTTAGAAGCATTCAAGGAATAGACTATTTATCCAGGTCTCCTAATCTTTGAAAGCTACAGGATGAATACAGACTTCATGTAAAGTATGAGCCAAAATACAATGATAGAAGGAAAAATAAATAGTATGCAACTTTTAAACCGACAGATTTAAAGGTACATGCTTAACAAACCCCATTATTCATCTCTATCTACACAGAGCAGAAAAATACTTCTTATTTATGCAAATTTTAAAAGTTATCACAATCCGAAAAAGATAACTTACCGTTCATTATCCATGGCATTTCAAATATTACTATCTTTGCTGAAAAGAAAAAAAAATCTGAATACCAAGTGCTATGTATTTCTCTATTTAAGAGCAACTACAGCAATAACATTCATGTAAAAAGTAAATATTCTCTTTTACAAACCTCCATCATCACCCCCCTGTAAAAGCAAACTTAATTGCTATTTAGAAACATTACCTGTTTGCCTGGAAAACTGGTAATAAAATTCCAAGTTACACATTGTTTATGAACTTCCTGGGATATTACTTTTCTGACATACTGTTACTAATAACTAATCTCACAAACAGGGCAAAGAAAGGCAAGATCACTACCTGACCTAGAAAAGCAGCTACTGAACAGAAGAAATTTTAACAAGTATATTCAGCACCCCCCACTTAAACAAATAACCCTAAGTCTTTGTATACGTACTTTTTCCTAATATTCTTTATTCAACCACAGAAGCCTGAAAATACTCAAACGTCCCCATTTCTTTTCCTCTTGAATGTCAAAGTACAAAAACCAATGTTGCACTTGCCTATAAGTTTGATATTTGATCAAAGCTTTGAACTTTAATCAGCAAGCCAAAATCTAATATTCAGAGTTTAAGTAGTTGCTGTATGGAATTTCAACATTCACAGATATTTTCACCTAAAATTTACAACATATTTAGGATGAGCTAGCATAAACTATTCAGTGTTTGCCTATGCATAAAAAAAAACTAACAGGCAAGTATTCAGGGTTTTCTAAGTGTGCACACAAAAATGCCTTTTCAGAATAAATAATTTTCAGAATAAACCATTTTCATTTTCAGAATGAACCGTTGCTCCCCATAAATTTCTAGAGCCATTTGTTCCTAGACCCCAAAGATTCCAAAAGGATATGAAGTGTGATGAAAGTTTGTAAAGTTTCTACACAAAAAACAAGTAGCAAAGAAAAACAGGTAAATTCTTTTCTATTATGTGCTTATTATAGTTCTTATTATGCATAAACACAGTAAGAACTATTACCTAGTAATAGTAATAAACATTATTACTTCAAAAAAAGACAGCTGATTTTTGATGAAAGTAAAGTTTATTAACAAAACAAAGCTGTACTGATTTAAGGACAAGAATATCCTAACTCTGTAACATTCATGTTTCATGAACTGACCCCAGAAAACACATGAAAAAAACCCTTCATCTTCCTCATCTTCTATCATATTAGGAAATACTCTTGTTACACATGTCTACAGTGTTTAATATTTAATAAACAATACTTACTGAGGAAGTTTGGGTAATAATCTGTGAAACAGTTCACAATAAACCGGACAAAATCCAAGTCCTACATAAAAAAAATAAAAAAACACAGCATAAATGCAAAGCAAACCAAAATATTAAAAAAATACATGCTTAGTTAAGGCATTTAATGACAAGCATAAGATAGATACATTGTAGTCAACTATGTTCAAATTTTACATACACTACAAATATCCTCAAAACAGAATGAAAGTTTTTTCCTCCATTAAACTGCTGCAGGATTGTGGTCACACTTCCCCTTATAATCTGAGAAAAGTCAATTAGACCTCTGATCAGTGCAGTAACTAAGATATCTAAACTATTTCTGAGGATTAACAGGACCTAAGATGTGCAGGAAAGATACAGGAAAAAGAAACCTTTAGCACTAGAGAAGCTTGGCAGATGGAAGAGTACTCAGTATACTGAAATTTCCCTTCAGTAATTATCCTATATACTGTTCAATATACTATTGCACTCAGTATTACATTTCCAAAGGAAAAGAAAGGTAGGTTTTCCTTTGAAGAGAATTGTTGAGTTTAGTATCAGTTGGTGCCATGCAGAGAAACTGTGGGCATAGATAGACAGTGCTCAAAAGACCTGCTTCTATACCCCCTCCATTTTCAGGATGCCTCTATCCAATGAGCAACTGCCCAGAAATAGTACACTCAGTTTCTTTTGCAAAATCCAGGTATAATGGAACTGGCTACACAGTAAAGGGCAAGGAAGGTTTTTCGTAAAACAGATATAGAAATAAAGTGAGATAATTTACCACAATAAGGTACTTAGGTGGGAAGCCTGCCATGAGCACTTTCCCCAGTCCTTTCAACAAAGTGACCACTACTTCTGCTTTCAGAAATAATACAGAGCATTTCTGATTGAGGATCCAAGGCCTTTCATAACAGTAAGAACAGAGAAGGAGCTCCTAGGGTGATGTGAACACACTACCAAAACATTTGTGGACAGAGCAAAAAAAGCCCAAAAAAAACCCAACACTGTAAGAGAACTACCCACATCCTGAAAGCTTTTAAAGTGGCTTCAGCTACTAGAAATTAACTGAAAGCTTGACATCTTTACAGGCAGAAGGGGGCCTCTAATAGAAGCATTTATCTCAACTGTCTGTTGCTTGTACCAAATGCAATATCTTTCATTTAACAGCACAAACAGTGATAGATTAGAATGATCAGAATCTCCATTAATCAGGATGCTGCTCTCTATTCTGCTGCCTATCCAAAAGCAGCACTATCAGACAGCGGAAAGATGGATCCATTACTTCGATGAAAGTCTGGAACTAGAAGTGCAGATTTCACAGACCATTCAGTAACTGCATCCATTCTAGTTACCTGAACTGCTGCAACAAGCCATGATCTACCAGAATTCTCTTGCATACCAGTGATAAAAGTGATGCAGTAGATGTCCATAGCAACAAAACAAACAAATGAGGAATGCTCTGGAAAAGAACTCAGATCCAAGTTCTTTTTCTTTTAGGACAGATTTATCAATTGCTCCACACAGCTACAAACATCCATTAAAAAATATCCTGTTCTGTGATAAATATACTAACTACAAAGCAAGACTGTACAACAGGACAATTACAGACAGCACTTGCTGAGATTTTGTCTCTGGGAGTCTCAAAAATACAGGGGGAAAAAGCTGCTTCAGAGTATAATCCATAAAACCCAAATCAAATTAGTCTTTCACATCAAGGAAATTGTTACAATCCTTTACTCCTTTATAAAACTATGGTTCCATTATTATATTTAAGAGTATGAACAGATAGCTCTCACTGTAGAGGTAAGAACACCAGCCTTGCAAAATGGAATCACACCACATTTATTTGTCCAATTATCTCCGCATAAACTGGTACACAGCTGCAAGGTCCCAAAGCAACATCAATAATCTTGCCTATACTAGATACAAACAAGTTTTTGGATTGGGTTTGGGGGTGGGGATTTTTGGTTGCATTCATTCTTGCAGTACCACCACCACAAAGATACAAGTTTCAGCCATTCCCGTAATAACAAGGCAGCACAGCACTCTGTTAAAAAATGTAATTATTCTATAGAAATGCATTTTATTTTTTAATCTAGACAACCTGTGATATTTTTAGTTATTAGATTCAATCAATCAAAATGTACTGATAGGCAAGATCTTAACCTTGCAATCTAAAACCAGCTCAGTTATCAAACTAAAAGCAAGTTTTCAGCATGTTGCAGAAGACAAAGTTTAATATGTAACAAAAGACTTTGCAAACTGCTCATGTCATGGGAAAAAGCTCTACCATATCACTGATCTCAGTGACTGGTAAGTTATTTATGTGTCAAGGACTGTACAAGAACTTCCTTTTTTCTGGGAACACAGGTTAAATAATTCCACAAGCAATCAAGACAAGACAGTAAAAATACTTACTATGTGACTGATTCCAGTCTCAGCCATGTCAAATACCACTGTCAAGGGCTTCCCATGATCTCTCTTGGCATAATGTTCTAACCAGAAAGCGACCAGTTTCTTTTTGTCAAGTTGCTGTTTAGGATCTCTTGTATGATGCTTCACTTTGAACCAAACTTGGACAAAAACACACACAAAAGTTGAAAGGAAAGATCCAAGCAAGCAGAAAACACCATGCAAATAACTATAGAGGATACACTGAAATGTATTACCACCTCTGAGTTTGTATTTTACATTTGTCCTGATTTTGTGACCACTGAACAGCCAGAAAAACAACTGCACACCTCTTCACATAACCCACATTTCTCACATTTAATATACTGTGACTTTTTAGAAACCAAAATACAAAGAATTACACCCAGAAGAAACAATAAATTGGAAAACCGCTTTGTGTATTTAATGACTATTTACCTAGATTAGCATTTCATATTTTAAAATTAAGTCACATGGTCTTCAGAAAACATTATGTTCAGCACATATTCTAAGATTTGCTCTAAAATTAATGTTTCCTTTTCTGCTTAGGTTTCCTAAAGCACTGCAGTTGATGTGTTTTGAAAAATTATTTATACACATGTTAGAAATTATATAAAAAACAACAGATCTTTCTAAAATAAAATTAAAAATTCCAGGAGGTGAGCAACAGTGTATAAATGAAAGCCTAGTACATATCCTTCTGGAAAAAAAAAGTCATACAGAGACTTGCTTTTCCATGAAAACAAACAAACAAAAAAACCCCAAACAAACAAAAAAACACCAAAAAACCCACCAAAACACAGGCATAATTCAAAGTAAAAGACTTTATAGAAATGCCTGAAACCAAGTTATACAATAAGTGAGAAAAGAAATATTCAGGGCTGTAATGTGAAGATCAGCTTTTATTTTTACTACCTTTACAGTATCGAACTTAGACAAGCCTGAAAATAACTTTAGATATGCTCAACATTCTTCTCCCTGAGACTTGGAAAGTTCTAGTAAAAAACAGATTTCTTCTCCATGTCTTTTACTTCCAATTGCAAAACTAAAGTAAAAATTAATTTGTTTCATGTAAAGAAACAAATGTTTTTAAATACAGCATGTTAGCCAGACTGCGGATTTCAAGATTAAGAGAAACCCCTACTCAAACAGAGTATACATTAAACTATTATACTCTTGTTTAAGAAAATGCTCATATCACCAAGTCTGTCTGAGAGCCAGGCCCATGGTGTGATTCTGAGGCTGCCCTGTGCAGGGTCAGGAGCTGGACTCCATCATCCTGATGGGTCCCTTCCAACTCAGTGGATTCCATGTTACATAAAAACTTTATTACCCAATTACCTTTTAAGTACAAACAGTAGCCAATATATACCTATGTCTGTTCTTAAAATGCTTATTTTTCAAGATAAAATGCTGAAAAAAATAATGATCAAAGACTGAAAATAGTCTATTCTGTATAACTTACATAACTTATAGCCCTCTTTATCGTATCCGTGCAGAAAGAGAGCACCAATTTCAAATAACCATTTTGGAAGGACAGATTCTGACAAGTCTGAAAAACCAAATTAAATATTATTTCAGTAATCATGTTAATAATCATATTGCAACTTAACAGAAGTCACTAAAAATGCAGAAGTCTAGCAAAAATAAACCCAAAAACATCTTTATAAGCCACTTTCAAAGCATTTATTAAACCAATGCAAATACTGAGAATTTCAAATCTATACCATCTCCTTCTCATGTTACAGAGTAGGGTCTATTTATGAAATAAGAATAATAAGAAAATGCTGCAAATGTTTGGGTTTTTTTTTTCACATTTGAAGCCTCCCCCACCATGCTCTATGGTTTAATTCATTGTCAAGTCCTGTAGATAGAGCTCACCTTCAAAATATTTTCACAGCTCAAAAATGAGATCTCTTTTTGATGTACCAGACCAGCGCTATTACAATGAACAAGCAAGCCCTGTTTGCTGTGGGGTTTTTTATCAGCCTTTTTTTTAGATTGTATGATGCAAAGAGACAGAACAACAGACAGCTGCCTGCCTTCCTTCCTCTTAAACACCCTTTCAACAGACACAGGGAACCACAAAAAAACCTGAGACACTACTGGCAAACATAAAAAGCAATACTTTTTCTCTTTTTTTCCTTTCTTTAAAGTTCTTGCTCAGCTCTCCACGGTACTTGTAAACCTTGAAGAGGTTCTTAATGAAACTACATCTAGAGGTCAGTGGTAGTTCAACAGGAAAGCAACACACACCTTCAAAATCACTGCATAACAGAGCTTACCATTAACTGTGTATTCCTTCCTCCACTGAAAGCTTTCATCGATCATCTTTAAAGTATCATCCACAATATCATGACGCCAAATCAAGTAGTTTTCAACCCATTTATCATCTTGCTGTAGTCTTTCCACATCTCTAGAATCATATTTATCTGATTTATCTAGGAAATAAATAAGTTAGTGTCTATAGCATTTGCTCCAAAAACGTGAAGAGATTTGTCAAGTGTTCATCTATAAGCATCTATTTGGTACATAGGATTTCTCCTGCAGTTTCAAACTTAACCAACAAAGCACAGCATGATAAATTAATGAAAACCATCTATCCGCTGCAATGATATTTAGGGACACTACAAGATTATTCTCACTAGAAAAATACCTTCTGTGATCCTTACCCAAAGAAAAAATAAGGTGCATTTGGGACAAGTGTAATTTTCCCTAAAACTAGCTTTCTGTAATTAACATGAATTAGAATACAGTCTTGGAATCTGTGTACTGATGAGTGTATATATTGAACATCATAAGTACATGCTTGAGTTTTCAAACTTACAGGTATCAGCAGGTTAGACCATAAAATGTCTGACAACAAATAAAAAATTTGTGGGTGTGAACATGCACTAAACATAACTGCATTAAACAAAACTGTTTTCTTTTAAAAAAAATTACCATTTACACTTGTGACAAATTGTTACCCGACCCAATAAAAACTACATGCAACTCCAGATTAGCACAAAAGCCCCCAAGGCTTCTTGTATCTTCTTGTATCACATTAGCAACACGATAACAGGCTTACATGCTTTTGGAAGTACTTCAGATGAAAACAGGACTTGCTGCTGCTCTGGGGATTTTTATTTTTAAACAGGAAAATAAAACACAAATGCTAAGTGGACCTATTTCTACTGTAGATATGCTTAAACAAAAGCTCAGTTTTTAAATCAATGATCCTCTGTTTGAGAAATTGGTAAAAATATAAGACAAAACCCATAATAGAAACAAGCTTCTGAAAGCAACAGACACTGATACACATCTCTGCTAACTATTAAAAAAATAAGCTCTTTAGCTATTCTTTTAAATTCATTATTACCACGGAAAAAAATAAGACTGCTAATAAAAGAGATTTCATTTTCACATACTGGAAACATTATTCCTTTATCAATAGCAACAAACTGCTTTCAGAGCCATTTACAACTACCTAGAACTGGGATGGGATGGCTTGGGAAAGTTTATTTCAGACAACTCTGAGGAAGAACTTAAGAAAAAGACACCATTAAATTCTGCTAATATTTGTTGTTTTATTGGCCTACATGCAAAAATATTATCTATTTTACTTGTCTTTCAATTTATAATGTTTCCTGTTATAAATTAGTCAATGTAACTGTAAGAATATATCAATTTAAATCTGTCTGTTCACTAAATTATAGTTGCATTCCCCAATGCATCTCTTCACATCTGACTGCTTCTCACATGCATCATCTACCATGTTCCCTTCTTCATTAGGCTTCAAATTTCTCCTTTCCTTGATCCCATCCCACTAATTTAATTTGTCCCTTAGGTAACACTAGAATTTAATCTCACTTTCCTTAATCTTAGTCCCCTACTTTCTTCTCTGCCCCAAAGCCTTAATCCACTAAAATCTTTTTAATTATTGACATTCCTTTTCTCATCATCTCCATACTTGCACCAGACAGCTGACTTCCTATTTTCTGACTAAGCCAGTGATCACTCAGCACTAGACTGAAATGTTTAACTTCTCTGTGGCTCCAGAGGAATAACAGATGAATTGCAAAAACCCTGAGGGTTAAATTTTGTAGCCTCAACTGCTCATTTGAAATTTGTAGTTCCCCCAATTATTTAGGAAGTTTTGTCTGAGAAAACCTAAAAGTACTTAGTTTCAAGTTAACCACTTCATCTCGGTTTAATAATCTCCAACACACACTGGAGGGTACTGTGCAATTAAAGAGAAAACCCACCACCAGGTAAAAGCTAACAGGATAACGTTGCACACCACTTTCTGAGGCTCTCTTTGCTTTCAGTATCTGTTTGAGAGCACAACTGTCAAAATGAGAGAATTGTGCACCTTGTATCAAACTAGCTTAAAAGCACTGACATACCATTACATGGAACAAAAACCTCAGAACACATTTCTCAGCCACTACGAAGTTTTCTGAAACACTGAACTTAGAGAATATTTTTAAAAACAGACATTTAACTTTGTCAGTATTTTAAGAAAATGAAAGTGAAAGAAACAGAAAAATGTTTAATCCAAACTTCAATGGAAAAGAGGCTGCATTCAGAGCTCAGGATAATTGAAAAAGGATCTTTCCCTCTCTTCTGTAACTAAGTTCTCAACAAGGCACATGTAATCTGAGTTTATATACATGCTACAATAAACCCTAAAACCAGGGGAAACAACTAGTCAAGTTCTGTTTCCACAAGCACTTGTAGAATGCCAGTATTTGAATCAGGTTAGCTCAAGATTGACAGAACAACAGTACTGAGCACTGAACAGTGTATGACTTTTACCTGACTTATCCAATTATTGCTACAAAATAACTAAAATTCAGAATGAGAATGTGAATCCAAAAAAAAAAGTGTTTTATGTCACACACAAAAAGCAGAATGATATAAAATTGGAGTCCTTCCAAAAACCAGTGATTGAAAACTTGTCAGTTCAGAGGAGGAATTCCTCTTCAAATCTGTACATGCCACATAATTCTACAGACATTCGGAAACTTGTTTTCAAAATATGCTGTGAAATAATCAGAATGTTTCTAATTTTAGATCACTCATGCTCAACTTGAGTGCAGTTACTACATTATTAGAAACTTCTGGAGTTAAATGAAAATTAGTTTAAAAGAAAATAAGAACTTTGTAATGCAATTTAAACACATCCTGTACAACAACTAAGAGGCCAGAAAAGAAACAGTATTTGAGGGGCACCCATATGGAAATTCAGGTAGAACTATAAACTGAAGTAACTTACCTCAGACATCTCCAAGCCTACCCATTTAGATATCTGTAAGCATATACTGATGCTTTTCTCAAAGGAAAATAAGGTGTTTGCTTTTCACACCTCTTCACAGGACTGCCACTAGGACACTAAGTTTAGTCACCCTCAGCTCAGGAAGAGAGGCATCTCTGTAATTAAGTCCATAATGAACAGAATTTCTTAAGGTATTTGGAACACACATCACTCACCCCAAAGGTACCACAAGGAACAGCACTACAACCAATTTCTGTTCAGAGCTACTGAAAACCACGTGTGCAGCAGCAGTGCCAGACTTTTGTGCAACACTTCATAGTCCAGAGGCTTGGAAACCTGGTTGATCCCTCACTCCAAGCCACTCAAACCTTTCTGTATCATAGGACAGTTCCACAGCCCATGGAAGAGGCAGAACTGGGATGGTGCAATACTTTTGCACTGACCCGGGAAACTGTAGAAACTAAGCAAGACTCAGAGCCAAAATAAAGCAAGAAAAAGCATAATTTGCCAAATTAGAAGTTAAACATAAGGGAATGACAGTAACAAGGAGACGTGGCCATTATTAGCCCTCTTTATTCCTTTAGCTGAAAGTTTTTAAGGAAAATTTTGAGTGAGCAAAACTGACCAGGTATTCAACCTTCTGTTCTTTCTGTGAGCACATTCTGCTTTTTTAAAAGTTGTATTCTTCAAGCTGAGAAGCTTCCAGTGAAACTACATCACTTAATTACTGTGTTTCAACATAAAGGATCATCTATAACACCAGACAACAGCTCTGAAAACAATGGCAGAATTACGCAAAACTAAATGCGCACAAATTTCACTGCAATACTTTCACTAGAAAATTTCATTAAGATCTCTGAGGCACAAATTGTAAAATCCTTTCTCTTCACGTCACTCTTTCTTTCAATGCCATCTAATTACCATGTCAGGAGCCCCTGGAGCAGGTCCAGTGGAGGGCTGCAAAGATGATGAAGGGATTGGAGCACCTCTCTTAAGGGAACAGGCTGAGAGAGCTGGGCCTGCTCAGCCTGGAGAGCAGATGACAGAGGAGGCCCCATCAATGTTCGTGAATCTCTGCAGGGAGCTGTCAGAGGACAGGCCCAGGCTCTTCTCAGCAGTGCCCAGCAACAAGGCAAGAGGCAGTAGCAAAGACTGATGCACAAGAAGCTTCTCCTGAGCATGAAGAACGTCTTCACCGTGTGTGACTGAGCCCTGCAACAGATTGCCCAGAGGGCCTGTGGAGTCATCCCAGCACTGTCTACATGCAAACCTGTGCCCTAGGATGACCCTGCCTGAACAGGCTGGACCAGACAAGCCACTGTGGTCCCTTCCAGCCTGACTCCTTACCAGAAGAACAGTGCTGTGCTGCTGTGTTTTCTTCTACTGTTCATGCTTTAGGAAAAATAATACAAATTTGAGAATATTCAGTGGGAATATAGAAGAAAAACTACATGACTCAAAACCAGGCAGCACAGCTAAGTCACACACTAAACTAATCCAAAGAAGTTAAGAATTAAAAACTTGCATAACCCCTCCCTTCAGAAAAAAACCCTTATCTAGAAAAGTTACAGACAAGCCATACACAAAGCTAAGTAGGGACAGCAACTGCATGTCTTTTAATAGAGAAAATAACCAAAATCTTCATTGTACAAAGCAGAGGAAAAAAGCAACTTAGAGAACTATGTCAAGTGTTACATTACACAAAAAGACTCAATTTAACTACTGTCTTAAAGCTATTCCAGACAAGAATTCTTGGTCTGAAATGGTTACAATCACTTCTCTCTGGCTACAAAGAGGAAACCCACTTTAACTGGGTGCTGATGCCAAACATTAAGCTAAGTACCGTAACAACTCAGGTATGTGCCTTCAGTTGCTAGATGAGAAAATCAGCAAGACTAGAAACAATTTAAGAAGGTCAGCAGACATAAAGGGACAGGGATGAAGAAAAAAAACAAACACCATTTCCATCCAATAAGGAATTATGTCAATAACCTCAAGCAGAAATTGACAATTAAAATATCTGCCTCCACAAAGATAAACAAATTTTAGCAAAGCTGAACACTGTCTGTGACAATAAAGACTACTTTCAAAAAAAACCAACCAAACCACAAAAACCAAAAAACAAACCCTCAACCATTAATGTTAAAGAGCTTTCCATGAAAGTAGGTTTCCCCATCTTATCCCTCCACCAGTCTCAGCCTGAAAGCCAAGAACCAGGGAAAACAGACTTTTCAGAGCATAAAAATACATGCAAGTATGCAAAACAGTACTTAAGAGTCTTTTACAATAGTTTTATCACTGATTTTTAAGGGTATCCCATATGTCTAAAATTTTGTTTGCAATCAGTCCATATGATTAACAAAACACCTTTGCTACTGGTTTAAAGAAGGTCATGGTGAAATTTAATCCTTTACACTGGAAGGATGGGAAACCCCTCTTGCAAAATCTTTTCCGAAAATCAAGATTTGCCTAAAGGAGAAAGGAAAAGGATGTAAATGGGGAGGGCCAGGAAATAACAGACAATTAGAAACAGTTAATATACAAAAGAAAATATGAAGAAAACTGGTTTACTGAAAAAATCTAACAAAACTTGATTGTAAATAACTTCCACTGTAACATTAAAATAGAAAGTAAAAGCCCAGAAATAAAAGCTAATTTTAGAAATCCTCTACGGAATGGAAATTCACTACAGAAAAAGACATGCTTGTTTGCTAGAAAACATTGTTAGTGCCAGTCAGTGCTAGAAAAGAAATCTTTTGTTTTCATTGTCCCTTTCACCAGTAAAATAATTTACATCACCAACTCTCACAAAGAATCCAAACAGGCAAAACAAGAGTCAGGCCCAAAACCAGTGAAGACAAAGTGCTGTCTGCCTCCCACATCAGACAGGACTCACAGGACCACTATTGGAAATAAACCTTTCAATACAAGGGCTTTATTATGGGATGTACATTCCTCACAAGAACCGGAGTCGTCTTTGGAACCCAGCTAGAAAGTTAACTGAAGAGAAAAAAACACTACAAGATTTCAGTTAATAATAAATACTGCTCTGCAGATAAGATGCAACAGCGGCCAAGCTTTCCTTCTAGAACACTCCAATGGCCAAATTAGCTGAACAACTTAAACAAGAAAGTTCTCTTGCAGACTTTGGGAAAATGAACCAATAAGGTTCTCTGACACTTTCAAACTGAATCTGACTAGCAAAAGCTTTTTCTGATTTGGTCACATAAATGAAACAACTGTACAATTCAAAAAACAGATTTACGATGCTTTCAATTGCTGAACAAAACTTTTCCCACCCAGCCTTGAAAATTATCAAGACCACAGTGTCTTATAATAATAATAATTATAATACATGTTGGAATATTAGACTTTTCTGAATCAGCTATATGTTTTTGTAGATTCCACTTTAGTCTAAAAACTGTATTCTGGCAATAAATAATTTCAATGAAAAGGGAGGATTTCAAAGTTTTGATTTCATAACAAAAATAAACATTACTGTAAGGCCATTGCAGCATTTTTGACCATTACCAATTTTTCCTTCATAAGGAGCTGCAGGAGGGAAATTAGTAACTATAAGTTACAGAATATGGAAGAACCACTTTATCTTTGATGACCAAAATCACTGTGTTTCCAGAAAAAACAGTTACTTTGTTTTCCTCAGAGGGAAAACAAAACAGTGGCAGCTGCAACCTCCAGAAAAAAAAAAAAAATAGACAAAAAAAACTGCCCGACTTCTCTCCTACTTTAACACCCCCAGATCACCTGTAAATGGAATAAAGTTTGCTCTGTAGAGGCCCATAATTCTATGGCAACACTAAACTTCACAGGATCAGCTTCTCAGTGCAGCATGACAGCGTCCTTAGTTTTTAAAGCGGACAAAAATTCCTGGGTGTGAAGCAATCCTTTCTACCTTTACACCCCAAAGTCACTGGTTTGAGGGTGCCTGCATACATGCAGCCCCACATTTCTTTGATTAAGAAGCATGAAAGAATTTGTTTTAGAACACACAGAGTAAAGGCTGATACACTAGTACAAAACTTAAATCCTGTTGTTTTCACTCTTGATTGTGGTCATGAGAACATTAATTTGCTTGTGGCATTCCTAAATTTGTGGCACAGTCTTAGGAACACAAACTCAAAAAAGTCTTAATCCTATTTTCTTGAAAGTGCCAAGAGCTTGAAACCATGACCCAAAACTGGGCCTAATGAGAAAGCGTCCAAAATACTGTAAATAGGATTATAGCTTACCTTGCAACAGTATTCAATTATTTTAATGGCTGTATCAAGCAGCCCAACAGAGACATCATTACAGCTAGAGAAACTTGTGGAATTCCAAGATTTTAAGCAGTACATCAGCTGAAAGAGTTGAGAGCGTTCCCTAACCACTGTCCCAGGGCAGTTCTAGGCTTTCTGAAGTAATTATTTATGTATGTCTCTGGGATAACAGAATACAAAGCAAGTTGAATCACCTACCATATGAAAATATACACTAATTACAATCTTTAAGAGGCAGAAAAACTTAGTATTTAAGATGAGCCTCCACCTATTCAAGCCTGAGCTTTACAAAGATATCTTTGTTCACTTAGAAATATCAAATGGTAAAATAAGCTCTCTCTACTTCAAGACTCTCTAATAAATTTTGTCATCAGAAATAAAGGTAATCTCTAACCAAAGCCAAAGTAGTCTCCTTTAATAAAGTTACCAGAGAAACCATTTGAGACAAAGTTTTTCTACCCTCAAGACCTTCAAAGTTTTCCAAAAAGCATGTTCCAGCCCACTACAATGAAGCCAATGAAGAAGCACGCAACCCTTACATAAAAGTGATAGATAGCAAGGTAACCTCAATAATTCTGATCAGAAACATCACAGCGAGGCATTTGTCTGCAGAACTGAGGCTCATATTAAAGGAGATACATGAGATACTACTGGACTTGTACTGCATTTGCATTAAAAATTTCATAGAAGCGTATTTTTTGTAGAAAGTCTCTAGATAGTCACAATGAAACCTACTGTTTACTGCAGTTGTTAATATATTCTACATTCTTCTAACATAAGCAATGCAAACAACCTTGAAGTAAAAGGAAATTCTAGGCTTATCCCAGTGTTCCCTCTCACCTAGACATCCCCAGCATCTCCAGGCCTCCATTTACAAATTTAAATGCACCTGCACTTAAGAACTGAGTTGGACAAACATCATGAGCTTAACTATGGCCTGCATGAATTTCAAGTGCAAGTTACTCCAGAAAAACAACTCTTCCTTTGACAAACTCGGTGAGGTCAGAATGCCTCCCTTCCCTGATACGTTTTATGTCCAGAGAATGCCAAGCACAGCAATGTCCCAGCTCGCACTCTCCAGCCAACCAAACCCAACTGCAAGAGAAAAGGGGCGAGACACATCCTGCAGCACAAAACAGCGACCCAGCAGGCAGAGCACGGAGAGCCAGCACAGAAACCTGTGCATCGTACACCCCCTTAGCTTCGGACACCCTAAGTGCACCACCAGGGGAAGCTCAGGTTGGACATTAGGAAGAAATTCTTAACACAAAGAGTGATTGGATATTTGAATGGGCTGCCCAGGTGGCAGAGTCACCGCCCCTGGAGGTGTGTAAGGAAAGACTGGAGGTGACACTCAGGGCTGTGGTCTGGCTGACAGGTGTTCAGTCACAGGTTGATCGATGATTTCAAAGGCCTTTTCCGACCCAGTCGGTTCTGTGAAAAGCCACAGACGCTCCCAGACCAGGGAAAGCGGGATACCTGGCGCCCCGAGAGAAAAAGCGACAGTGGACAAGCCCCAAAGCCCGCACCCACCGCTCCTCGCTCACCTGGCAGGTACTCCGCCTCGAAACGCCGCCGCGTCTCGCTTATCAGCGCCTCCTTGTCCTGTCGCTGCTGAAAGGAAGCAAGGAACAGAAGGACCGTGAAAGGAAGGGACAGGCCGGGGCCCCAAACAGCCCCAGACCCTCACCTGTACGGCAGGGCCCGGCCACCCGTCCCGCCAGACCACCAACCCCGAGCGGCTGCGGGCGGCAGCTGGGGAGAGAACACCCGGCAGGCGGGCAGGAAGGCGGCAGGAAAGAGGCAGCGAGGGGTCAGGAGCGTAGGGACTCACCTCAGCCATGATCCACCGGGTCCGCCCGCGCCGCCCACACTGAGACGGCTCCGGCAGCGCGAGGAGCGGCGGGAAAAGGGGATGGAGCGGCGCCCGGGGGCGGGGCCTCAGGGACTCGGCTCGCCACGCCCCCAGACACGCCCCTCGCTGCGGCCTCGCCCCCGCCCGCGCTCCCGTCGTGCTCCCCGCGGCGGGAGCTTCGGAGCGNGCGGCACGGCCCTGCCGGGAGCAGGCCGGAGAGGCCCCGCTGGCAGCCCGGAGTCCCCCGCGGAGCGGAGGCCGTGGTCGCTGCCCTTGTCTGTGCCCGGTCTCGGTGCGGGGCTAGCGGTAGCGCGGTCTGAGCCGCGCTCAGGGCGTCGCTGCGGACCCCGCAAGTTGAGCGAAACTTGGTGAGGCTACTGCCGTTCCCTCTGGTCCCCGGGGCCTTCTCGGAGGGAGGGAGGGAGTCTGCTTGGCCGCAAAATGACTGGATGCCTCTTCAGGGAACTTTCTCCTTCAAGGCGTTATAATTTTAACAAAAAATAAATTACAGCTATTGATAAGCACTGTGCGCGAGGGAAGCCTTTTTTATTTGAGAATTCAAAGCACCGTTACTTTGCAGTCTGCTCAGTGTATCTGTGGCACTGACACCTTCTATGTAATCACACGAATTGTGAGCGTGTGGTTTGGTTTCCATCAACATATTATGCTGTGGTAACAAGAGAATTCATACTTTATTAAAGAAACGTTTCTGAAATATTTCTGTTACATAAATCTCTCAGTACAAACTTGTTTAACTTCATTGTTAATCTGTGAGGTGAAAGCACACACTGGCCTCATTCTCACTTTTTTTCTGTATTATTGCTTTGCAGCACATAGTTATTCTTAAGGCTCAGTTCAGCTAGTCCCAAAACATTTTTTTTTCTTTTTTGCTTTTGTAGATGGAAGATGTCCAGAAACGTTAAAATTTCCACAGAGATATAAGCCTGACAGAAACAGGGACACATGATTTTCTGATAGAGGAATATACATAAAGATAAATCAAGATGTGTCTGAGTGAGCAACATCAATTCTTGTCCTACAATGGTGAAGTACTTGTATTTCAGCTGTTAAAACCAGAGCGTTCGGATGGTGAAGCAATTAATTTATGTGTTAGAAGGATGGCATTCAACAGAGACACTAAACTGTTCGTTCAGAAGTCTTCTGGAGTATTCAGCATGGGAGCCAGTTGCAGAGAAATTGAAATAGTTTGTTGTACCTGCACAACAGATTCCAGAACAGGGATTATTCTTCCCTGCATTTTGATGAAGAAGAAAAACCTGAGAAACGTCAAATACTTTTTATTGTTGCTTCACAGTTCAAACCAATTTGAGCCATCCTTTTATTTTAAATTGGATTATGAGTTGCAAAAAGAGATCAGGTTGTTTGCTGGCCCATCATTGTTGTGGAGACATGACAACAAGCTGTTCTACATCTCTTCCAACACCTGTGTAGTTCAAAGTGCTCCTGTTCAGCTTTCTTCTGTAGTGTGGACAGGTGAAATTGTGGGTGAAGGCACTGTTGTTTTAGGAATAAGAACTGCTTGCCTGCCAAGGAGTGAAGATCCACATGGGTTTTCTGTTTCAGACAGAGCCATCTGGGGTAGTGAGTTCTTTGGATACTCAATTCAAACACAAAAAATGCTGAGTGGCACGTGCTTCATGCCTCATGCTTACAGCAGAGTGGTGTCTTCTGTCTACGTCTGCAAGAGTGAGAGATGGAAGAAACAGCTCCGAATATCACTTGTTGCCATAACCCACAAGAACCAGCTTATTTGGTTCCAAAATGGTGCCCCTAAAGGTGTTTGTGAGCTTCCTTACGAAGAGCCATGCTTAGTAAAACCAGCTCTAACCAGTAGCAATGATTTGCTATTTGTTGTGTCTTTTGCCTCTGGAAACAGCTGTGTTGTACAGAGGAGAGACAGCTTACAGGTACTGGTTGCTTTACACAGCTCCATTTTATTGTATTCTTTTTTGTATATATTTCCTTATTGAGAGTCCTGCACCTGAAAATCTGCATGTTTAAGTTCTTTAGATTTCTTGTTTGTTTATTATTGTTGCTGCTGGTAAAAATCACCTGTCTAAAGTATGATATTGTTTTACTTCCATTGCTTGTTTATATATCTGAAAATGAAGCTGGGATTCTCTCATTTAATAATACATTTATGAATCTGACCAAAGCTTCTGTTCCTAATTGAAAACCGCAGTAGTGTGAAAACTTGAAGTCATAAGGCAGTTATGAGTGTGCCTGGATGATTTGTGATAGAAATAGCATATCATTGGAAAGTATGAACTGCTTATTGGAACATCAAAGCTTTTTGAGCCTTGATTCCTAATTACAAAAAGTTGTTTCTAGAAAATGTTGTTTTATGAAAATGACAAGAAAAGGCCTTGCTATTGTTTCCTAAAATTAGGAGAGAGAAAGTTTCTGCTAAGGTTTTGTAGTAATCTGACAGAAGGACTTGTCTAAGTCAGGAAATAAAAATTTGTACTATTTAGTTGCTGGCATTATTATAAAAAATTGTCTTTAATGTATTTAAGTTTGTTGTGAAACAAAGATACTTCTCAATGTCAAAAGTGTAGTGGTTTTAACTGATCTTCAAGTATTACTGCTTCTAAATAAATGTTACAATGATCAGCTGTTTGAATACACTGAAAAGTTGTCATCTTCACTGCAGTCTGTTATCTGGAAAGTGATCTTTAAAGAGAAATGGCTAATTTTTCCCAGAGTTACATAGACTCTAAGGGATGGGGTGAGAATGAGAGCTTGAAACTTCTAAATATTGTTATATTTCACACAACTAAATAGGCTCCCTCTTAATGGAAAGCAAGCTTCACCAAAATGAGATCTCAAACACAAGATTTATTCTAATAAATGTATTTTAAAACCTCTTCTACTGTAGGTGGCTTCCAAATGGCAAAATGTGAAGTGTGTTCTGGTGGATGATTTTATTGGCTCTGGAAGTGAGCAGCTGTTACTGATTTTTAAGGATAACTCCAATACAGATGTGTTAAGTACATTCAAAATAACAGATCTTGGGGAGGTCAACTATGCAGTAAGTTTAACTTGCCTTTTCTCAGCTACTCAGTCTGTGCTTACTAAATGAAGAAAACCTCAACAAATCATTAAAGTATTGATGCAAAGTGAAATTGGATGTGTGCTGTGAAATGCCCTAAAGTTTGACTACAATATTCCTTGCTGCAATCTTAAATTATCTGAAGACATTATTTTGCTTCTATGATTGTATCAACATTCTGTTGGGAAATTAATGCAGCTGAAAATGCTTCACATACATAACAGTTTTGCCACAATGCTTACCTTTTGGCTAAGAACCCTTAATTTAATCAAGGCCATAGTATTTGTTAATTATCTTCTCATAATTGGGTCTTTCCATTATGTACTATCAAATTCTAATAGCTTTCAGAAAATAGGATTTTTCTTTTAAAAGATATACTGTGATTCTCCTGGCTTGCTGTATTTCCCCCCAGCTTTTTATAATGCTGTATAATAGCCTGTACCTTACTGTCATCTTTTTAATTCATTCAGAGTGTTGGTTTTGTTTTTCTCTTACAGAGTGGTATCAATTATAAACATGATGTTCCTGCTGCAGAAGGATTGCAAGAGAATGGTTTGCTTACTGTTCGAGCCCTTGAAACAAGATTACAGGTTAGTACTGAACAGTTCTGCCTCCATGTTTTCTATAAATTACTGTTCTGTATCATTGCATTATCTAAAGGGTGAGGCTAATGTTACTGTTATTATTAAAGAAGTGGTTCAGGGAAAAGAACAACATGGTTAAGTATTTATTCTTGAATCAGTGGTAGTCTGTGTTTCAGTTGTCTCAGCTGTTATTAGTGCATTTAGGTAATTGTAGAGGTCTAATTTAATTTTAATTAAAATTTGAGATAATGTTGAAGCTATCTTTTCAGAGCTCCTTAGCAGTCATTTTACTCATGTTTAAATACCAGCTTATAAAAATGAGAATGTTTACTTCTTTTACTCCCCGTTACATACATAACTTTCAGGTCACATAGTGGCAGGTTTCCAGTGAGTGCATTTGCACAAATTGGTGATCGTGCTTGTTTCACCACCTTCTGATGTTCATGCTCCTGTTACTAGTGGTTTTATAAGGATAATTTTGAAAAGTATTGTAGGTAAAGCTAAAATGCATCATTCTTTTAACTAGCATCATTTACAAAACAAACTGGCGGGAAACTTGCTGGAGTTTCCCACCCAGCAACTCACCAATGTGAGTGCTTTTGGAGTGTATATATTAGCCTGTATCTAATGGGTAAAAATTGACAAATAGGAAGATTATTTAAGAAAAAAAAAGCTTCAGGGGAGAACATGAATCTCATGTTGAGTCAATGATGTGAGGCTATTGTTAGTTTGCTAGGGGTGATTTAAAGGCAAGATATGAGGTAATTATTCCTGTCACTTGAGAATTAGTGAAAACCAAGTAGGGTATTGTGGCAGTTTTATTTCCAGCCTTTAAACATGAACCAAATAATTTGGCAATAGTTTACCAGTTAATAAATAAATAAGTAATGTCTTGGTTTTGAAAGACAGGTGCCTGCCAAAAAAGGCAGGTGCTTCTCTTGGAATAGAAAATGTAAACCCTCTCCCTTCAAATTATTAAAAGGGACTCTCAGGCAAAAAAATATGAAGATAGGAATAACAGTTCTTTAATATGTATAAACAAAATAAACTAAAACAAACAACCAACAAAAAAACCCCAACAAACTACAACCTAATAGGAAAATTAGAAAATGTAGTATTAAACAAAAAAAATAAACCCTGACAGTTAGAATACAACCTGACACCCTGTCAGTCAGGGTGTTGGTAGCAGTCCAGTTTGAATGGTGGCTCCAGTAGTGCTCCTGGAGTGACAGATGGTTCTGCTGAGGCAGAGATCCTGTAGAAGGGCAGAGTTTTCTTCCAATGGTCCAGTGGTGATGTTGAAGGGTCTGGTCCTTCCTCTGGGAAATCCAGTGGGAGAGAAGGCTGCTCCTCTGGGAATCCAGTAGAAGGCAGATGCCTGTTCTGTCCAAATGCCCAGATTATATCCCGGTGGGAATGCTTGGCTCCTCCCCCTGGGCAGAGCATCTCACAATGGGCTGATGTCATTCTCTGAGTCATGTGGTGGATCCTCACAATGGGCTGATGTCATTGTATGAGTCATGGGGTGGGTCCTCACAATGGCCCATTAAACACAAATGGCTCCCAGAGGGAGTTATCTATGACTCATGGGGCAAGGTGTTAATGGCCCATTAACAGGAGATGGTCCGGGGGAGGAGGTAAGGAAAACACTGCCCCTCCTAATTTTAACAGTTCATGAAGATGGAGATAGAATACAGACCTTCTGGAATATGTTACATTGTAACCTAGGACAGTAAAGAAGGACATATTAGGGAAAAATAGACTTCTGGTTCTAAGGACAAACAAGATATCTAAAGAGATATTGTGCATCATCCAAAAGATAAAAGTTGTTTGGAGAACAGTGGACAAAATATTTTTTCACCTCCTAGAAGGCCTAGAAAATAGAAGCTGGATTAATTCTGAGGACGTCTTGAGGAACTCTTCCAATCCTACTTTTTTACAGTTTGCCTGTTAGGCTTTAGCATGCAGAAGTGCAATCTTCCTTCCAAATGCATTTTTTCTGCATTTTTTTTCTTTTTTGACAGCCATATTTTAAAACTGACTTCACTGCTGCGTTCTTGCCCTACTCATTACATTACTCTTCTACAAAACAGAAATTAGTTTCTGTCTCTTATTGGCTGGTCCTTCCACAATTGTAATCAAGGTTCTCCACCCTGCCATTGACATCTGTACATTCTGTGTTCCACAACTTTGTTCTTTCAATACACCATCTGGCTTCTAGCTGTAGGGCTCTGTGAATCTGTGTCAGGATCAAGTGAATTATCTAGTTTGTACTTGCTGCTAGTTCTGCTGGAAACAAGCCATTGGCTGGATATTTTATGTCTTGTGTGCTAAGTAGCTGTTACAGACACAGAATCCTTTATAAGACCTAACATTTCTGTGCTTTTAGATCTTTTCAATCTCTAAGTTTCAAAGACATGTGCTAGCACAAGCATTGTAAGCCAGTTGGAAATTTACTGTTTTAATTCTGTAAATCTTTGAAACTGTCAAGGTGATGAATTTGGAAGTAGGTGCACATATTTCTTTTTAACCTCACTGTTGCTTCCTTGTTGAAATCCCCATTGTTCTGCATTATATCTGCTGAATAGTGAAGCACTCTTGCTGGTTTTTATAATCTGATGTATAATTGAATTTCAAGAATGCTTGTTTTGAAGCAATAGTGCATGGGTTCTGCTTAACTTGGGAATTTTCAAAGGTCATTTCGTCTTGAAGTGGTGCCTCTTGATATTTATCACCAATATTCAGGTATTCTAGAAATTTGCAATCAAATCAAGTTTTCACAGTCTCCATGGAATCTTGTGTTTTAGAGCAAAATGAAATAGCAGATGCAGCCCGTTTTCATCCTTGTTGCTTAACCCTTGTTTCACACCTGCACAGCTGTTTTCTTAGGAGAACTTTTGCAAGAATGAATTATAGTCCACTGTAGAAGTCAGTTGTGTTTAAGTTATACACAGCAACATATATAAACTGGATTTTACAGTAAAATTGAAAAACAGATCAACTTGAGCAATTTTGAATTGTTCTATATTTATTTTGTATACACTATTTTGGGCCTGAATCCAGCCTTTTCTCCTTCAAAGTTTTTTTTCACTTTAACATGTGTTTTGGTATCTTCTGAAGAGACATCCTTGGCAGAGTACTGCAGTTACATTGCAACAGCTGCAGTTACAGGGTTTCTTGTGGTTTTAGTTGATTGTTTGGGCAGAAACAAAGTGTCTTTATGTCCAATAGTGTGTTCTTCCCCGCATTACTTGACAGTTTTGTAAGGACTATAATTCCAGATTTACTCACAGCTCTATTGTCTTTATCTCTGGACTGCCTTGTTTTTGTGTTCATGTTTATTTTCTTTTCTAAGGTGATTTATTTTTATTTTCTTAGGGTTGATGGGGGACACAACTCAGTCTTAGGTTTCCTATGTGGTGGAATTTAGGACTTTATCTTGTGTTGCTTTAGGAGGAAAAAGGATTTGCAAAAGGCAGATTGTTCAGCAAGCATACAGCAGTGAATGTTTGGCCATTTTAAGTGCTTCCACGTCTGAGTTTCAGCATTTGCTTTCTGGTTCTCAATTGCTTATTCAGGAGTTGGCTCCAGTGGGAGTAAGTGATGACTTAGTGTTCTGATGACCTAAATTAGGAAGGTATTGTAGACTCATCTTCGTTCTTAAGTCTTCATTTTCATCTCTTAACTCAAGTCTAGCCCTGGCTTATTGCTTGGAATCTGGTGCTTATATTTACAGTTCAATAGAGGAGAATTTTATTACAGAACTTTTCGTAAGAGTGCTGTTGGTCTAAAAGCCCTTTGCCATTGCATCTTGAACAGAGGACATCACTTACAAGAACTGCTTTTTTATTCTTATAATGGGCTTATAATGAATTTATGTGTGTTATATGTTTGGGGGGGATCTTCTAGTGTTGATGGGGAAGAGGGAAATTTGGTTTTCCAGGGTTGAGTTTGTTCTCTCCTTGACAGCATTGGACTTCTCAGGATCTTGCTTCCCAGAAAACAGCTTTTGAGGAGCTTTCTTGAAACCTGAGAAGCTGGCATGATTTTTTTTTCTTTTTTTCTTTTTTNGGTTGTTTTTTTTTAGGGGATTTTTTCATAGTGTTTTGCTTAACTGAGACACAGCCAGCATGTATGTCTGCTTGTATATCTGTTAACTCTCCAGTATATTTACTTGACCAATAATCAATACAAATCTTGAGAAGAAAATGAAACTACTATCCATGAAAAAGTGAAGCAGGATTAATAATGGAACACATCTACAAAAATGTATCTGAATATCTACATAATTTGATTAAGTTTACCTTAATATTTATCTTAAACTCTAAATTTAATATTGAAAGACCAAGATTCTGAGATTCGTATTTTAAAAACAGAGTAGCCAGACTTGAACATTTTTTAGAAACATTACTTGTGATTCTTTCATTAAAATGGAAAGCTGAAAAGATATTTTGATAGCTTTAATATCCTTTCTCATGTGCAGTAGTCTAATGATTATCTTTTACAGGCTGGTTGGACTTCTGTTCGAGAGCTACAGCGGCATTTAGGGCTACAAAAGAGGGTTATTCTTGAGTCTTGCAGAGCATTAATAGATCTTGTTGAAGGAAGAACCCATATTCTACCAAACTCAAAAGAGGTAAAATGCAGGAGATGGGCCAGATCACTTCTGAATTCTGACAAGCCATTTGTAGAGAGTGCTGCCCTCAACCACTTACCACTTTGACCTGTAGGGGTTGTCACTATCAAAACTCATTAATCTGCTTTTTAAGTCTGGCTCATTTTCTTAACTTGCCAGTATATGTAGTTCAGAGTAAATTTAGTTGTTTCTACTTGAAATTGATGTGCACAATACCTCCTGGCAGCTGAGTGGTAGGGAGGAGTAACCTCTAGCAGAGTTAGCAGCAAACACAAGGGGAGTGCAAAACATTAATTGGCACAGTTGGCACAGTTGCCTAGATATTGAATATATGTCTGTAATCTCACATGTTACAAAAAGGGAGTTCTCTAGAACTATGTGAGCAAAATTTATTTTATAATGGGAGCAAAATGAACTGTGGGCTGAGAAGGTGATGGAGGTTGGGAAAATTTTATTTTAATACGTTGCTCAAAAGAAACCTGATGTAATTGAAATGGAGTTGATCTCCCTTTCAGTTACTGTTGTGACATCTTTCAAGTTTTTTAGGTTTGAACAACAAAGTATTGATCAATTAAATGCAATAATATAAATTCTAGCTTCTTAAGTCTTTGGACACTTGTATGACAGGTCAAGTTTTCAACATGTGATGTTTACAAGGAGTTAATAAGTTGTACTTTACGTGATGATATAATGTTTTAAGAAAATTCTATTTATTGTAGAGATTAAACTAGTTTATATATATATCTTTAATTTTGTGTCTTAAAATCTCCTCCAGCAGTCACTTGTGGTAAAACACAAAGTAATACAGTATAAAAAGCAATATATCTACTTCATTTATCTAAAAACCCCACATTTTTTTGTAAGGAAGGCCTTGTCTCTCTCTGGGATGATGTAGAAAATCCTCCTGATTCCCTTAGTAAAGAGACATCACCGGCACCTGAAGTCCCAGAGCACTTCACAGGGGAATTGTGGCAGCGTGTTGTGGGTGACAGCCTGGTAGTTGGAGTAAAACTAACTGAATCATTTTATTTGTGAGTATATACACTTATCTAATAATTTCATTTGTAGCTTTATAGAAATTGAACACGTAGCTTAAGCTCTGCAGTTTATTTGAATGTTTTCATTTTGTTTCAAATGTATCTTTGTCAGTGTTCTTGCTGCTGCTTGCTTGCTCTCTAGCACTGTGCAGAAAAATACATTATACAGCCAGAAATCAGTTGTGTGTGTATAATTGCAACATTACTGGAGACTTTTTACAAAACAGTTCTCTTTAACAAAAAATATGGCTCTTTATAGTCCATGTTGACATAGCAATGCTGACATCAATATGTGTTGTAAATAAAGCTCTGTCTTAGCTTAGTTCCTGATGCTTTAATGTTGGCTACTTGCTATTTCTTAACTGGTTTACTTCAAGAAGCACAAGAGAAAATGTATTAAATTGTCTTACTAACTAATATTAAGCTTTTGAATTGAGCTCTTCTAGTCAAGCACCTAATCAAAATGCTTGCAAAGCTTGTACTTTGTGTAAATTATGTAGAACAATCAGCCATACAATGCTTAAACCTTCAAAATAATTTATTTTTATTATTGTCTTTAAAATTTATTTATTTGTTTATTCTATTTATTTTAATTACTCAGTTCTAGCTGTAAATACTACTTATGTCATTTTCCCCTACAGAGAGGAAACTAAGTTGAAACTGTGAAAAAAGAGGGTTATGTAAAATATAAAATTACCATGTGAATTTTGTAATGTAAACTTTGGTGGAGTCAGAACTTATCTTTTGACCCATGTTCCCAGAGGCAGTGTAGCTGAGGCTGTGTTAGGCTGAGCTCAAAGACTACTGATGCCACTGAAAATCGTTCAGGTGGTTGTGAGGGAGCTGACCTGTTAGGCCTCCTGGCCATTCTGCTGGAGCTGTGGGTGTATTCTTTCTCAACTGTCAGATTGCTGTAACTTTACAAGAAGGTTGACCTCATCCTCTTGACAGCCTCTCTTAAGAGCCACTGAGGCAAAAGATTGGTTTTTTGCCTTTTTGGTGTTTGCTCTTTTAGCTTTGATGGTGGGTGATGCTCTTTATGCTCTTTTTTTTTTTAATTTTTTTTTTTTTTTAAAGTGAAACACTTCATTCCTGTATAACCTCAGAGATCCTCAGCAGATTTTAAAAACCAGCAGCAAAGTAGCCCTCTCCCCCACTTTTTACAGTTGAGAAAAGATCTGTGGAGAAGACATTTGTCCAAGGTTACCTGGCAGGCCAGCAGCAGAACCTGGGTCTTCTGAGCTCCAGTTCAGTACTGTGTACAACAACTTGTATTTGTGGGGAAAAGGACTTGCTTTATCTCCAACCCCAACACTGTAATTCTTTATTGATTATTTTTGTGCTTCCTACTAATGTAAGATAGCAGTAATAGCATGGATTGCATTATGAGGTGGTGATACTTCTCCGTAAAGAAAATCAGACATTCATAAGACTTTCAAATGTCAGTGGCATCGTGAGATTAAATTGATTGACAGAATAATATATTCGTTGAGAGAGGATCCGGAACAGTAGTATTAGGATTTCATCGAAAGAGCCCTGTGTTGAATAAATAAAGTACTTAATACATTTCAGGAAATTGCTGCATGTTCAAGGTAATAGTATCTTAAACCCTTTATTTTACTCTACTTTCAATTTGGTTTGAATATCTATAAAAATGTAGAGTATCAGAAGAGCTTCTAGTCCTCAAAAAGGGCAGAATTTATATTTTCCGCATTTTTTAATTAAAAAGTCAAATCTTTAAAAAAATAATCCATTAATGTCATATAGTATCTTTATAGGTTATGTAGAATTTTCAGCTTTTTCTGGCTGAACTAAACATCCAGATTCTTTTGGTTGAAATGAGGCATCTAACTCCTAGAAGCTCTTTGAAAATTCAGTCCACATTTTGAAACATTTTGATAGTCAGTTTATATGAAACAGTCACGTGAAGGACTTGGCCTCTTTGCAAAGTCTATGATTTAATCTGAAATAGTATTGGAATTTATCATAGTCTTAAATGTCTGTATACATCTGCAGAGCTGTAGTTATTTGTCAGAAGGCAAAAATGTGAACTGGGAGTGCAGTCATATTGTATGGATTTTCACAGGTCACTGAGTGATGTCAGTTTATCTTTAGTGATGGATCAAGACTTCTCTTTGATTTCTCCAATTATCAAGTGTCAAAGTAAAATCATTAAGCTGAACAAAGCCTTCTCAGCATTGACTGTCTCCCCAAGTCAAAAAGAACCTCCTCTAAAAAGGATGAAGTCAGACTTTCATAGCACGAATAAACTGAAAAGAGAGTTTCCTGAGACATCTTCAGGGCTTCAGCTGGATGGAGTAAAGACTGTCACTGCTGTCACCAGCCTTTCACCACTCTTGGCATTTCATCGTGTGTGCTGCGTAGTTCTTCTGCATGCCAGGAAGCAAAACCATCAGAATGATAGTTTACAGCAGAGCAAAAAGATTACTGTACCCTGTGGGAAAATTTTGTTAAGTCTGGAAGATATTTCAAATGGCAGATACTCAGTAAAGATGCTATGGGATAATAGTTACTGTACAGGTAAATGGATTTATATACTTTGGATTTATAAATATATATATTTGATTCTTCTCTTTGCTCTAGGTGATGCTAAACTAAGTTTCTCTCTAAACATGAGCTTCACAGGCCTTTTGGGAATTAAAGTTGGGTAAAATAGGAGATGGAACAGTTTTCAAAATGGAAAAAAGGTTTAGTGAGTTGCTGTAAGATTTTGCTAGCATTAGTGATGAAGAGTATCTGGAAAGGACAATTTTGAAGATAAGTTTAAGTACAGAATGCTGAAGCCTATGTTTTTTTTTCTATAAATAAAATACTGTATTAGATACATAAGGGTTTTTTTGGACACACTACTACTTCATAAATAATATCCAAGTAACTGAAGCTCTTCTTCATCTACATGTATATTAAGGTAATTTATTTTCATCTCTTTTAATATTCTTGATTGAATTGATTTTGAACTGGGCTTTTGCTCAGGCAATGAAAAATCCTTTTTATTATTTGCAACGAATTTCAATTTTTCTTCCTTTAAAGCTGTGTCACTGCTACAGCCAACTTCATCTTACTATCACAGGAGACTATTTATAGCCACCTTTTGGCAAGGTGATGTTTATCTTTAGGGCTTTCATTATATTGGTGGTGCTCCATTAATCAAGTGTTTTACTTGAAAGAAATAGGGATAAGAATTTAGGTGAGAAGAAAATTCCCAAAGAATGCATAAAGTCTGATGCAAATCCTTCACAAAAAAACTGGGAGTGTGAGCCAAAAATCAAAGCTCATTTAATACATGCAGCATGATTAAAATATTTCATTCAAATACTTTTTTTACTGTATTTTCATGCAGGTTCCATGGAAGATATACTTGCTGTCCTTGCAGTGTCTGTCAGATTCTCCTTTCAGATTGTGTCTTGTGATTTCACATTGACTCCAGTCAGTTCATGGTTACTGGGAGAAATGAAGTGCACACCATTTAAGGAATGCCAGGACAACATATTCTGTCATAAAGCAGGAAATGTCCATGGTACAATTTTTAATTGGGCCCTGAAAAATCCCTTTGAAGGAGTTCTAACAATATTTTGCAGGTAAAATCACTTGAAAAGCCTAGCTTGTATTCATCTTCCGTGCACCCTTTTTTATCTTTATGGTGTTTCTTACTGGTACCACAAACAGCTGAAATCATAACCAATAGGCTGCCAATATGATTATATGTTAACAATCACCAACAACAAACCTGTTTTCAGATCAGAACTAGGGCAGAACCTGAACTGAGTTGCTTAATGTTGTCTAGGCTGGAACATTGAATCACAAATAAGTGATTAGTACCTGCTTGGTACTATTCCTTCTGTTCATTTTGCTGCATCATAATTTTATATTTTTTTTTTACATTATTCTAAGTATAATATGAAATTTGTAATTTTTTTCTTCAATGTGTGTTAATTAAAAAGAACCCTTAAATATTTATGTATTAATATTAGACAAAAAAAAACAACCAACCAAACCACAAACCCCAAGTTAAATTAAATTTATCACTAGGTCTTTTTTTAGTTTATTATTACAATATAAATGTAGTCCCATTTTGTAGTCCCTATAGTTATTTTCTCTCTATCATGATTATGTAGAAGTAATGTGAAGAGTCTCACTAATGTCCTTACTTATGCAGATTCTTGGACAAATATTTCTTAAATCAGGTTAAGCAAATTAATATAATAATTATGTCATAATTTTTTACTTAGCTGGATAAGGCTTATAACATAAAAAGTACTTCTGGGATATTGACAAATGTTGCTGTTTTGAAGAGTTCAAGCTAAAAAATAAAAAAGTAAAGGTGTAACTTAAGAGTGTATTTTGTAGTGAGGTTCAGTCTTTTCATCAAATTAGGAGTTGATTTCTTTTATGTAAGAGAAAAGCCTGAAATGTTAAAGCAATCAGTCAGTAAAATTTTAAGTCCCAAGACTTGGTTCCTTTTGAAAAGTGATTTTACTTGGTACTATTCACTTTTGATCCCATTTTGTTGATAGTTACTGAGCCCCGAGTTTATGGACTGTGATTGTATTTTCTGTATCTTTTATTCTTGTGTTTGGTTTGATCTTGTATCTGGCTAGGATGTTTCTGTGATAGGTGGAAACTACAGAGTGCACTTTTTTTTTTGACACCATCATAATTTTGTTTTACAGAAATCTGACTGTCTTGTTCCAGTGCCTTCACAGCCTTATTAGAGTTCTCCCTGCAGGCTGCAGTGTAAAACTCCTGAGATCTGGAAGCAAAGCAGTACTTACCGAGCAGTTAGCACTGGCTCTGGAAAAGGAAATGCTCACCTTGAAGAATTCTCCTTTCTTAAAAGCAATTAAAGCTGAAAACAACTTGACATGGGAGAATGAGTCTGACAAGAAAGTCAATAATGTTCCTCTGGCTTCTTTACTGGACACTGAGGAAGGAGTGCAGCAATTCAGAAAGAAGTTTCAGCATGAGCGGGAAAAGAGTGTGCAAAGTATGAACCAAACAATGAGTGGTGCCCTGTACCAGAAAATTGCTTTGAAAATAGCAGAAGCTCAGCTCAGTTCAGATATGATTGTGTGGAGACTGGCCAAGTCCTAGAAACTGTTGACTAAATTTATTTTGAAAAAAATTTTATTAAAGTTATGCCATTAAATAATATTTATATTTTCATGAGTAAAGCAGTTAAACTGCTTTGTATTCTATAGCATTTCTGTATTGTTTCTACAGATAAATACTGATGTTTTAATTGATGGCTATTGGCAGGATTTAATATTAAAGATTGAGTAATAATTTTGTTACAGATTTTGAAAATATATTTTTAATGTATTTTCTAATAAGTCCTGCTACAAAATCATAATTCTTGGACTCTAAAAGAATTATTTTAGAAAAAACCAAAAAGAATAAGTGTGTACTTTCTAAAGTAGTTCTATTAAACTTGAAAGATGACTGTTTACACATGTAAAATGTAAGCCTTTTTTAGAAATCTTCAGGTGTACAAAGGATCTAAGTTATACAACTAATTGTAATTCATAATTTGAGTATGGAGTTTGACAAATTCGAAGAGGCAGTTTATCTTCATGATATGTCAAACCTATTTTAATAACTTCTAGTGATACCACTTGAGGAACAAAATTCTATACATTTCAGCCCTGTCTTCTGGAGTCCACTCTCAGATTTATGGAGTATTTGTTGGAGATGGAGAACCAGATCAGATCTCTTAACGAAATTTCAAGAACTCATGAATATTCACTGCATAATAAAGCTGCTTCAGGTTTGAGAGATCCATTCCCACACAATTTAGTGGTGAGGCTAATCTCACTGGTAAGTGCTGGAGGGAAACCATCATTCCTTGGATGTTAACCTAGCTGCAGTGTCAGAAGATGAGCTTGCTCAATCCCAGAGTCAGATGATTGTCTGCTGATGCTAGCTGCTCAGTGGTTTTGGCCTATCTCAAGTAGTTTAAATAATATTGGGCAACTCTGTTATTATTATACCTCCTTTTGCTGGCTTGAGGAAGATCCAGCTTATGCTTCTAGGAAGAGAATGGCCTGTACTACTTGCTGAGATAGTAATTTTTAATCAAGTTTTTCCCACTAGCTTCATGAGTGGCAAAAGGTTAGAAAATCTGAAATCACAGTAATTTGCTTCCTTTTATCTCTGCTTCATATAAGTAAAGCATAAAGCATTCTTATTGCTTGTCACCATTTTTCATTTTTGCTTTTCATTTTCTCTGCAAACAGAGTTAATAGTTGACATCTCCAGTGTGATGTCTCTCTGACAATAAAAGTCTGGCAGGAAAAGTGGAAGGATATTTATTGACTCAAAGGAATACTGATGTTTCAGAATAATTATTTTTGTCTCATCAGAAAGTTCAACTTCTGTACGTATGTCCTCTAGAAGCATTAAGTGGTGATGTTTTTCAGTCCAAGGCATCTCATTCTGGCAACAGGAGTGAACTGCTGCACATTAAATGCAAAACACTGCCTAGAAAAACAGTAAATGAGAGAACTGTGCACTGTAACCTTAACCCAGTTTAGTGACAGAGCTTCCCTTTTGAGATACTCAAACTATTAAATCACTCCTTACAGAGAAGGGAAATCTTCCATTAAGATGTCAAGAATGTCTTAAGAAATTGTCATGGGTATTTGAATCTCAGTATTTACTGGATGAGAAAGTTGAGGGTTTTTTACAATTCTTTGTTAAGCCACAGTCAGGCAATGGTCAAAGCTTAAGAACCCATTGTTAGGGCTTGGCAGTCAGTTATCACTGGAATGTCCAGAAGTTCCTGATTGTAAACAACTGACTCAAAAACCTCAAGGTGCAATCCTGTGGCTTGCAACTAAGAGCAAGACTTTGCTAAAGCATCTGAGCTGAAACCTTCAGAGCACCAAAGCTACTGTTCAGCTCGGGCCACTTGAAGGAAATTTTGCAATGCAGTGTAAACACTGCAGCAGCTGATTTTTGTCAGCATATAGCAACCTGCTCTCCTGTTGTAACTAACCTTCATTGGTCGCTCTGTCTGTCTTTAGAGAGAAATTTCCCTCCATGTTCACATCCCTTTGTTGAAGTAACAGAGTGGGACAAATGAAGAGAAGCTGCCAAGCACAAATGTTGCCACTTTGTAATTCCATGGAGTTGTTACTTTAAAGAGCTAAACAGTGAAATCACAGCAGTGTAGAAGTGAAATTATTAGAGTAGAATAGTAACAACGTGTTCCTTCTAAAGAGACTTTCCTGAGGCGTGAATGCTTATTTGGTAAATCATCAGATGAAGTCATTAAGCACTTTCCTAACAGCTGTAAGATTCCTGGGAGCAGTTTCCTCAACTGACTAGTAATGCATGTTACGACTTTCAGTGGTAGCGATGGAATTGCTAGGTGTACTGTGTACGTGCCATACTTATGTGCCAAAATCTAAAGGTCTCCTGGAAATACTTGAAAGGTTTCAGCTTTTTTTTGGCCAGGAATAAGGGAAACACGGAGCAGGCATTAACAAAGATTCAGACTCTCTATAACCTTATCTTCAAGTGGCAGCAGCAGGTATTTTGTTTCGAGGTATTTGCTTTCCTAAACTTGCCTTTCAGAAGTAAAAGCAACCAAAGGTGTTAACCTACTTCTTTGGTCTCTTGATGATTAATGTCTGCACATGCTGATGTTCAAATGAGAAGACTGAATTGCGTGGACTAGAAAAATGGTTTAGTTGGCTAACCATGTTTCTGTCATGAGCTGTTGGAGTCCCATTTTCTGCACCACTAAGAAAGTCTTGGAAGTGAGATGTTGCATAAAGTGGGTTTTGCAAGTACTTTTTTGAACAAGTCATTTGAGAAATCAAATCAGTGGCAGCAGCAGTCCTAGTCATGGGGGAATTAGTATTGCCAGAAAATAACTAATAAAATGGTTGGATATTTGATTCTGTAAATAAGTTTCCCTTTCCATGATAGTAAATCAAGTTGGGAAACACACATCCCAAGGAACAGAAGGCTTTTTGCTACTAAAGCTGTTACTATTAGCAGATAATTATTCACACCATACAGACACTAAGTCTAACACTCCTGACTCCTCTGTAGGAGTAGTCATGAGTGTTACACGGGGAGGTCAGTTCTCACCCTGGGACTTCTGGCTCCTAGGGAGGTTACAAAGTCCTTTGAAGAGCTCTTTGCCTCATTAGGTGTGCATACGTAATCCTGAGGGGTTTTTTTGTTTGCATGTAGCAACCACTACCTGTTTGTGCATGATCCCAGTTAATGCAAACCACGGTTGATACTAATGTGTGTAGTGGCTTTGTACACAGCCAGCAGGCTCCTGGTGTTCTAAATTTATCAGTTCTCGTGGATTTAACAGAACAACTGGTCTCCAGAGCTTATCAGTCGTGGGAGACTTTCACATGCTTCTTCTCATCATGTAATAATCTCCTCAGTCTGCTACTTGCTGGTAAACATTCGTCCCTCTCAAGCTGGTGAACTCTGTCACATAAACTCACACAATGGGGCCTTTAATAAGGCAGTAAAATTATGCCAGGATCAATTTGTCTTGACTCCAATAGTCCTGATTTCTAGACTCCAGCAGATGTCAGGTATCTATTGGAATGGTTCCAGTCTTCTGGCCATGGAAGTGTTTTGTGTGCAGATATTTATTTTGCAATGACTCTTATCACATGTTTCAAAAGACAGGTATGCCAAAGCGAAGGAAATATGAACTGTCATGCCTGGATGCACTCTTACAGTCTTAGCACTTTTAAAGTCAACATGATTTAAGACACTAAGAAGAGGGATTGTGTTTCAAAGAACTCTGCCTTTTCTGACCAAGATGGTGTAATAAATAGATTAACTTACAGTGGTTTTTCTCTGTCATTCTAAGGCCTCTCAGGGAAAATATATCTGTCTGTTCTAGGGGGGGTTCTGTTGGACAGTAGCATTTCCTTTTTAAGTTTGTGTGTGCATGTATTTCAAATCAGCCACAGGCTACTCAGTTGTTTCAGTTGTTCATGGTAATAGAAGTTAAGCCTTCTCTCTCAGCTGCTAATTTTTGTTTTCCCACATCTTTTCACAATTTGGGAACTGTGACAGTCATATGACTGCTCTCCTGTGAATCATACTGACTCTGCTGACAAAATAATAGTGGTAGCATGTTTATCTCTGAGTGAGTTATTCATTAGAGGCTATTAACAAAGATGATAGGCTCAGCAAAAGGAGTATTCAAACAGTGGTAGCCTTCTTCTCCTCCCTTCTCTATTTCTCTGGGAGAAATGAAGTTTTAAACAGTGAAAAGAAATTAAAACTCAGTGCAAGGATTTAAAATCTCAAATAGTTGTAAATTTGAGCATTTAGTTATTGCCAAATCTCATTTATTTTGGGGTTTGAATGCTGTTTTTTCAGTATTTTCTGTTCTGCACTCTAGGCATATCATTGGGTAAGGACATGGTGAACATCAGTATGTAGCAGGAGTTTCTCGCCAAGAAAATCCTCCCAGGCAAAATGCAAAAGAGTAGGAGATTTGATGATGCTGTTCAGTCATGTTAATTATTGCCTTAAGGAGGTGATACTACTTAGGTCTTTTCTGTGACCTCAGGTTTGTGGTATGTAACAACCTTACCCCGTGAATATATTGAGAAATTCATAATTCATGGGTGCAAGACAGCAGCTGCGTGTTTGTAAAGCACTTGGTTGAGCAAAGGCTGCCCAGCGCCAAGCTTGGATCAGTCCGGTTCCTGCCTCGAGTCCTGCATTCACAAACCCCTGGCGCTTAACTGTGGTATTTGGGTCAGAGGCGCAGGTTGGTAAAGCAGTCCCAGGTTAACTAATCCTCTGCTCATTGTCTGAACGGAGAGGCGGTGACTCCTGCGCCGGACTGTGATCCTTCCCGGCGCAGAGAGGGACAAAGGGAAGGCTTTGAAGGGAGTCCTTCAAAACAGCGTGCGCTGCTCCGTACCTGCCCCTTCCCTCTCCCCGCAGCCCCAGCTGCAGCTGCGAACTGAACATGCCGTGACTTCTTTTGTAATCCTGCCTTTGAAATGTTCTCAAGCGTGAGGGGAAATGCAGAAGCTGCCAAGAATTTCCAAAATTCGTGGATGGTGGGAGTCCGCTGTTTCTCTCAAGTCTGTACAATTCCCTCTACACAGGATCTGCTGGCTTTATTTTCATGCTTCTCTCTTCCCCTCACCTCAGTGATCAAATAGTGAAAACCAAAACCACAATCACTTCTAAAATGAAAAAAAAAACCAAACCAAAAAAAACCCCAACATTTTCCCATGCTTTGTCCTGTAGGAAACATGTTATTTTCCAAACTGCTGAATCATAGAATCTACACATAAAAGTCATGAACAAACTGGATGAAATTTTCAAGTGCTGCAAGTAGTTGTGCAACACAGAAAAAAGCATTTCCTCCTCACAGCCCTGACCCGAACTTTCTACCAGCTCTTCAGGATTGTTTATGCTGATAAGATGCACAGGGTTTTTTGTTTGTTTTATAAGATTTCCGAAGTTAAGGCTCATTTGCAGTTCTACTTCACTTCTTAGTAATAGATTTTAATGCTGCCTACAACATTTTAAACTTTTGTTTTAATTTTGCCTGTTCTCAACCTCACTTAGGAAAATTTAGCACTCCTTGGGTGGGTTAGTATACTACTAGAATTTTTAGATTCTATTTAGATATGAGTTGTTAACATACAACCTTCCAGAAAACAGTGAATTTCTAGGGGTTTTATCAGAATCTCCTTTAATTTTTAAAGTAGTATGAAACCTTCTAATTATCAAATCATCCAGATGCATCTGAATGGAGATAATATACCAGCTGTTTTAATCACCCCAAATCAGCTGCATAAGATAGTTACTTCAGAGAAAGCAATGAAAATTATGTTTCATTGGAGTTATATGTATTTTTCAACACAAATACAAGGAGAAATAATGCAAGACAGTCAGGCCAGTTCAGCAATCTTCCCTGTTTGACAACTTTTGTTTGTTTGCCAGCATAGGGTAAAATAGTCCAGGAGAGCAGCTGTTGGGTGTGAAGATCCCATGACCTCTCTTAGAATATGCAGTGTCTGTGAGAATCATTAGATTATGAATTCTTCCCCAAGCTGCAGAGTCGGTGTAGTTGTCATGTTGTACGTAGGAGTGGCCTTTTCAACAACTGGTCCATCCAAAGGCTGTCTGTGAATTAATGACAGGAAGGTAAATACAACCACCACCCGATGGAGAACAGCAGTTGTGACCTCAACAGGAACAGAGCTGAAATTACTTTCCTGTGAGAAATAATCGCTGATCTCCTAATACTAATGGCTTCACTGTGATTGATTTCCCTAATGAAATCCCTGTTTTCGAAGTACAAGATTTCTATTTAGTTACTCAGAAAGGGTGTTTGTGTTGTGTTGGTTTTACTAAAACACTCAAGAATTTTATAATTTCAGTTTACTCCATATTTTACCAGCCACTTGTACAGAGGAGTGCCTGTGTAAATGAAGAAATGAAAAAAGAAATGTTCCTAAGGTTCTATGTTTATTTGTTCACTTACTTTTTCAATAAATGAACAATTCCAATGCAAAATAGTACACACCACCTTGCCAATAAATGTGATATTTTTTAGCTACAGATCAACTTTTAGTCATTTTCTGGAAAGAATGTATCAGTTCTGTTCATTTCAAAGTAGCTCATTTTTTTCAGAATGTGCTCTGAATATATACAGAAAGATGCATGCAACCCAGTGTGTAAAATCCATCATACTTTAGTACTGGGGTGTTTTACTTCAGAAGGAAATAGCTAATTTTAAAACTTTTCCCTATATTTTGTAGGACTGGGATACTGAAGTAGACTTGGGAGAAATAATTGAATAGGTTGAATAAATGATCCCTGCTTATTACATTTTCCCCAAAGATGAATATATTGTCATGTGAAGCTACAACTAAGTAATCAAGTGAAATAACATTAAGTGTATAATCTTAAAAAAATTATAAAAAGGCTTGCGGAAAGAATAAATCCCTCCTCTATTTTCCCACCAAAGAGATGGAGGTAGGAATTTGTGCATTTGCACCACTTTTGCAAAAGACCGGTGTATTTTCTCAATAAATTGGCATTTTATAATCTAAGAGGACAAAGAAAAGAGGAGCACTGTCATGTTGAAATTGATTCTTTCTACAGTAAGTATTTCTTCTTACTGGCTGTTGAAAACACTTGGAGTGAATTGAATTCTTCAACAATCCACATTAGCCCTCCATAAATTAGTGATATGTCTAAAAGAGTAACACATTAACAATCTGAATGATCCAGGATTTGAATGATTTAAGTCACTGTGGATAACCTGATGTTATAATAATACTTCCCTTAGCACCATCTGAAATGCTTATTTATTTTGTTTTTAGAAGTTGTTAAGAATTTGTTGCATATCAACCCTCTCATGTGTTAAGTCTACCCAGTGATGCAGCTCAGCCATGGAGAAACTCACTTCTCATGCAGCTCTGTGCCTTTCATGACCCATCATCTTGCCTAGTACCAGTTCTGCCTTCCCAACACGGATTTTTCAACCCACCCTATGAACCCCCATGCCAGCATTGCAGCTGTACACCTAGAAGGGTTAGAATCCTCTCTTCAAAAAGTCACAGAATCTTTGACTTCCCAGCATTTTGTTTTCATTTGGCTGGGAGCTGTTGGTTTATCTGTATACAATTATATCTGCACTTTTCCTCTGCACATCAATTTTTAAACCTCTTGGAATATAGTGCAATGCTTCCTCTTCTCCACTGCCTCCCCTTCCCCCATCCTGAACTCATTTTTATACCTCTTACACTCTTTAGCTTAAACCTCATCCAAGACAGTGGTGAGGCTTCCTGAGAACTTCCAAGGTCTGCACATCCCTGCAATGATTCAGAACCTGGTTTTTTTTGTCTTAGCAGGGGAGTTCGTGGGTTTCAGAAATCTAGATTCACAAATACTCTACTCCTTTCCCCAGGCTTTTATCAGCCATTAGTGTAATTTTTTAGTAGATATGACTTGGATGCTTTTCTGAAGTAGTAAAGACAGAGGACTAATAAATTCTAAACAGAGCAATAAATTCAGTACTTAATAAATGCAACTTGCATTTATTCTGCAGTTAGTCATTGTTTATTTGAGTCTCTGTTCCCACTTATATATTTACATTGACAACAGATGTGATGCTTCAATTTTATTTGAAATTGTTTGCAGCAAAGCTGGCCAATAATGTACCCATATTCAACAAGGTAACACCATACAGCTTGTTGTAGTAATTGATAATGGTATTTCAGGCTATATATCTTCATGGCAAACTACATGTTTTGAGGATTGACTGAACAAATACTAAAATACCCGTGCTTTGAATGCCAAAGGTGTGCTAGAAATCAAAATCAGATTTCAGTTGTGAACTATGAGAATCCACTAAATTTAGATTTAATTTCAGAGCAATGAAACACAATTTCTTCTTCAGGTTGTAGTAGAAATACTGTACGGAGTCTTTTCTCATTGTAGGTTCAAGTTCTTTTAATATCATAACAGAGGAATAAAGACGTGCTTAGGAGTTCATGTTTCCAACTTCTATCATAAAGTTTTAGAGACACAACAAGTAACTTGAAAGCTAAATAGTGCTTACAAATACTCCAATAAACATCTCCAGAAGGAATTACCAAATTATTTTAAGTATGCCAGCCAAAACAGAAGGAGATCTTTGTCCATTACCTTTCTACTCTAAAATCACCGTCATCCTTGCAACAGGTGCTATCAGGCGAAAAAGTGAGACTGGAATAATGAATGTAGTTAAGATAAATAAGCTATCTTCTGAGTCTGAAAGATGAAGAACAGAAACATTAAGCCATCAGCAAGCTAGCTGCAGGGGACCCTGAGGTGATTCTGATGATTTGTGAGACTGCAATTTGGGAATCCACTTCCTTGCTTTGCAGCATTCTTTATACACTTTATCTGTGATCTTGAGCAGATAGTGATGTTAGTATGGAATCTGTTATTTAGCTTAAGAAGGTTCTACAAGATAGTTGACCCAGATAAAATGCTTCAAAGGCATCTGTTGCATCTAAAAGCTACCTCAGATTACTTATTTAAAAACCTCAAAATTCTCAATAGTTCCTTATACATTTAAACAGAGTTTACTCTTCCCCTATCACTGTAGAATTCTTATTTTTATTGCAGGTGATGTATATTGATTTACCTCACCTTTGTGCTGTAATCCCTTTCCACTCTATTCTGAATCAGAACAAATCTTAGTAAACTGTGCTGAGCTTCTCATTTCTAGCATCCTACCATTACAAAAACATTTGCAAAATCATGTTTTATGGGAGAAAAAAAAAGAGTTGAATTTGTATTGACTTAAAAACAAGATTATATCACTAAAGAAAGAATAATGAAGTTCATTTGATACCTGAAAAAGGAAACATTCATTTGAAAAGCAGAAATTATTTCAATGTATTACTTGGAATTGGCAAAATACAGCCATTCAAATACTTGTGGAGGAAAAAAAAATTATATTTAAATCTTCCTTTGGCATTTACTTGTAGCCTACAGCATGTCTGCTGATTAATAATCGCTGGTGGACTAAGATGCCAATCAGTGAAAGCACATCCATCTGCAGCTGGCCTTTGGGAATATGTAGAATAGGAGATGATGCCGGGAGGTTGTTTGTGTCTATGCACAGTGGATGTCTTCCTTAAAACTGCACAGAGAATTTTTAGGACGATCTTTTCAAAGAGCTCTCTGCTCTCCGGGAGGGTCTGGTGGTGAGCTTGCACTCGCTGGCCCGGGGGACGCTCTGTGTCCCCAGCCCTCGGGAGGGGACCCTGCTGCAGCTGCAGGGGCGCGGCCGGGGGCAATGCTCCAGGGGATGCGGTGGCAGAAATAGTGTTCCTGCATGTATAAATAGCTCCACGTACTGCTCGAGTGATGGTGGCAGGGTACTACACTGCTGGTTTATTTCTATCTCTGGAAGTGCTTCGAGCTTTGTAACAGAGTATCAGACTTGTGCTGTGAGTTATTTTGATTGTTTTACCCCTCAACACAATCTGATTCATAAAAATCCTTGTTTTTCTCCATCAGACTCAGTTTCTTGCCTACAGCGATAACTACCAAAGAAAAAGTTTACCAAATTAAGGAGCAGATCCCAGTTTCGGAGTGCCTTTACAGGCAGCCCAGAGTGAAAACTGCATTGATTCATCTGTTTGCACAGAGAGGACCAGGACACACAGGCCTGCACATCCCCATCTTTACAGCTGCTGCCAGGCTGGGAACGACCCAGAGACTTTGTGATTCAGACCTGAAGCAAAAAAAATTATTTATGAGATGGGTGGTTAGATGAAACTTTGCAATGCTGAAAAATAAACATCTCCATTTCCAGTTTGAGCAGGAGGTGCCATCGACTGACTTTCTGTTCCCAGCAGCAGCTGATGGATCCATTTCTGAAGCACTCAGCTGCCAGGGGTTGCATGCAGGTGGCAGACTGAAGAGCAAACATGTCAGGAAGGGAACATTTTTGATGTCAGGACTGGAGATTGGCCGTGTTCATCTGATGATTAGGATGCAGCAGGAATTGTTTGTGGTGAGTAGGTTAATGCACTAGTCTCATGCAGATGTCTCACCTTTAGATGGACCTCCTGTTTCAATTCTCACTTTTTGCCAGAGAAAAAGTCCAGCACAAGGGAGGTAAAGCTGTGAGTAGAAAATCATCATAATTCATCAGCTTCACTAACTCAACAATTGGTGTTCACGGCCCTGACTGCATGTGTTGGCAAAGGGGTAATGATGATGGAAGCAAGGGAAATAAATGACTCACAAAAGACTTGTGGCCACTTTTTTTGAGAAACAACCTCCTCCTTCAATATAAAACAGGTTCCTTTATAACCTATGCATTATGACAGTAGCATTTCTGGTGGAAACTGAGGGGCTGTTCTCTTAAAGCATATTTGTTCAGGTCAATAAACCCCCAGTGACTTCCATCCAACAGGGCAATTTTTTGTAAATATTACCAACAATCATATATCTATAGATGACTGTATAGCAATATAGTTATGGGAGGTATGTGCTTTTAAGTCTTTGCTACTACTTTGCTGCTCAGTACAAAATCCTCAAGTTTCCATATTAGAGATGAGGCAGGGTGGATTCATATGTAGAAAAAGATGATTAATTTCCTCATAGCATTTTATTTATTCAATTTTTTCCTCTGCAGTTTCACAATAATTTAAAATTTGTTTCTTTTTTCCTACTAAGAACTGCCAGACTTGAAGTTAAAACAGAAAAACTTCTCATCCCCTTTCCCTTGTCTAGAAGTAATTCTAGAAGTAAAGTGAAAGAGGCAGATTGTGATTAGTTTTTCTTCTTTTCAAAGAGCAGAAAAAGCATAGTTTTTCTTTTTAAAAGATTTTTTCTTCCTTGATTTTGTCCTTCAAATGACAAAAAAATCTTGATCTCTTCCTTTTTAATCCTTTGCTGGAACCAGAGAGCACCTCATTACACAGTGAATTCATTCTTTCACAGACTACCAGGGCTCAGCAGCACTTAAATTTCTGTCAGCGTGAAGCAGTGGTTTGTACAACAGAAGGGAAGAGGAAAACTTGCTGCCCGGTTGTTTCCTAACTGGTGGGGCTTGTTGCACTGTGATCTGGCTGCATTTGGTGAGCCAG
>VXBU01018925.1:848561-968052 GCA_013400315.1 Bombycilla garrulus | reverse complement strand
AACAGGAGTAGTACTGCAGACTGACGTGGCCTCTGCAGCTCTGTCTGCATGGGGCCATGCTGCTGCACCCAGGGCTGCCTGGGGTCAGCATGGGAGCCCAGGGGTTGCTTTTCCATGGTTTGTGTGAGCCTAAGGGTGAAATGAGCAATGTACCTGGACCCCACCCAACCAGTGGGATGATGGCTGGGACACAGCCACAAGACTGATGGTCATTATTCTCTCGATAACAAGCTTATCCTGAGATTAACCTTAATAACACTATTTATCGGTAGCACCTTACAGTAGTCTTTAAGTATTTTAATGACATATGTATATTTATTTTAGATTTTTTAATGAACCTGTATCTAGCACTTACCTGCATTCTTATTTCTGTCACAGATCTGCTACTTTCAATTCATTAATCTGTATAAATTGCAATATTCCATTTCATTTGCCATGCAAAATTGAACTCTTCCAACACATCCAAATGCCACCCAGTGATTACAGCAGGAATTGCACTTGATTGCTCACACTGCTGCGTTGCATGAACAAACTGGCTGTTGGAATATTTTTTAAAGACAGATAATTTGTCTTTGTGCTTAGAGAACTCTGTTATAAAATCAACATTTTCTGTGACTAAATCAATTTCTAAAGTCTTCATTAGAACCCTATACAGTTGTGAAACTGTATCCTTTAATGTTCTTGGGATGCATTTTCCCAAGGAAAATGCTTCTCAGTCCATTTTAACTATAGTTCATATACATAGCATGTAAAGGCACTTTCCAAGATGCCTCTTGATGTGTTGCAACAGACAGAATGGAGAACCAGCTGGATAAAATGGAACGTTTGTTTTACCTCCTACATAGGTGACATTTTGCCATGTCTGAAAACCCACCCAGAATTCTGTTATGGAAGAGAATGGTATTTTGAATTGTGTTTCCTCAACTTTATTTGTGTTTTGCAAAGGCGTGTTTTCTCCACTGTTGTGTAATTCTGTTTGGAGATGTAATGTGAAGACAGAACCCATTTGGTTGAGAGAAAATGCTCTATTTTACCTGTTGCAATTTTATACCTGGAGTTCCCTTGCAGGCTATTGCACTCTCAAACCTGCATTTTTTTAACCAAATTTTCCCCTCTTGGACACCAGCCATGAGCATTTCCTGCAGGGATCAGCCCTGTGGGTTCACCTGCACTCATGGGAAGCAGTGTTTGTGCGGCACTGGCTGGCTGCTGCCGCAGGGAGCCAACCTCCCAGCAGGACCGGTACCCACGGGTGCCTCGTGTGACCCTCAGCCTCGAGAGAGGAGGGACTGTGCAACCAGGGCTTGGAGCCACCTGCCTGGCACGGTGCACCCACCAGGGTGGGGAGACAGGCTGTGGCCCCTGGAGAGCAGGAAGGCATCAGGGGCTTTGCTGTGCCCCCAGGAAAGGAGCTGTGGGCAGAAGGGACAGCGGCAGAACTCTGCACTGGCGCCTCCAACACTGCCAGCATGGCTCACAGCACTCCTGCTGAGAGAGGGCAGCATGAGGCACCCCATTTTATCCAGCCTTGTGCAAAGACTGAAAACAGTGATGCAGTTTTTCCTCCCTTGCACAGCTTTCTGTGATGCTTTACTAGTCACAACCTGATAGCTTGCCCTTACCCAACCTGGAATACAAATTTAATGAATGCACAGAGTGAGTGTTGTGATGCTAACAAATCCAGTACTTCTCTAGGTGTAAAACACCATCCCTGATCCTCTCTTGGTGTGAGAAGTGCTTTTGAGAACTGTATCTGATGGCATCTGACTCTTTGCTTGGTCTCTCTCAATGCACCACTGTTCCTGATGCAATTTCCTGTTGCTCTGCACTCATGTCTCTTGCACTGACCCTCAGGAAGAGGTTAAGAAAGGAACTATTCATCCAACTTTATATTTGAGCTCTGAATGGTAAAGATTGTAAACAAACACAATAACTTCTCAAAATAAACTAGTACCCAGAATGCAGTAGATGCTCACCAGTAATCAAAGAAAAGGTGTAAACTCATCAAATAGACAGCACAAACTTTAGAAGAGAAATACACTATTCCTTAAAATTATTTTTATATTTATATCATCAATCACATAGAAAAGAGAGAAAAAAATATGTATCGTTCATTCTGGCCAAACTCTTCACTGTGCAACTTGTCTGATGTTTAGGAAGTTATAAGAAGGGAGCATTTGGCCTTTCATCTTGATAGTGTGAATGTGCTAAGAGCAGAAACAAAGGATTTATCAAAGATGACCAGTACACTGTACATGTAATTTTTGGCAATTTTTTGGCTTTTTTTTTCTTTTTTTTAGTGGAGATGTCTCTATAGAAGACTAAAAGGCAATTGTGATCAAAGCTTCTGAAATGCTGGTTTACTTTTAAATGGTGCAGTAAAAAGAGGAAAACAAACATTTTTACAGGAATCAGTGGTCACTTATAAGAGAGCTGATCTCACCCAACGGATTGTGAAGTTGGTAATTAACCAGAAACAGGCAGGTTCATCATTCTATAATGAGCTGGCTGCAAAACCATCTGATGAATAAAGGCTGTCAAACAAAATTTCTTGGCATGGCACATCCACCTGCAGGGCTTACTACAGATGGCATGACAGTGTCTGACCATCTGATTCAGTCAAGAGAGGCCAATGAAAAAGTGGTGTGTGCTCCAGACAATATTCTCTAATTCTTCACATGCTGCAGCAACAAATGATATCATTTCTACATCCACAACTGAATTTCAGGGAGGGAAACATAGTCTCAGTCCAGTGTTAGAAGCAAAACACAGCATAAAACACCAAAATTACATATGCATTATTTAACACCATTACTGGAGAGGATGCAGTGGTGGAGAAAAAGCTACTATAAAAGGATGAAGTGGAATCCCAGAGCATTTGTAGTATCTACCTTCCCTGTGGCACAGACTGGCATACATACAGCTAGCCACTATTTGTTGCAATTTGTTCAATTCAAAGCTATTTTCACCCTTTTAAAAAAGACCTAGCCAGCAGTCTTTACTGAAAAGAGAACCGTAAATGATAGTTTCTGAAGGCTGGAGCTCCATTCATGCAATACTACAGAATTGAGTTGTACAATGACAATTTTCAGTTCATAAGGCTGTGTTGCAGTGCTGAAGGCACCACAGATGTTAAAGCTTTGTGGTGCTTACAGGGGACTATGCAGTACATAAAAGCCAATTGAACAGAAATACAGGGTGATAAAGAAACAAATCTTTCCTTTTTTCAAACCAAACTAAAGCAAAGCGTATTCTGGCTATCATTCAACCCTCTTTCCGAAGGTGAAGCGTTTCAGTGGCACTTGGCCCAGGTGGGTCACTGAGAGCTGACTCCAGGCAAGCCACACAAATGAGCAGCAAGGCCCCACCACAGCAGGTGGGGCATTTGTCCACAGGGATTTGCAGGATCAGGCATAGATGTGAGGTTCCAGGGCCAGCTGCACCCAGAGCTGAGGGAGCTGCTTGGGAAGCAGCCCAGCTGTCTCTGCTCAGCCACGGGGGTGCACCATTCAGAGGGAACAACGGGGCTGCTCTGCAGAGTCTCTCATTTATTAAGGCTCAGCATAGCTCCAAGTACCTGTGAGCACCTTCAAATTGCTTTCAGTACAAAGTGCTTCTTCACATCAGCTGTCAAAAGAGCTTGCACAGGCCGGGGCGGAGCACCTGGCGCCATTGCCAGTGGATAGGTTTTGCTGGGTCTTTTAGGCAAAATGGGAGCCATGCATACAGCTGCACCAGTCACCTCTGTACTGGAATTGTGCCTCATCTCAGGTAGGGACTCTGCCTGGAGCCCAGAAGAGCCTAAAGGATGGGGAGATTTGTAATAGAAATATGAAGAACAGCAGGAACTGAGTGTGATGGAGTACCAGAAGAAGTGGCAGAACAAAGGGTTAAATGAATAGATACTCCCCTCAAAAACACTTTCCAGCACTAAAGCAGAAGCAAGGGTGGTTATACCAAGCCCAGAAGACCTACACTGAAAGACCCCAACCCAGCCAACTCCCCAGCAGGCCCTGCATTCTGACAACAGGAGAGGTCATTGATATGACAACAGATCCCATACAACATTGCATATGTGCTTTTTCCCATTAGCACACAAGGAAAATTTCCCAAACAAGAAAAAAGACACAATGAGCAGCAACCTGGCCTAAGTATTACAGACCTGAAATTGACAGTGCTTGTAGTAGAGACTGCTCCATAAGAGCTGATAGCTCCTAACAGATATGACATCTGCCCAAAATGAGATTTTGTGTGGCCCTCAAGAAGAACTCCAGAGAAAAATGGAGGACTTGGCAGGTTGTGTTCTTTGTCCTTGGTGTCATACACAAGTGGTCCTAGTCAGACTGGCGCTTGTACATATGTGGAATAAGAGAATGGGTGAATAAAGTGCATAAGGGAATGATTGTGAACAGATAATATCAACTTTCTCCCAAATGTTTGTAAAGAAACATCTCCTCCTCCATCATATCCTACACCAAGTTTTGTAGCACTGATTTCCATCCAAGTATACACATCTGCCTAGGTTTAATAAACCTGCTGCCTCCCAGGCAGGCTGGATACAGGTGAGTTGTGCTTGTGGTGCTTTGCCCAGTCGTAGGGACCATGTGCCAGCAGTCCATGGCTGGGTCTGTGTGTGGTGAGCTTGGGTTTGGTAAGCTTGGTCCAGGCGTCTCACCAAGCTGGAATGGCATATCTGTTTCCTAAGGCACTCTTAGAAACAATATAACCATGTTCACACCTAGTAAACACGGCTCTACATGAGATGTCTCTACGGAGCTTGTGCATCACTGGTGCAAAGGATGGGTATTTTGGGATGAGGTCAAATTCCCAACTTTCATTTTCTCTGGGGCACGATTTCCTGACCAGTGAAGGATACTGGCATCCCAAAGGCAGGAGCAGTGTCTGATGTACTTGTTCCACACCTGTGGGATTTCCTAGAGAGGGCTATCAACAACATGTTGACCTGCTGAATCCCATAATGGTCTGTGATTATTGATTAACTCCTTACAGACCTACTTGCTGCGGTTTGTAAGGGCAAGCAAAGAAGAGATTGACATTTTTGTTGTTGATAATACTGTTGGTACCTTCATTTCAAGATAATTGAGATTAATCTTGCAATGACTAGAAAAAATATTTCCCTTTTCCCCAGTGCCAGCACGTACAGGACATGACTGCTGTGGTGACACCATCTGTCTTGAATATAATTTAATTTCTAGAATTTCATACATTCAGCAGTGAACAGTGTACTGAATGTGTTATTTGACTGAACTTACAAACCTTCAGTTTAAATGTATTTTAAGAATTTTTTTTTGGTGTGTTTTAGATAGTTTAATTATGAAGGTTAGGAGCAGCTCTACAGGCAGGGTTAAAATTAATTTTGTACTCAAAATCTCGCATTTTCTTTGAATGTGTCCTTCCCAAATGACATCAATTGTATTTTCCAAGGCTTTACAAATTAAACATACCGATTAGAAATTAAAATTAATTTATATTAGTATGCCAGAGCACGTAACAACCAATGTACAATTTTTTTCTGCCTGTGCCCTTTGTCTCCCTAGCAAAAGCACACAGTGTTATCTCTCGCTTTGTACATGGCAGCAGCATTATGAAAGCACTCCCTCTCCCCATTTCCCCAAGCTGAAGTCAAATCAACTGTGTTTATTCACAAAACATGAAGCCTGCCAGCTACACAAACCCTGCCATGTCACCTGGTCTCTGAAACAGAGTCACAGAATGGGTCAGGTTGGAAGGGACCACAGCAGCTCCTCCCTGCTCACACAGGGTCATCCCAGAGCACAGGGCAGAGGATTGCATCCAGAAGGTTCCTGAATATCTCCAGTGAAGGGGATTCCACAAAGCTCCAGGCAACCTGTTCCAGTGCTCAGTCACCTGCACATTAAAAAGTTCAGGTAGCACTTCCTGTGTGTCACTTTCTGCCCATTGCCTCTTGTTCTATTGCTCAGCACCACCAAAGTCCCCTCTCAGACATCTCTTGCAGAGTCTGAACAGGCTCAGCTGCTTCAACCTGTCCATGAAAGAGAGATACTGCAGTCCTTTAATTATCTTTGTTGCCCTCCACTGAACCCACTACAGGAGCTCAGTGCCTGTACTGAGGAGCCCAGAACTGGACTCAGCACTCCAGGTGATTCTCCCCAGAGCTGAGCAGAGGGGCAGGGTCAGCTCCTATGACCTGCTGCAAATGCTCTTCCTAATGCAGCCCAGGACTCTACTGCCTTTCTTGGCCAAAAGGGCACACTGCTCATGTCCCATGGACAGCTTTTTGTCCACCAAGACTTCCAGGTCCTTCTCTGAAAAGCTGCTTTCCAGCAGGTTGGCCCCCAGCCTGTGCTGGTGCCTGGAGTTATTCCTCCTCAGGTGCAGAAACCTGCACTTACCCTTGTTGACCTTCACTGGACCAAAGCCCTATTGGAGGTCTTACAAAGAATTTTGAGTGCTGACCTGCTATTTGACCACACAGCACAGAGGTGCAGCTCTCACATATGGAAGTTGTACCAGTATTCATTTCCATATGAATGCCCTTTGGAAAGAGCAGTGGTCTTTTATAGCTGCTCTTCCTCATAAGCAACAATCCCTCAGACACCTGGGATCGCTCGTCTCTGTAGTTTGCTAAAACAGGGGACATTTCCCCAAACATTTGCCTCTGCCCTCAGCATAGGTGAGGCACACAGCCCTATGTGTGGGGCCATTTCCAGGAGCACATCTCTGATGCCATTCTTGGTTCATGTCTACAGAAACATTCTGTAAGGGCTTGTATTTACGACCAGTCTTGAGCATGGAACAAAAAGAAAAGGCTGGTGAGTAGAAGAGAGGCCAGAATAAATTAGCCCCCCTATGGCTGCAACCACCAGGCTGATCCCACAACCAAACCTGCCAGGCCAGACCAGGCTCCTCCCACAGGGAAGCCACAGGAGGCTAAGCAATTTATTCTATGACACAAGGAATAAGAAATGGCCTCTTCTGAAAAAAAACCCACTTTTTTGTGTAAGATAATTTTTAGTTGTGAAAGTAACATCAAAACAAAATGTTGATCCATTTCTGAAAATCATGAAATATTGTATCTCCTCTGGAGAAGAGGAAAAACTGAAAGGCAAGTGAGACTAGAAATATGGGATGTGTACAAGAGAAGCTGAGAGGTAGTACAGCTTAACAGAAAGCTGTTTGTCAAGAGTGATGCCATAAAGCCCCATATTGTCATGAGCTGCTCCAGGAGACCAGGCAGCTGTCCATCCAGGTAGTTTTGTTCTTCCTGTTTCTTTAGCATAGATTTGAAATGCACATTCTGGTTATTTATTTTTAATGTTTTCCCCTCAAGGTGTCACTGTAGGGTAGACTTAAGGTTATTTACAGTCACCAGCTGAGTATTCTCATTCCTGAAATTGTTTCCCTTTCTTTGAAATAAAACATTAACTCTAAACACCTTGGGTAAATAATGCATGGTTTGAAGGTAATGCAACATCTCTGAGTCGTTTCAGTTTCCCTCGTATTACTCCACTTCACTTCTCTGTGTTTTCTCCATCTTGCTCTACTTCATCTGGGAAGAGGAAGACTTGTGAATGCCTAAGGCATTGGATTTAAGCCTGTTTAAAAGCATCTCTCTTGCTGGTACCAGAGAAAAGCTGATTTGGGGTATCTTTTTCTTGCAGTAGGGCTGTTGCCTGCACTAGTGAGCTATTGACAGCCCTCTCCTGGAAGCCTTTAATTTTCTATAAAAGTCTTAAATCCAAGAGGCTATCAGTACCGACTACCTCTTTACCTGGCATTACAGGTGGTCAAAGGCTTACAGAAAACAACACAGGCTGACTTAGAGCAATTGCCTCTTTGCTGAAGAGGCATTGGGATGGACTCTTTTTTCATTATTTCATCTTCAAGTGGTGCCATTGGTAGGATCCTTCAGAAGTCTGTGAAAGGAAACATCAGTTATTCTACCGGTGAGGAGAAATAAAGCCTTATACTTGTAAAGCTTCCCTGCTTTACAGTAATTTCAGTTTCCTTGTCTGTCCCTTGTGACAGCTCAGTCTAGGGGCAAGATACCTGCCAGTTGCACAATTGCTACAACTACTTGTTACACCTGAAATCTGCCTAACTCTTCATCAGGGAGATGAAGCGATTAATTTTTTCCCATGAGATCTTAGCTATCACATATCTTTTACTGTATTTTAAACATGGACCTTACTACCACATTTGGTTGCAGTTAGCCAGAGAGCTCAAAAGCTGTGATTCTTAGGAATTGTTTTCTTCGGACACCAAGCTACTGCTTTTTTGGATAAAATTCCAGTAGATGAATTAGGGAAGTTTCTTCTAGTGTGACTGAGATCCTGTAAAATCACTTATCTGCTTGCTCATATACAGGTTGCAGAGGTGCGTGAGATGTAAGCATTTTCTGTAAAGGAACTAGTTAATTTATTAACTTATTAAAGCATCCTCTGTAAAGGCACTATTACTCTATTGATATGGAAGTAAATGGGAGTCTGCTAGTACTTGGGTTGGTACCTGCTCAGGCCCTGGTTATTCCATGTCCTATATGTAATGCATGAAGTTGCTAGGTTCAAGTGTCTTCATCACAGATGGTGCTTGCCAAAAATACTCACCTCAGTTCCAGTAGATGCAGCGATAGAGCCAATCAGCCATGGGAATTAGCCCACCTTAGCCTCAATTGCTTCATGCATGTCAAGATCAAATGTGTCTTGGTGGGAGAAGGTAGTTCTCACTTGCGGTTTTCATTCCACTCCTGTCTTCTAGATATTTTGACTCCAGGTTTTCTTGATTTTTTTCCCCCTATCCTACCTGCTTAGCCGAGCACACAATTAGTGGGACCAAAAAGAATCTTGTTTCTAACTTTCCTCTTTCCCTGACTGCATTTTGCCTTGCACCCTTCATCTCTTTCTTGTGACATTTCCCTGTTGTTGACAATGATAAGATATTAACATTGCTACTTTTGCTGTCAGAATGTCAGAGCTACCTCTCAGAAAAGTGATTGGATCAACAGTGGGTATTATGGGGGGAATCTGTATTAAAGCATGTCAGGCTGATTCACAGAGTGATATGAAATGTGGGGTTATTACGCTGAACATCTCCACTTGTGATGCAGTTGTGATGATGTTTTAAGCCAGCCTCTGTGATCCCATTACATTCACTAACTATATTAAGAGAGTGTTTTATAAGTGATAATTCAATCACTCTGAAGTTAGAAAATATCAGCATTTGGGTTCTCTCTGCAATCCAAAAGGCATATTATAAAACAGTCTCCAATTACTTTCTTTGAAATATATTTTTAAAATCACCTTCTAAACTGAGATCTAAATACAAAAGCAGGACTTGGAGGCTGCTCCAGGATGTGGGCAGAAGTCTTCCCTGTGGCTGCTATCCTAGCTCACAGGATGTACATGCTAGTGAGGATTTCTTCACACCCCCTAGTTCACACCCCTGACAGCTTTCAGATACCTCCAGCCACGTCTTTTCTCAGCCTCTGGTTCTGTTCTCTCAAATAACATTACTCTTGTTCAGCAGGACGGGTGTGCTGAGCCAAAAATCCTTTTCATAGAAATCAGCTCCTACCTGCAGATTTCTGTTCAGTGGACTCTCATCAGGATTTCTCCTTCCTGTCTTTGCATATGCAGGCATCCTCTGTGGCAGGTGGACTTCACAGTCATCCTTTAACACTGGGCTTTTGTGAAATTTGGTTGCTGCCTGGTAAAAGGCCAGAAATGAAGAATGGAAATCCCTTGGTGTGCAGATCCTGGGACCTGGGCTTGCCCACAGTGTTTAGTCTAGAAGGACAGTCACCACCAGACCAAGGAGGCATCAATGTGCAAGTCATTAAGAGGAAAGATACTCACAGATTTCTACCCCTGAACCCACAAAGTTTATGTCTAAATTGCAGCCACAGCTCTGCTTGCTCTATATGCTGACATATCCAAACAAGCTTAACCTCATTAATTCAATATTAGTGGCAAGTTCAAGCAATTCAATACTGGTGCAAGCTCAATCACGGCAACAACAGCAGTGCAGACATAGCAGCAACAACCTTTTCATGCTGTTCTCCAGGCAGCCAGGCTCTCAGACGGCTCAGACAGCTTGAAGTTACCAGAGCACAGGTTTCACTGCGTTGTTACCATACCCATCCACTACATTAAAGCTCACTCATAAGTGCACCACAGTGCATTCCTCAGATTGTATCACAGGTTTAAGAAGCAGCCTAATTTAAAAGAGCCATATACCATTTAACTGTCCGTAGATAAGCTTATAACAAAACAAATGTATATACTGATAGTCATTTAAATAAGTTATGATTTAGTTTCTTCAGGCTTGGATAAGTGCTTGTTTTCAGTAAGATATAATGATGTGAAAATTTTGAATAATCTATGCCATTGCTTTATCAAGCTCATTAGAGCCAACCGCTATGAAGGAATTTGCTCTGAATCTGAAGAAAAAGAAAAAGGGAAAAGAGAAATACTCATTTATGAACAGAAAAGCATCCTAATGCATGAAAACTCAATATTTCTCTGGGGAGAAAGTATGTATTAGATTTTTAAACAAAGTCCTTCAGAGCAACCTAGACTTAGACCACAGGGTAAAGTAAGGATGTTTTTTTCTTTTCAGAAAATAAAGGCAGACCACTGAGTTACCCAGACCTGTTCCACTCTCAGCACTCATGAAGGTGCAAATGTTGAGGTTTGGAGAGTGCAGCCATCACCTTGTACTCTAGGATGTATAACTGCTCCATCTAATTTTACTTGCCCTGCTTAATGCTGTATGACAATTCATAACATATTGATTCGACTTATAGAAGAAATCTTTTCTTCCAGTTCATTTAAATTATAGTTTAGACTGCACATGCTTGAAGGAGATGTCCATAAATTATGTCAGCTTTCAGTAAGTCTACATTAAAAAATGCAAAGTAAATCAAAAGCACTAACTAATTTTTGTTTAATTATTGATTTAAGCTTACTCTGCTTTGGAAAATGTAATTACAAATGTTGAATTTGGCCAGATCTACAGAGGGTTTCAAGTGGTAAAAGAAAGAATTCAGTCTCCTAGATCAATTATGAAAATGTGTCCTTTGACAGTGGCTCCAAAGAAGAAGTCCAACAGCATTTCAGTGCCTGTTTATCCTTCTAGCTGTTCTCCAAAGGACAGCAAGCACCAAGGAGTTTCTGGTTTCTCTCCAATCTGGTATCTTACTGAAATACCAATGAGGGTGATGCTTTTTGAATTAAAAGGTCAATTAGGAATTGACCTGAAATGAATGTCTATGTATGAATTCCCTATACATAAATTATACCTTCCTGACTACCTATTTATTACTCTCAGAGGCTGTTTTACTTTTCCTCTATACCCAAATATTAACTTCTGCAGGAGAACTGGGGAGCCTTCTCAGGAGGGAAAGATACACTCCTGGAAGCATCTCTGCTATCCTCAAACCTTTGAAGTACAGAAGGACAGATTCCCAGGCCCTGACATGAGAAGAGGCCCTAAATAAGGATTGCAGTTTAAATTGGGATTGTTCAAATGTATCCTGCATGTTGACCAAGAAGGAGACAACCCCTGAGGCTTTACACACCTGGGAGTCAATCAGGGAATCACGGTAACAATGTGCTGAAACCCATGATCCATGACCTGGTAACTTCAAGCTGTCTGAGAGCCTGGCTGCCTGGAGAACAGCATGGAGAGGTTATTGCTGCTATATCTGCACTGCTGTTGTTACTGTGATTGAGCTTGCACCAGTACCGAATTGCTTGAACTTGCCACTGTTATTTTTTTCGTGAGGTTAAGCCTGTTTGGAGAGATATTTTGACCAGGTTGCTCCCATCCATAATGTTTCCTATGACTTAATCTTGCCAGACCAGCAGGTTAAAAAGTTTTAAACCAAATTTTTATATAACCCTTTCAGACTACCAAAATATGAATTCAGTTTTCTTTAATGATTGCCATAGTACTACTGAAGGTTAAATATATTAGTCCTAAGAGATTTCAGTGCTGATAAAATAAAAATCTTTTACTGATACATTCTTGAAGGATAATATTAGGTTTGTAAGCCTGTTTGGAGAGATATTTTGGGAATTGTGAAACAATTTCTGCATATCAGAGTAGAAACCACAGTAGGAAGCTTTCCTTCCATTACAATCCTTCAGTTTGCTTTCTGCCAGGAAAACAGGGCTCTCTGAAGGGATTCCCTTTCCCAAATAATTTAGGTTTACTTGCAGCCGTCTTCCAATAGGAGATGTTTGTTTTCCACTTGTTTGCACTGCTGAGCAATTAGTGGGCTGAGAAGTAAGTTGGGACCATCAAGGAACTCAGCTGCACTTGCTCTCCTCTGTCTGCTCAGCTCACCAGACCTTTACCAATCACAGCAATCTTTTTGGCAGGGCAGTGAGAATATCAGGAATCTTTGTAAAAGGATTTGAAGGTCAGCCAGGATAATTCTACTGGGAGCAAATGTTGTGGAGGTCATTTACTGCTGCAGAAATGCTTGTATCTGTTCAGGATCAACTGGGAAAATCGATCATGGGAAAATCGCCGTGCTCCTTGTAATGTCAGGGAGCTGGGGTCTGGTTGGGTTTTTTTTCAAGGCTGTACATTTGAGAGTGTTCTCGTCTGTAAATCTTTGCCTCATGTAGTACCCACAGGAGATTTCTGTGAGAAGCTGAAATAAAGTTGACGCATCCCTGCCAGGAGTTTTCTACAAACAAAAAGCAAACGTGCTCTTGCCCTGCTTGGTCGGCAGCCGGGGAAGAAGGCCCTGCTCACCAGGCAGCTGAGGTTGTTTCCCTCTGAGCTCTCAGCCAAGAGAAAACAGCTTGCAGCCCATGTGGCACTTCAGTGTGAGCAGTAAACATCACATTAACGTTTGTAGGAGCCCAATAACCTGTCACTGCAGGTTTGGCAGTGCTGCCTGAACTGCCCCGGCAACTGCGGGCCATGTGTCCGAGGCAGCTGGGAGCACTTAGGGACAGCTGGCCCTGCCCCTGCGGGAATTTCTGCATCGGGGAGGGGGGCCAGGGTGGATTGCCTGTGGCCAAACTGTCTGTGCACCCACCTCGTGAAGGAAGGCTAAAACTGAGTCCCCATGAGCTCAGCTCTACCCTGGTCCAGGGAAGGCTGGAGCAAAAGGGAGGATGTTGGTGGTATCTGACACTGGCTCATGGGCCAAGGTAGTGAGGGGAGCAGGAGCAGACCTGTCAGATCCTACATAGGCATGGGTTGGCAAGCACTTCCCAAAGCACAGTGGACACTAAAAGCCCCTCCTGGCACTCCAGAGACTCAATCTCTGTAAAGCTGCCCTGGGGCTGTGGCTTCATAAAAATGCACGCTTTTACTTCTTTTCCATTTCATTTATTAGTGCTGTTCTTTTCTTAAAATAGAAACTCAAAGTCTTGCACAGTCTGCGTGGACTGGAAAGCTGCACAGTTCTGCCATAGCCAGGGACAGGGATATCTGCAGGGAAAGGCTGGCTGAGGAACCCTGGCTGTACTGCTTTCCAGAGGGATGCTGTGGAAACCTCAATCATTTCAAAAGCACGATGGTGCTGTCAGGAGGTTTCCTTTGTCCCCAGGGGAGGCTCATCCTCTCTGCTGTGCAAAGCCCCATGGCCTGCCCTCTGCTGACACCAGTATGTGCCACTGGAAAAAACAGGGATCCAAAACACAGGGGAAGTGGAAAAAATGGTGACATGGAGAATCGTGATAGAGCACCCCATGGCTCCTGCTAGAGGAAAATGGAACTGACAAGACAAATATATATATACACATAGTTCCAGGAAGGGGACAAAACTGAGGTCTACACTTTGCTTGTGGGAGAGTTACCCTTTTGAATATTGAGAGTCTTCTGAAAGCCTCTGCTGAGAATTACTCAGAAACCATGGGAATGTGTTTTCTGGGAAGATTTTGGTGACCTTTTTTTAATCTTCTGCTATAAGGTACATAGGAATGTTAAGATGGTGGAATGACCTTCTGAACTTACCTTTTTGCTAGGATGCTGCTCTTAGAAAAATGTGACAGGCATCTTTTCCAGTTTTTTTTTTTTTTTGCCTGTTAATGCAACTTCTACAGTCCTCTTCTTACTCAGAGATATAAAATACAACTCACCACGTCCCCAGGGAAAGGCCAGGAGTCTGCTCAGAAACTACTCTTTGTGAGGGAGAAAGAAAAAGATGGAGCTGCAAGTAAGTGACCAGGAAAAACTCCAGGTAAAAGTAGTTTGATCATCATATTTAAGACCGAGATTTCCAAAAGCACTTAATGATTTTGAGTGCCTCGCTTTTAGGTTATTCCAACAGTGAAGTCTTTGGAGGCCTTACACTCCGAGAATAAGTGCCTGGCATTTCCTGAAAGTTATGTCTTCATTAACATATTTCAAGCGGTGCATGAAGAACAGGAGCTATTGAAAAATCACAAGGCCAAGATATTCTTTCGTGACTTAAAAATGGTCAGACAATATTGTCATGCTCAGACACAGCTCTTCAAGGATTTTGAACATTTTTTTTCCTTCTCTGAAAGAGATTAAATAATGGTATATCTGAAATCTTACACCGCACTTCAGTTGTGTCATGAAAGATAGAATTCATATTTGATATTAATGGAGCAGGTGAAACGTGAAATGATATTTCTTTAATCTTTAATGAAATTTCTGGTTTTGGCATTTAGGTTGTCTATTCAATGACACAGAAGAGCTAATAATATCACTGTTTTTGAAGAATTCATTCACTACAGGCAGCCTGATTTTCTGAATCTGTTGGAAGCTCTTTAGGTGCTCCAATGATGCATGAAAAGCATAATAATAAAAAAAAAAAAAAATAAAAAGCCTTTGTCCTTGAAGCCCAGTGGTCATAACTGGAAACGTATAATTAAAAAGGAGGGGAAAAAAAAATCTCCCAGTAAGCCACTACTCTGGAAAAGAGATGCAGTAGTTTAGAAAATAACAATTCTACAGGAATTAGCAAGAACAATGAGGATTCAGGAACTCTTCAACCAAGCATGCTCTATAGCTTGGATAAACACCTTTATATTCAACACCAAAAAGCTGAATGGTGCTTCCTGTAGCAAACTGTTTCTTTGCTGGATGACTTTGTTGTTTTAAAATTTAACAATTTCTTTTGTAAACCCCCACGAGACAGAAATGTTAGTAAAGACGATGCAAGTTTTTGTGGGGAGAACCTGTTTATTTTCTTTTCTCACAAGGATATATAAATGAGAAAATACTGGGCGTGATAGAAAGTTTGCTATGAGACAGAGTAGGACTAAGAGGAGGTTCCAGTGGACACACACCTATTATCCATCTTTAGCCAGTCCCTTTGAGGCCAAATTAGATCTTGCAGTCTCTTAAGGTCATTCATACCTTGATTTTTCATTATTTCAGCTTAGAATTTTACTTTTTCTTCTTTTTCTTTTTTTTTTTTTTTTTTTTCTTTTTCTTCTTTTTCTTTTTCTTTTTCTTTTTCTTTTTCTTTTTCTTTTTCTTTTTCTTTTTCTTTTTCTTTTTCTTTTTCTTTTTCCTTTTCCTTTTCTTTTTCTTTTTCTTTTTCTTTTTCTTTTTCTTTTTCTTTTTCTTTTTCTTTTTCTTTTTCTTTTTCTTTTTCTTTTTCTTTTTCTTTTTCTTTTTCTTTTTCTTTTTCATTTTCTCTTTTTTTTTCACAGGGGTCAGTGCTGACCTTCTTGAAACAGAGGAACTTTGGAGTAGTGTCCAAAGGATGCAGCTATATTTCCAAAAATCAAAGATGCTCTCCAGCACCATTAAAGCTAGCTGGTAATGGAGATAGTATAAACCTTGGCCATTCTCCCAGCTGTCCTAATAATAGAAAAGCCCCTCAGAGTGAGTAGCTGATACTGGGGATCTGCCAGGCAATTTTCGTTAGAAACAGCAATTGGTGACAATATCCTTGGAGAGGTGGAGATCTGTTTGTCTTACTAATGTCACACTGAAATGAGCAAGAGGATACTTTCTCTCTGTTTTCACTTCTCCTTTTGCTGTTAGGAATTTCTTGAAGTCCCTGATCTTTTCTGAGATGTCTCCTAAATCTGCTCCCCTTTGCTTTCCAGCTATACTTTTTTTTAAAAATTATTTTATTTTTTCACACACAGTGCTGCACCCTCTTGCCCTTTCATTGGCTCATAGGGAACCTCCCAAGCTCATAGGGCTGAGCTGAGGAGCAGCTCTCTGGGTGGAGTGGCAGGTAGGTTTCTTTTTCTGTCTTTCTTATTTTACAGAGGACCTGGCTCACTTCTTCTGTCCAGGCAGAAGGGAGAATAGATAGTGGAAAGGGAGGGCAGCTAGAACAGCCCAGGGAGGGGCCAGAGGTGAGATGGGCATGAGGCAGTTGCAAAATGCACCAGTGTGTAATCATGTGGTCACCTACCCACAGCTTGAGAACAGAAATGTGCACATTAGGGCCTGGGTGACCTTGAAAAGGCAATTTGATCAAGCTGTGGTGAGGAGAATAAAGCACTTGTAAAGTAGCCTCTTCTTGGGCTGCTCCAAGGATGAACATTGCTGATGGAATGTAGTCTGTCTGTCCCCTGAGGGATGGGTTGCCTGCAGGGCAAGGCAGCCCCTCTTTGCCCTGAGGGAGGTCGGGGTAGCTTCCCCAGGCACCAGTGCCATGAGACCCTCCCCGGCTGCAAAAAGGGGCTGCTGGTGTCCTTCTGCATTGTTGTGGCTCTTGTGCCAGCCCCACACAGAGGGAGAGGTTAAAGAGTCCTCCCTTTTTAGTACATGTTTCCCTTGTGATTTATTAAGATCAGCTCGAATTTTAAGTTGCAGGAAAGATGCCCATCAGTAGTAACCACAATGAAATTTGCTGCTGAAGTGTTCAGATGTGACCCAGAAACCTTATCAGAGAGCGCTGGGCAGAGTGCCTGCTTAGCAAAACCACTGCAGGTACATGCCAGTACTGCCATTTACAGGATGTCTGAACTGTGCCTCAGCTATTCCAGATGACATATATATATTTAATCCATGGCAGCATTTTAGCAGATCAGACTTAGATTAATCAGGCTAAAGATAACTTTTGGACCTTTTCCACATCTAGGTCAGAGAAAATGAAGGTAGATATTTCTCTGTGCTCCCACACTAGCTAGCACAGTAGAGCAGGTAAAATTTTCAGGGACATAAGTCAAAGAAATACTGCAATAAGACTGAGGGAAGCAAAGTGAAAGGAATGTGTGTGTATGTGTGTGTGTGTGTGTGTGTGTGTGTGTGTCTGTGCAAAATGCAATAAAAGCTTTACAATTTGCAGAAGTTATCAATTTCCAGTGAAATTCTCTCTGCTATTATAGCAGCAAATATGTAGATTTCTTTTATGATAAAATATCCTCCTTTGTTTTCTTAGTGCCATAGAACAAGTCCTGCCCACTGATATTATTGCAGAAAACTACAGAGAGAATAACAGTGCAGCTGTTCAAGGAAACCTTGCTGGATGTCAGGAACAGGCCTCATGATTTCAGCCTTGGTGACACCTGGAATAAGCCAACCAATGCATGGGAATTAATTCCTTTAAAAATAGATTAGGTCACATTTAGGATGTTTAATGTGAAATGTTACTGTGGGTATTAATGGAGCACTTCTTTTCTGCAAATTAAAAACTGAGCTAGTGTTAATAAATCAAAAGAAACATTAAAATGCTCTTTCGCTCTGCCAGGTCCTTTTGAAAAGGCCTTTGAAAGACTATTCTACACACAGATTCTGATGAGAGGAAAATTCCTTGAAATTCTAAATGTTCTTTAGCAAGTTAGTGAGTTTTGACCTCACTTATTGCACTTGCAACACCAGAAGGGTCAGTGACAAAATCTCTCATTGTGGTAATTCAAGAAAACAAAGTCACTGGGCTCCAAAGGGAGTAACAAATGTGCCATAACAGCAGCCAGCTAAGATGTAGACTGAGACCCTGCCCATATTGGCACTTTCACCATCAACCTGTAACAGCTTGACTTACATCCAAGGTCAGCATAAAAGTTTCTCTTGGTTTTGACTTGAGCTATAGGAAAAATGTCAAGAAAAAGTTTTTTTTTTCTTTTTTAGCTTGCTTCTTTTATGGATTAGTGGAAAATTGTGATATTCTTCCAAGCAGAAAACACACTTTCAAAGCCCTATTACATGCAATGTAATACACATGGGAGGGGAACCCAGTTTTCCTGCAGCAGGCAGCTCTTTCAGCTCTTGTTTTTTAAGCTAATGACTCAGTAACAGCCCTGCTCTTCACCCCTCCTCTGAAGAGCATCTTTGGCAGACCCCTGCTAGGAACCTCATTGATTATGTCCCTCATCTCTCTGGAGGATAGAGTTCATTAGCTTATTACAGGAAAAATGTGCTCACTCTCCTTTTCTAAAGGTTAATTAGCTCATCACAGACATTTGTCCATGCTGCTCTGCTTGGTCTCCCCCAAATGCAGCCATACATGCTGAACTCCATCCTTTGAACTCCAAGCAATGACTAAGAGGAAAACTTTAACCACAGATTGGCAGCTTCTTCTTTGCCTTTCCATGACATCTCTGCCTGACAATGCAGAGAGAGGAGGAGGTAGTTAGTGTCTTCAGTGTGAATTAAGTCATTAGTGCTCTCATTTTCTCACTGGAAAACCCTGTTAAAGACTCTTTCTTGTTCCACAGTGTTTCATACACTGGCATAGCTCTTTTCTCTTTTTGTATTAAAGAGAAAACATGGAAGGTATTCTCCAGAAGCCAGGGAATAAACATGTGATTTCCAAACACGTGCAGCCACAGGCCTGACCCTGTGATGTCAAGGGTAGCACTCTTCATCACCTTAGGGAAAACAGATTCATACCAAAGCAAAGGGAAGGTGAATTTCTGTGAGTCCTCAACTGCTCTGTCCAAAGCATTTTCATTAAGCTCTGCTATGGAATATACTTCTTGTGTGAACTCTCAGGGATCTTGCTGTTTTTCCTGTGGAAAAAGGAGGGATGCATCCAGCTGCCATCTTCCTGCCATGGCACACACTGTCCACCATCTCCACAACAGGAACCCACTCTGCTGGGCATCAGGTTCGAGCCTGGTGATAATCTGAAGGAGCTGGTTTTGAATCAGTTGTACAGCTGTTTAGGTGACTAGAGAGGATTCCATATAGTTTGTTCCAGTAAAATCCCAGTTTTAGCACAAGCAAAATGGGATCAGGATCCCTGGTATTCACTACTTTTTTCCTAATATTGCCTCACAGTACTTCTCCATAGCAAAGATATTTAGTATGTTCATTTCAGTAGCAACTTAAAGAACTGAGTGTATATATTTCACAGAGTCAGTTTTCTTAATTATTATCTGAGATGTTTATTTTGACTCAATTTTATACTCCTCCTGAGAGGAAGAGTGATAATCCATTCTGAATATTTCCTTCTCAAATTATTTCTAGTGCTTAGTGTTGGAAACTGATTCTTTATTCTGATCTAAAAGCTATTGAAGAATATTTTTTTCCATCTGCTTTCAGTAAGCACTGCATTGGATTTGGAAGTAAATCAGATGGATGAGTTTGTCTGGAACTGGTGAAGCTTCTCTTCTTCTGCAGTTAAGCCCTAAATCTGACAATATTTCACAATTGCCTTGCAAAATTAGGAAAGGTATCTCCAAATGACAAAAAAAAAAAAACCCTCTTCTTTTTAGCTTCCTGTTAAACTAGAGAAGATTAATTTTTAATGTAAAATCAGTTAGGGGCATTTATGGAGAAAACATGTTATTGCTTAGAGTATTTTCCCAAGTAACCTTGGTTTTGGTTTTCTAGTTTCCCAAAATATTGTAAGATACAAATGTCTATGCCAAAAATCACTAGAATAAATTACTTTCAAAGCCTGACAGAAGATTGTTTTCCAGAAGTACTATAGTATAGATAACGAAAATGAATATATTAAATAAAATTATTTTCATACTACTTTGCGTAATACAAAGCTGATCTTCGTACAAAGATTTTGTTTCGTTGTTCATTGCTGTGTTCTAATTATAAATAAGAAAGCTGTACATGTACTTTGTATAACCACACATTAAATATATTTCTAAACACAGAAATGCCACTATTGGACTGAGTCAGATCTTTTGGATAAGTTCGTAAAATGTGGCTTCCAGGTGCAGATGCAGAATCCTGCTGCTGAGGCAAAGACACCAATTCACCCCAATGAAAGCCATTCCCAGGAAATGCCCATTTCTGTAATCTCAAAGACTAGTTCAGATTCTTCCACAATATTTTCAGTAACATCATCTAGAGAAGGCTGCCAGTTTGGGCTGATGCCTCATATTTGGGCAGCAGCTCCCGTGCCACTGATGTCAGGCAGCTTTGTATAAAGATGAAGAGCTGCAGCAGCTCAGCCTGCAGTAAACACCATTTTTCCAGCAGCTCTTTTCTATTGCTTTCAATATCTCATGCTGGTAAAAAAAATAATCAAAGCAAGAAAATCTCAGTGTCTGTGGATGAGTTTCACTCTTACTCCTCACCTATGCATCACATGAAAAAATCTGACCCCAGAGTCATTGCATATCCTGAAGTTGTCCTCCGGCAGTCACGAATTGCTGATATCTCATATTGGATACTCCAAAAGCCTCTATTGCTACATCACATTTGATTCAGTACATCACAAGCGATGGCTCTGACACCTAAAGGAATATGGAGAGAAAAACAACAGGAAAGAGTAACAAAGAGATATCTCTCATTGCATATTGCATTATTTTTTTAAGATCTCTTTTATCAATTAGGTTTTATCACAGCACGTGACAGCATCTATCTGGTGAGAGATGGCTAAACATTTCCTCTTGACTACTGAATCATTCAGGTCCAGCCTGTAACAATGGGATGTCAATGACCTGACCTGATATTACATCTTTTAAAGACATTCTTAAAGATTTTTAAGCTTTCTTGGTAAAGTTGAAGTCATCATAATTGCCTTATAACTAAATGCAATTATTTTAAATGCCCTAGGGCTTAATTTTATTTTACCAGCTAGAATTGTAGCATGCAGGCTTTCCAATATGTGTGGAACCTATTCAGAATTAATCCTGGGTCTCTTGCCTTCCATCCTGATGTGTCTCCTGTTTCACCAAGGCTATTTTCTGGGAGTTATTTTCTAAGCCATTCTTTTTCTTCTTGTAATAATGTCTTGAAATAAATCTGCTTCACTGTTTAATTCTGCTGCTTCTCAAGTGCAAGGTGATAATTTTCTGAGTCTTTTTTCTCTGTTTTCCCTACTGAAAATTTGTTTAGGAAAGTTGTGTCTTACTATCCTCGTTAATTTATGTTTTATCTGCAAGCTGTTTCTCAACCAGTTTCTGGTGCCAGCCATGTTCTTTGAGAGAAGGTTTTTAATAGATGGTCAGTATCAAACTATTTCTGTGCCAGAGAGCTCACAGGCCACTAGCCAGCACATGGCAACTTCTCTTTATCCAGTGGCCATTACTAACTGTCATGCTTGGTGGGCCTTGTCCATTTGCACACATTGTTTGTTCCCAAAATTCAGTTAGATAATTTCAATATTCATAACTAATTGACTAATTGTCATGTAGCCATAAATTCTGTCCCTAAAAGAGAAAGAGACCTATTCAGATTTTGTGCACAGATTATTCTCATGACTGGACCAAAGTTTAAACAGAAGGCAACAGCTGAACAATCTTCCCATGAATACTGTCAGCAAACCTCAGTTCTGATCAGCAAGATATTTTAGTGAACTGTTTAATAAATGCTAATAGGCAAGCACTGCAAAGAGTGCAGTTGAATTTGTGTGTGTGAATGCTGGAGGCACATGAGCTTCACCACAGAAAGGGACATAAAGATATCCATCAGCTGAGAGTAGGTTTGCATCCCTCTTGCAGTGGTCTGTAGTATGTGGGGCAGCTGTGAGCAGCAGGCTCTGACATTTATGAGAATCTCTGCAACACATCTGGGCACTGAGGATTAATCCTGATTAATGCTGTCATTGCACCTTCGTTTGAAGCACTGTTTTTGGAACAAGGGGTTAGTAAAGTGAGGTCTGAATGTTTAGGTACCAGTGAAGGCTCCTAACATCCCGTACAAACATGGTTCTCAGCTGGGTATCCTCACCCTGCTGCAGTTCATGGTACCAGGATTGTGCTGGGGCTTTCCTCTTCTGCATTGTCTACAATCAAATAGTGTTCCACCTGAAAAATTAATAAAATCAAATCTGATGCTATAAAATTGCAAATATTATGATACTTAAATTTGCATCAAGAGCTTGTTTTCCAAAGCAGAATAGTTTGGACTGTTGTTTTGAGTTCTCATTTTTTACCCTTTCTGGGGCTGTCAGTCACATCTGGATCCACAGTCTCAACAAGGTGGAGGTGATGCCAGTTCCATCAGAGGTGTAAGCAACAGAAGAGTCTACAAAGCTGAGGGTTTCGAAAGACAAAACACGTGACTGGCTTTTTGTACCCAATTTATTTTCGTGAATCAGAGTTATTATGGCCTCAATATTCCCTCCCCTGTTCTGGGGATGAACAAAGCCTGGTAGCTACAGGCAGCCATGTGGAGAGAGATGGAAACATGGACCCAGAAACACAAAAATACTGGCTCAGACAGGCTGTGGAACCTGTATTCTCTCAGCAGAAGCTGGTCCAGCATTAAAAGCAGAGTGAGATGTGCTGAAGGTTTCAGTATGTCTCAGTAGCACATCTCATTAGAGGAGTGAGAAAAAATGTCTGCTCTGGGCAGCTACAGTGTGTGTATTTGGCCTCACAAGGGAAGGGCAGAAAACTGAATGCAATTTTTAATTTGCTTTTAAACTATTTGTCATTCCCATGTCTACAAGAAGCACTTGGCACAGGCCATCGCAGCATGTCCTTCTGCTCACCAAAGGGTGAAGCTGTAATAAAGCCAGAAGAAAGTTCAGGATACCCCCAAGCCAGGCGCAGCACATGTGAAGCTGGGGTGTATTTCCTGCTGTGTAGGGATTGTGTGAGAGGGGAGCAGTGTCTCTCCTCCCCCAAGCTGGGCTCAGTACATACAAATCTTCTACAAATGCTCCCATCATATCCTAGACACACTTCTGACAGCCCTTGACATACTCCCAGGGGCTGCAATAGTCCCTTTGCTGCAGGATAGATAGAAAAATTTGGCGTGCCAAGTCACGTCAGCAGAAGGCTTTTCACCCTCTTTGTGCTGACAGAGCAGTGGAAGAGCTGGGCTGTGGCACGAACAGCCCTGCTGCTGCTGCTGCTGCTGCAAATGAAGAAGAGAGTGAAGAAATGTTAGTACCACATTTAGCTTTATTGAAATTGAACAAATACCTTTTTTTAATAAACCCTTTTACAGCAAGTGTAAAATTTTAATGTTTTACTCATCTTATGTTACAATTGTCTTCTTCCATGTAAGCAAAAATACCATCTTTTTTTCTTCTTTTTTTTAAAGTTTTTTTTTAAATTTTCTACTTTAAAACATGTAGCAAGGATTTGAATAACGCAGATCCGGCACCGAAAGGTAACAGGTTCTGAAAATCACAGTACAGTTTTAAAATTCTTAGGTTAATTAATGATATTTAAAATGATAGCCACTTTGAGTAAAGATATAAATTAGAGGTCTGTAAACAAGTTGTGTTTACCTATAGAGCTATTGACTGCAGCTACAATGACAGCGATAACAGAAACTCAATGCTAAACTGAGCTACACCTTTGAGGAAACAAGTTCTTACTACGTAGTGTGGTACAGGATAGCACAATAGGTAAAATACAGTTTGGCACCTCAAGTTGCATGTAAAATCAGCAGAAATAAAATGAAGTAAGTGCACTGTTTCCCAACAGAAATAAACCGGGCAGTTTCACTGGTTTTGGAGTGTCAACTATCAAATAAATCACATGACACACAAGTTCAACCCCAAAATTACAATTCTAGTAAAGCAAGATAATATTAAATTGCACACCCACAAGGATAGTAAAGTATAAATTTTTTTCTTTTTTTTTTTTTTTTCCCTCTCCCCTATCAGTAGAAATAATTTACAACCCACAAAAGGACTCCTTGGTGAAACCACTACCTACAGACATGGTAATGGAATGTAGCTCAGTAGACTTGTTTCATAGAGAAAGGCAACATTATCCTGAAAAATTTTGGTCCTCTTATACCTCACTGTACTGTAGCCACCACAGTCTTTTGATAGATGTTTTAGGAGAATTGTTTGTTTTCTGATTCTCTTTTGTTCTGAAAGGTGATACCTTGGTGATAAAGCTGGGTAAAATTTGGCCCCAATTATAAATGTCTGATCAATGCTGAATCTGAAAGAGCACATTAAGTACCTTGACTGGTCTCACAGAATATTTTGTCATGGAATCACTTTTCCTTCTACTCTTCTTTTCTTCTTTGCTTATTTTTTCTCCAGTGTTCTGGGGGAGTGGGGAAGAAATCCTTAGTCCATATGACAGAAAGACATTTCACTGTTTATTTACATGTGGATCACTTTGGCTAAGAAGTCCCCGCGAACCAGAGTTGCTTATTTCTTGTGAATGTCCTCATGCCGTATAATTTTGTATGTAATCCAGTAAAAGATGTTGAAAATGAGGAAGGCGAGTGGGAATGCAGCACGGGATATCGTATCAATCCTTTTTGCACGGTCAACAAACTTCTTTTTGATGGAATCTGAATCCTTTGGTGGGGCTGGAGGTGGGTTGGGAGGCGTGGCCTTGACTGCTGTGCCATCTTTGACTTGGAGGCAGTGGCCCATGCCATAGCCACTGAAATTGAATCGACTGTCACGAGCAACTTCATCTTCCTGGAGGACAAAGAGGACAAATAAGACACAGTCACCTGTCTATTGAGCATGCCATATAACTGAGTAGTTGGGGCGCACCCCTCCAAAGCACTTCAACAAATTACCTGGTAACTCAATGATACAAAGTCCAGGTTTTAAAGACAAACAAGAAGTTAAAAAGCACATAAAAATACATGGAAATCAGGTGACTTCCAGTGTTTGTGAATCTGAGCTTTAATTTTTCTAGGCATGTCTAAATCAAGTGCCCTGAGCAGCAAGTTGTATCCCAGCCCTACAGGGAAGAGATTTGACTCCATAGGTTTATATTGCTCCTTGAACTTTCCATGTGGAGGAAGCAAGGTCATGTTGGTAGCAGGGTGTCTGCTCCAGCCAGGCTGAATTGAATGACCCAGAGATCCAGGGGCCCAAGTTCATTCATGCCAATGTGTTTCCACTGTTCAACTTCACAGCAGCCTTACAGCTCCATCTCAAACCTACGAAACAAGGGTAGATCCTGGTCCCTCCTTGCTCACAGGAGTGCTCTGACAATCTGTACCTCAAAGTGCACTGGGCACTTGGATTTAGTGCTAGCTGGGAGTCAGGTGCACTGGCATGAGCTAATGTAGCATCACCCTGCAGAAATCCATTCTCTTTTGTCTGAGTGGGTGATATTTGTTTTTGGAGGGGTGAGTAACTACCACTGAACTTTATCACTATAACTGTGATGAAAGGCTTGTGACTGTGCTGGTAAATTATCCCTGATGTTTCTCCTGTCTGATAGAACAATAATACATGAGTTAACAGTCGCTGGCAGCTCTCCATGAAGGATTCAAAACCAACAGACAAAGCAGCTCTATTCTTTTTCATTCCAGCAGGGATGAATTGTAAGTTCGGGAGCTTGTTCTAGTTAAAGACCTTTTCTTTGACTGACAGATGCTTCACTGTTGATTGAAAATTACCACTTCTTGGGCTGATAAGGAGCCCAATCCCTCACAGGAAATACTCCCTCATATCTCTTACCAAACCACAGCCTTCTGAACTTAACAGAAAACCAAGAACTGCAAGAAAGAAAAATCATCACAGCAGCAGGATATTGAATAACGAGTACATTGGCTGAACTTGGGGGTGGGAAGGGAGGATAATTTGCACCTATTCAGGATGTAAATCACTGCTCCTTCACAGAAGAACCTCTTTCAATAATAGCATTTTTCTCTCTCCCCAGCTCCAGGACTGGAATTGAATATATCACTGAACTTGCTCTCCTTACCTTGGAGATGACAAGCAAAGGCAAATAACCAGTCGTGTGATTCAAGGCTAACAAATGAGATATAGTTACTCTGACCGCTTATGGCATTGAATGCTTGTGGAAGGAGGGTAGGCAGTAAACAGTACTTTGGAGACCCTGTCACTTCAGCATGAAGGTCTATTCTACAGTGTATCCATAAGCAGATAGAAAATTCTGTCATTGCAAGGCTGTTTGAGCACTTATTCAGGGCTTATAACCTTCTCATTTCAAAAGTTCACTATCATTAAGAAAAAGAAGGATCGTCCTCTCCTTTTTCAATTTTATTTATTTGCAGTTTACAGTACATCTGTGAAAACTCTGCTTGTCCTAATGATTATAAGTATGTAAAATATTTTAAAGATGAACCCACTGAGACCCAAGTTCTGGATAGCCTTATTAGGCAAGGCTTCTCTTGCATGGCTTAATGACTTAATAACACTACCAAGTCCTCCAATAATACAGAAAGATGCCTTCCTCTCAGTGTTTTTCATTTTACTGAGTTTGAAGGATAAAATGCATGCTCAGGACATGAGAGGTGATTAAAAAGAGTAACAGATTTTCAGCATCTGTGTTGCCATATGTACTTCATTCATTTTTAAAAAATTTAATTTCTGTTGCTCCTGAGAGATCTGTGGGAAGAATAAAAAGTACTGAGCTCAACGCAAGCTTGGAGAGTCCTGACTTCCACTGTGCCCTGGTGGATCACAGCTTTGTCACATGGGGCTGAGCAATTCATCTTCAATGTCACAGCCTTCCTTTTGAGCTTACACTGTAGCAACTTGAGTGGGAAGCCATCTGAGTTTAGGGACAGGAATGTTTAAATCAAATTATTTTAGGTATTCAGCACTCAACCCTTAACTAAGGAGCCACTTATGTCCCAATGGGATTCAGAGCCCTGCTTTTCCCACCAGGGAGTTGTCTGTGCCACTTCTTTCTCACAAAAGCCAGAAGGAAGCATGTCCAGTGCCCATGTTAGTTTTTTTTTATTTAGGACTGCAGCAGATGGGATTTACCCTGGGTACAAGAGGTACAGCATTCACCTGGGGTATGAGCGATACATGTCAGTTTCCCTTTCTGCTTGAAGAGATTGGAATCCTTCTCCCTAATAAATCTCTGGATTGTTTTGTTACTGTTTTCCCAACATGGAGCTGTTTGCTGGCTGAAAAAAACCCAAAAGTGTGTTCAAGTAGTTTAACCTTTATCAGAAAAAATGTTTTTCAAAGACTATATAATCAATTAGGAGAATATCGTCTTGCTATACCCACTTGTTACTATGCCTGATATTTTATGCATTTACACAAACACAGCACTAGAGACACCCAAGCTGTAGCTGTTGGAATCATTTAAATGCCACCAGAGACAGGGAAAGCCAGAGCCCTTACAGCCCCACCTCCAGCCCTGGAGGTGCCACAGCTCCATGACCATTGTGGGATTTTCAACAGTAAAATCCACCAGGAGCTGCAGGAGCTTTGCAGTCTGGCATGTGCCTGCACTCTGAGCACTCCCAGGTCTCACAGGCAAGACCTGACCCCATCAGAGCTCTCCTACCTGACCAGACATCACCTGAAAGGCCTCAGGGTGCTGAGATCTCTGCCCTTTCCAAAGAAATTGGCCAATAATGTTGAGAGTTAAAAATTAAACCCTGGAGATATCAAGACCCACATGTCTGTGCTAAGAGGATACTTTTGCTATGAGACTGCAGAGTGGGCTTGTGTCCTTTTGGCCCCTGAGCCCCTAAACTGGTTGCACCCAAAATGAAGCAGAGGGGACAGAAAGGCTTCCTCCATGCTGCTGAGGGGAGCTGGGGAATCAGCCCAAGTGCTGGAAGTTCATTGTCCATGCTGCTTGTGTGTTAGCTCACTCTGGGGTGGATCATACCAAAAAGCTTTCTCCCAGACAAATCTGTTCCACTGGGGACTGATGCCACACACTGCCATCATGAGCCATGTGGTGATATCTGGCCCCAGGAGCAATAAAATCTCCCATCTGATTAACTTTAGCATTATGGATGTAGTTTAAAAAACCTGTCTCTAAACCACCATAATCTTATGGCAAAACTACAGTTTAACATTTCAGATAATCTTCCAACAAACTTTTACATATAAAGGACTTTGGGGAGTAGTCATAAAGAAAAAAAAATATACACTTTGATAAAGAAGGTTTTTTAAAATTATAATTCAAAATGCGAGATGAAGAGCTGAGTGCTTTCCCTTAAGCAGTGAATATGTCTTCCTTTGACAAAGAGCTTTGGTGAACTACTGCACAATTTATCTCAGGTACCTCCTGGTGGGGCTGCAGACTCACCCTTCATTCTCAATGATGTATTCAGTTCATACCCTCTGACATATCTACCATGGACACCTATCCATTCACAGTCTTCAACCTGTTCACTAGGCCAGTTACTGATAAAATAGTCCAAATGACTTTTCAAACATCTCTATCATTATTTTAATCAACTACACTTAAAACATAGTCATTTCCAACTGGACAGGCTCTCACTTGCATAAATCCCAGACTATTTTTGTGTTTACAGATTTTAAAACCAAAACCGAAGAGCAGCTGGAAGCCACTGAACATCAACTGGAGCAGGAGAATCTGCTGCCATTGAAGTTATTAACTTCATCTTTCTAAAGAGACATGAAGGGTTAGGTGTTACATAATACAGACTCACAACTCCGTCTGTACTTAAGGCATGGGGAAAATGGTCATAAATTAGGATGAGAAACAGAAAAGAAATTAATAGCAAGAGGAAAGTGTTCTTTTTGTAACATTTTCTTTCAGATGGTCACACCTTGAGTATTTTAGAAGAATTAGCCATTGAAAACTAATGCTATTTCCTGAGATTTGGGCAAATACTTCCTATAGATGCTTTTTCAACAACGTAAGTTTATGACTATTGTCTTATGATGTCATAACGAACAGGCTTAGGTATTGGCTTTAAACAATATTCATTTAACATAAATTTCATGGTTTTCTCATTTTTTAATTACCCTTTATGAATTTAGTGAATTTTTTTTGTGCTTTACAAATTGATGGCATTAAATTCTCTTGACTTATCTTTACAGTAAGCAACATATGAATGGGGATAATACTTCTGAAATAGTTTTCTTTTTTCATTTTTCATTTTCTGTAAAGCTTTTATTTCCATTCTATCAGGGCTAGAATGTATTTCATACTACCAGTTTTCACACCAAAGCAATCAGAACCGGGGAAAACACTTTAGAAAATCTAGTCCATTCAATGCCTTCCATGCTCAGCTTTCTGTACAGTGCATTTTGAAGTGCTTGGTCCTCACCACTTTTAAATGCTTATTGTCAGCATTGACTCAGTTTTAACAATGAGGAAAATGAGAGTGTGGCTGACTTCAAACAGTGTATTTAATTTACTCTCTGATGTGATTTATTCTTTTAATTTTGCTACTCTTTTTCCAACATATGGTGGAAAAAACTATTTAAAAGACTATCTGGTTTAATTAAATTTCAAGGACACAGATGATTAATTTTAGGTATAGGATAGAGAACATCAGAGAAATTTTCCTTTTGGTATTCATAAGCACAAAGTTAGAAACGTGAAATCAATTCAGACTTGAATGCAAAATGGAATCATTAGGGAATGGACACCAAAATATCTTTGGAGATTTCATTCCTAAATCATCTTTATGACTTTGAGACACCTCCCATCTCTCAGTACTTTACATAATTCATGGTGTGGTTTTGCAGACAGTCATGCTTACATGGTTTCAGTTCTCAGGAGTCACTGAGTATGAGGACGAAGATAGTTCAGCTGAGAAACATATTTGGACTTTCAAATCCCATTTGGTTCCTCACAGAAGCCTCTTACAAAATTCAATTCAATTCAATTCTGTTCAATTCAATTCAATTGTGAGGAGATCAGAGGGAAGGTCCTTTCATAGATTAACTGTTTAAAAGGCAGTAATGGAGTTTAGGAGTTAAACATCGATTTCATAACTGGGGGATTTGCTAGAGGGGTTCTCTAAGAATCTGTGTGAGAACCACTCAGAAGGAATTGAGATATAAATAAGCTGGGACAAAGGTTCCCAAGGGAAGGTACACAGGTGAAACAGGATTTTCAAAGCAGACAAAGCTAAACCAGGCTTTCCAGAAGGATTCTAAAAGATGGGTGACTAAGTAACAAAACAATAGTAAATGAAATACAGGGTTGATAAGTGCAAGGTGAAGCATTACAGAAGATAACCCTACTTACATGTGGATGGTAGTGGGCTCAAAATGTTTTTTGGGTTTTTTTCTCATTTGTGAGTTTGGGAAACTACCACATATATTATTCTGACATTCGTTCTCTGCTAAGCAGCAGTCAGGAAATGAGCAAACAAAACAGAAAATGCCATTCTGCCATTTTATCTACTCACAGCGTGATCAGTTTTTGACACAAGAGGTATTTCTGGTTACTCAAGCCTAGTGAAGACATAGCAGAAGTAGATAAAATACAAAGAGGTGCAGCACCTTATGTTTTTTAATAAGGAAGAAGAAAATAGATGAGATCTCCTCATCTTAGAAAAGCTGTGTTTGGAAAGTGATATCACAGGATGCTAACAAACTTCTTGTTTCAGGCTCTGATTTTGTGCAGCCTGAAAAGCTCTGGATCTCAGCTCACCTATGCCACACAGCATTCCCACTTCTTCTTAACTCAGACTTCAGAGGAGCAGAAGGGGATGTAAAACTGTCACCCTCTCACCTCAATCCTGCCCAAAGCATAAACCAAATACTTCCCAGAATTTGGTTTAAATATAGGGTTTTTTTCGTAAATATTCACCAAAATGTTTAACCAACAATATAAACAGTCTCTGACCAATCCTACTGCAAGCTGACACTCAATCAAGACACATCATTCTGTGATTTTCCTGCTCATTGAGGTTTGCTTTTGCTCTCATTTGAACCTGCATGCCTTATGGAATCTAAGTAAAACAGACCTTGTATTATAATTAGACATTTTAATTAATGGAAGAGAAATTGGTCATTGCTGTCTTTGGTGAGGGTTTCCAATGGACAAATTAAGTTCGGTTTTGGAAACCTGTGTTTAGTAGTATGTTCTGTGTCTAATAAACAACAGAAAAATCTCTGAAGCATAAGTGATTTACTTATGCAGTCCCTAAGAACAGCAAGTGAACTGTTGTTAATGCAATAATGAAATGGTAGTTAATGCGGCTTCACCCTTTTCAAGTAGGAATTGAACATTATCCAACTGAAAGAGTAACATAATTTAAATATGTTGCAAGCAAAGATATTTTCCTGGCTTGAAATATCTATAAGTAGAATCTAAATATTTCAAGAATTACTTTAATATTAAAGATTATACAGTTGATAAGAGTGAGTGGTTTGCTAAAAAAAAAAAAAGAAAAAAAAATTTTTCCTTAGTAAAGCAAGGCTTCTGTCTCTAAGTTTTTCAAATGCAATGAATGAAAATTTCTTATTAAATTTCACGTTTTATATATAACTAAAGTTTTCATTTTAGGTGAGGGAGAACCAGATGAACTACTGTTCTGCAAAGCACCATAAATGTTATGATAGAGAGTCATTCCTCCTAAAAAAACCCAGCAGATTGATTCCTGGCACAGTCTTGGTTTCTTGTTTTTCTTTGTTTTAAATGAAAATAATGCCTTAAAATATCCAGATACAGTTATCTGTAAGTCTTACAGGTATTATTTGACTGGATATTAAATTCTCTCAGGACAATAAAGCCTGGAGACTTGACTGCTCTTGGGTAACTTCTGCCAGTCTCTGTCCGAAGAAAGAAGAGGTTGGCCAATTTATCAGAGGGAATGGCACATTATTCTGTTTTCAATCAGACATGTTGGTGACCTAGATTTGAAGGATAATCTGCTCTGGCCAGAAATCTGTTGGATAAAGAGAAACTGACTTCTGCTCATTCTGTCTGCATGCAGGGCTGAGTAAAATCGAAGCTGGTGTTTAAATATGTGACTATTTCAGCCAGAACATGAGATAGCTCTTATTGGGCACATCAAACTGAACAATGTAAAGCAAGACTATATTTGCTAAAATTTTAGAAGATCAAAAACCTAAAACACCAATGGAAATGTACCTAAAATCCACTTATTCCATTTTCTCTTGCTTTCTGAAAGATGCCCACCTCAGGAGAGACAAGCAGACTCTCACCTTCCTCCTTTCAGCAGTGTTCAAGTCTGAGCCTCAGACTTCAGTTCTCCTCCTCGCTGCAAACTGCTGCAGGGTCAATATCACAGGACAAGGGCACACGGTGTCCCCAGGTGGGTGACAGGCATGAGGGAACTTCCACAGCAATGTGGAGCACCTGTGCTCTAATACTCCAGTCACAGACAGGAATACCTGAATTAACCTCTGTCTACACAGGACTTTTCCCACCCTGATCTCTGGTTCTTTTCCAAAAGCAGATTTAAATACTTTGGGGAAGATGATTTTATCACACCTTTGTGAAATTTCTCAATCCTTTCTTCCTTAACTGTAATTATTTTAGGAGACTTTGCTAGACTACCCTGGCTGTGCCATCTCAGAGTACCTCATTAGTCAGTCAGCCAAAATGAAAAAAAAGAAATAAATGTCCATACAGGGCCCATAAACAGCATTCATGACTGGATTCTTGCAGATTACCCTTTAGAACACTATGTTGCTGGGGATGTTTTATTGCTGAAGTTTTGATTGTCTCAGCTCCCTCACATCTTGGGGCTGATGTGCTGCCCACCTTGTGGGCACTGTCCTCCCTGACTGGCCAGGCGTGGGGATGAAGTGCTGGGACCTGTGGCATCCCTATGCCTTGCTGAGGGCTCCTGCTTGGTGCCACGAAGGGGAGGGGAAGGGGATGGATAAGGGGAAGCAAGAGAAAAAGGCCTTTTGCTTCTCTGGTGCTGGATCCTCTCCTTCAAACCATTTTCTACAATCCCCAGCACATTGCAGACAGAGTTTACCAGGGCTTTCTCAGACATTCATGCAGTTAATTTATGCAAATACAGAACAAAATGAATTAAATATTGCAAATTGCATTAATAATTTAAATTCTGTAGCTAAAAATAGTCAAGAATATTTGAATAATCTTAAAGTGTTCACATGCAAATTTTATAAATTTGGTCCAGGGAGGCTGTGGGGGGTTTTTGGTTTGTTTCATTGTTTTTGTTTTTGGGTCTCTTTTGTTCCTGAGGGGAGAAGTCTTTCTTTTCCAGTTATCAGTTCTTAATACTAGACTTCCAATAAATAATGTTTCAGGGTTGATTTTACTTCCTTATCTTCTGTTACACAAGTTACCCTTTCTGGCTTTCCATATAATTTATTTCTCGCTGTTAGTCAAGATCTCAATCTGAATTTCTCTAGTTATTCTTGCATAGGTCCAAAGCTTCATTGGATGAAAAAAAATATTTGCCAGCTATCTGCCCTTCAAACTTGTTTCCAAAATAAATTGTTGCATCTTAGAAACATCATGACTGTTTGAATGTACTCGAAATTTACTACACATATAGACTTTTGTATTTTCATTTTTTATCTGCTTCTGTGAGGGTTGCTCTATAAAATTCTGATATTATTTATTCTCAGGAAAATAAACATTCATCATGAGGTAAAAATCAATGACAGTCAGTGCTATAGCAACTTGACAGTGCAATCTCTACATGGAATTGTTTGGGTGTTTTCTTTCTTGATAAGTAATAAGTCCACAAATTCTAGAAGGTCATTGGAAGTATACATACAATAGAAATTAAATAATATTTCATTTAAAATGAGTTTGATAGTTTTTCTTTTACTGTGTTACACACACGCAGTCTGCATGCACCCATCCACGGAGATATATGCACCTACATATAGGTGTGGGCATCTACTTATTCTATTCCTCTGATATATTTCCTGAATGCATTTGTTAGTGGCAAGTTCTCCTAGAGAGAGTTTTATTCTATTTTAAGATTAAGAGCACTCTCCAGAGGATTTATTAATTATTAATTTTTATTACTCCTCAAAATGCTAACTTTTACACCAGCTTTTTCCCTGCCGTAGCTCTGAGGAGCAAGGATATAGAACACAAACAGCAATGACATGTCCATTAAACCTTCCCAATCCTCTCTGCCCAAAAATAGGCTCTTTGGTGGGGTGCTGGCATTTCTCCAGGAGGACCATCTGCCCAAGCCAGTAACTAAGCAACAGATCTAGTGATGGCCTTTTATTACTTGGCAAAATGATAAAAGGATAACCTGAAACAAGAGATTTAACTATGTATGAGAGAAGTCAGTTCTGAGAGGTACAGACAGATGAAATATGGAAGCATGGCTATAGCATTGAAAAAGATATTCTTGGGAGAAGACCTCAGATGCTTATCTGAAGTCATGTTTTGTTCAAGAATATCAAGGAAAACGGGACAAGAAATGCTCAATTAATTTACCTAAAAGAGAGTGCACAGGATAACACAAAAGTAAAAGGTTGCTATGTCAGCAGCCTTCCTGAGATGTGCATGCTTTATGTTTCATCTGTTATGTCCTGGAGTAATTCTAAACCACTGTTTGCAGTGCCAGAGCTCTGGAGAAGCCTTGTGGTACATGGAAGAGGTCAGGACTCACTGTGACTGCCTACAACCTCTTGACCATGAGGTTTCAGTTTTGAGAAGGGATGACATCAGGACAAGGATTGTATTCAAAAAACATGCCAATAAGCAAAAGAACAAAGCAAAGCAGGAGCACCCCGAGAGACAGGGAGACCTGGCAGCACAGGTTTCTACTTCAGTGAACATCTAAGAGCTTCATGAGTACCAGGCAGGAGCATTCTTCCCAGATCAGACAAGATGAGGTGTTTGGTGACAACCTAAGTACTGCACAGTAGGGTATCACACACACTGTGCCATCAGAATGGGTGGGCATTAAACTGATTTGTTGTCCTCTGAGCTGGAAACATGAATGGGGTCTTAGAACCCTTAATGTGAAACACAGGCAAGTTGATATCTACTCTCGTTCTTTTGCTTCCCTGTCTCCTTATTTCTGCAACTGTCTCTTCTCTTTTTAACTCCTTTTCAACTTTTTTTCTCCAACATATTTTGCCTCACTAATTCCCAGACCTGTTTTTGCCTACCTCCTCTTTGATACTTTCATCCTCACTGTTTCCTTTATATATGGCCTATACCTTCTGCTTGAAAAGTTCTGCTCCTTCCTTAAGTCCTGTCTACTCTCACTGTTTTTGCTCTTTGCAGCTAAATTATCTTCCTCCAAAGAAAAGGCAAGCCATAAAAGTAGAGCTTGACCTTGCCAAGACCACCTCTAAACTGAGAGGTGTTACTGTATTTCTTGAGAATAGCCAGGAATAAAGTTTTGTTCTCTTTTTGTTTGCTTGTTTTGGTGGGTTGGGTTTTTCTGTTGTTGTTGTTTTGGGGTTTTTTTGTTTGTTCTGGTTTTGTTTGGGTTTTTTTTTTTTTTGTTTGTTTGGTTGGTTGATTTTTTTTGCCTTTTTTTTGTTTGTTTGTTTTTTAATTAAAACCTTCTGCTTTTAAATATCAACAGAGTTGATAATTGCTCAAAGAGTTTCCAGTACCATAAAGGATTCTGAAATGTGATGCTTCTCATTTGATCTACTGTTCATGACACACAGCCTGTCTCATCACTGGCATGGAAAGCTGATGATCACCAAGTGCGTGGGCCCATGCAGCAATCTGTGACTGTGTTCTGACCACCCAGAACAAGCAACATGAACCTTTTGGAGGCTTTGGAAAATGATCATGAGTACTACAAAAGCAGCAAATGGAATTTAGTTTTTATTCTAAGTTTAAATCTCAGAAAAAAAAGAGGTTTTTGTGCACAGTGCATGTTGTTCTAGTCTGCTGAAAAGTGAGTAATGTGGTAGTATATGCAAATAGTAATAGATTAAAGACTTGGCATGCTCCAAAATACTCCAGTGACATGTCCAATCACAGCAGTACCATCTGCCTTTCCTTATATGTGCTAAACTTATAACACTGCTAATTTCTGTAAAAGTTTACTCACCAGTTTCAGGAAATTATACTTAACAGACATGCAATATTTGGGCTTTGTGACTTACTGTTAGCAAACAGTCAGTAAATGACTCTTCAGTTACTCATCTCTATTCTTAGACAAAGGACTTTAGAAATCAATAACATTGATTATGATTCTTAACCCAGAAGGAATGGCAGTGATTTGCAATTCAAATGCTAATTGCCTAAGTTTTTGCTCATACTCGAATTTTGACAGAGCCAAAGGCAATCAGACTTTCTCACCTGGAGCTTGGAAACCAGAAAAACACAAATCTGTTATTATACAGCTAAATTAAAATGAACTCCTTCTGTTTGGAGTGGAATTTTTACTAGGTTGCTTAACTGTAACGTCTCTCAGGCAGTGCTCAGTTTGACTCAAGGAGGCTGCACAATATTGGCAGTATCTCCCTCATAATTGCTGGCTGACACTCTTGAGATATATGAAAATAGGAAATCAGGCAAGGAAAGGCTCCCTTCAACGGCCATCTGGGGTTTCCACGAATATTTTGTGCTGTTGGCTTCGTGGCTGGATGTCTTACTGATGACACTGGAGTTCATTTAGAGTGTCTATGCATGGTGCTGTTCTAAATGATTTCTTCCCACAGGATGAAAGGCTGAGTTATCCCTTCTTTGGGTCTGAAGGGAGCACATATTTCAAAGTGTGACATCATTGAACCATCACCTGAGGGGAAAGTGGTCTAGAGGATATTTTAAATGTGTTTGACACATTTAAATAGATGGTTTCAGCTTGCCAATTTTGGAATGTATCCTAAAATAAAAATCACTATAAAGAATAAAGCACTTTGTTTTGGATCATTAAGTGAAACTGGCTCATATATCCAAGGTGTGATGATTCCAATCACATCTTCATTTCAATTTACAGGAAAGAAATAAACTAGACTTCATTATTGTTCATACTGCTGGTGCTATATATTTGACATGATAATCTACAGTATTAGTCAGTAAATTGACTCACTGGACTGCCCTTGATCATATGCTCCATTTTCCACTCAGCAGGGCTCTCTCTAACAGCTATATATAACCAGGGAGAGGAAAAAAAGAGACGGTTCTCTCTTAGATCATTATAAAATGATGTTGCATTCAGTTTTCCTATTGCTTCAAAGGTTATAAGTGATGTGATCTTTTCACCGTCACAGATAATATATGGCTACAGTTTGTCTGACTTGTCAGCTCCTCACACAGAAATCCAATACTTCTCTCTTGTCACATATTCATTTCAGAAATGTGTTCTCTTGCAGGCCTGAAATGAAATAGTCTCTGTACTTCTATCTGCCAGTTTTCAAGTCTCGCCTGGTGCGGTCCCTCCTTGTCATACCATGGTTGTCAAATTAGCAACCCACATGAGTACTTGCAGCAAATGTAAAACCTCCTGATTGTAATTAAAATTCTGTATGCTTTTCTATTAAATAACATAAATCATTGTGCATCATAATCCATAGCTCTGCTCTTCTGCCACTGTTTTAAAATGTCTGATTACTGAGCTAATTGCTCAGGCAGGTTGTTTTTAGACTGTATAATGCATTTATGGGTAATATATCTCTGTCAAAATAAGTATTGGACTAATCTTTGCTCCTCATCTACATGTTGAGAAATTGCTTCCTCAGTCCAGACAGAAGTTAAAATCAGGGGCAGCCTCTAAAAGGGGCTAAAGGGTGAAGAGCAACTGAGAAAGAATGAGATCCCAGAGACAAAAAGCAGATTGGCATGAATTACAAAATACAGCTGTATTTCAGCAGCATATCTGCAGCTGTAATCTGTGTTGCTGCAGAAGGAAGGGGAACCAAATACTCTTAGGACAAAAAGAGCTCATCACTATTCCTGTCCAGAATGTAAATAATTGTTCAGAGACTTTTTTACTCACCTTCATTCCAGAAGTACTTGCAAGTCAAAGCGAATTACAGGATGTAAATCAGAAGTACTCAACTATGGGTCAGCACATCAACAAAAAGATATAATTCAGCTCACACTCTCCCTTAGGAGAAATCCCTGACAAATCTCTTTTAAACTCACTCCTGATATACTGGGCACATTACAGAAGAATCCTAAAAAGCATTGATTAATATTTTCAGCAACTGTAAATTGTCCAGTGTACTGGCTGGTGCTGGCTCTGCCAGCTGGCTCTCAAGGGCTCTTCTGGTCCTGTTCCCTGCCATCCTACAATTCTGCGTTCATAGTTTGAAGAACAGAATAGAAATCAAAAATTGTCCAGACCAAACAGCTTCTTCTAAATTGTAATGCTTTAAAAATGCAAAGAGGCTAAAGTCTAAGCCTCTTCGCTTCGAAGGTTTGAAAGCTGCCAGCAGAAAAGATCCCCAGATTCATATGGTACCAATTCCTAAGACGTCTTCACTTTGAAATTGAAGGCAAGAAGGGAAGACTTGTGGTAAAAGAAAGATGAAAATTTACATCCCACCATGTCATACTGATTATGGGCATACTTTGGGCACCCCTGTACCCCTGGGTTATGGTGCTTTTGGCTGAATGCCTTTCTACCTCCTGTCCGATGAATGAGACCTCACCACAGGAGAATGGGGTTCTTGTTTCATACCTAAAGGAGGCAAATATTTGACAGACTCACAACAGTCAGGTGTGGCAGCAAGGAACATACAGCAGTGACAGGAAAAGAAGTGAGATGCTGAGAACACTGGCTGGGATGGCGCATGCAACAAAAACATCATTAAGCTTCATATGGCCTTCAAAAATATTCATGAAATAGTAGCTGTTACATTCAAACACAGCATCTGATGAAAAAGATCTGTTGTCATGATATAACTCTGATATTCAACCCCAGCTACACAAATACCCACAAGAGAACTCACCAAACAAAGAGGAAAGCAGAAACAGTACAGAGAAGTGTGACAAAAGCATTAGGCTTCATGCATCAAAATGTAAAATTCAAATAGATTATTTTTACAACAAAATAACACAATATAAGCCGCAAGGGAAAGTGAACAAAGATCAAAGAGCAAATAAGAGACAGGCAACATAAACAGGCATCCCCAGTATCCAGAAGTCAAAGAAAGGCAGCATACAGCACCAGAGCATCTTAAAAGAGCTGTCATGTATTTGTAGAAAAACATCCTTTGTGCAAACTTGAAAAAAAGGACTATTTACATTTAGGAAGTAAGACAACATTTTCTATGCCTGAAAAAAGCTACCCTCTCCAGACTCTTTATTACTTTTTCTTCATACTCCTGTTTGGTCCCTAGGAAAAAAGTACATTTTGTGTCTCCATTGCGTGAATATCCAGCACAGGTAACAGTAAGGGCAGAATAATAAAAGACCAACCCATTAGCAAAAAAAACTGACTCCACCAGAGTTCATGACAGACAAATCCAGGACATCTTCAAGATAAGGAGCAAACTGACAGTGTTCAAAGACATTTTAAAAGAGAACTGCAACAGCTAAATAATCAATTGCTTTTACATAAAATCTAAAGCCAAGGTAAAGGTTTGGAACAGCAGCACTGTCTTAGTGTTTAATGATTTACTTTTTTAAAATGTTTTTAATGATGAGAGCAAATAATCTTGTTTTCCCCATTGCTTTTTCTTCTTTGTGCGTGCTAAGGACCACCAGTGACCTCCCAACCACCATCTGAGAAACCTGAAATGGCAGAATGAAATGGTCTTATTCTAAATCCCTAAATGTGCTGAATTTCTTCCTGTTGTTGTTCGTGTAATTGTACAAACAGAAATACATCAGATAAAAAAACTAGCACAACCACCTCCCCTCCTTTCTCTTTCAACACTGCCCTCCTTGCAGGCACAGTCACTGAATTCAGGGTTACTTTGCTCATGACAAATACCCACCAAACACTGCAAATATGCTCTACAGTTTGCAAAACCATTAGTCATCCTGTTTGCTTTCCTATAATACACAGCTTTGGTTATTTCTGGGTTTGGATTCACCTCACACAAGATCTTCCTCCATTTCCAATACCCTTTTCCCTCCTGTTGGCTCCAGTAGCTATACATACTCCTAGTCCAACAAGTGCTGCAGATCCAGTATGAACAACTCATAGCAAGTTTTAGAAAAGTATTTTAATAATTCATAAATCATCACATTGAACTGACTGCTCTATCCATAAATAGCAAAGCTGCTCATCACAAAAATACCACCTCTGGTTTAGAAAGCCCTTGAGCTGCAGAGTCCTGGAGCCCAGGAGGACGCACGAAGGACATATTGCTGCCCCACAGAGCTTCCTGTGCAAGGCAGAGCCCTGGCCCAACACAGGACAGCCTTCTTGGAGCTTGTCATCTCCAGATGGAGCTTCCCACAGCACAGAGATGTGGCCAGTTGCTGAACAAGTGCCCCATGGATTTCAAAGCCACACTGGCTATTTAACTCAAAAGTCTGGATAATGACCCAAATAAATGTTCCTACCAAACCCTTTCGCTTTATGACTATAATGCTGCATTTTTAGTTTGAAAAGGTGACAAGTCCGTTTTTCCTAAGATGTAAACCTGAAAATAAGAATCTAAATTCAGTTTTATGCCTTTCCATAGGCATTACAAAAACAATTGTTTACAAGCACTATTTAAAATAATCTGTAATAGAGATATATCTTATTTCTGATAGGAATCAAGTTTTTTGGGGTCCATGATATGAAATTAGACCGTTGATGGGTAGAAAGATATAGCTGAAAGCAAATGCTGAATGAAGAACACAGTGAGTAGGTTGAAAAACCAAAAAACAGCTTTGCAAATGAGGATGAGTATCTATGCTCATGGTTGGTAGGAAAGAAATGAGAAGTAATTAAAAAAGAAACTATATGGAGCAATAATTTTGAAAGCAGCAGATAAATTTAAAAACCCTAATCCTCTTTGATTTTGCTTTAATTTCTAATTAGAGAATTCATAGCTAGAAATATTGGTGAGGCTACCTGGAGTAAGAAGCATGATACCCAAATGTAAGATGCTCAAAAGGAAAATGAGAACTAATAAATTCAGAAAAGCTGAAGCCCAGGCAGGATATGCCAATATATGGGAAAACTGGCAATTAGTAAGAAGACAGGCACAAAAGAAATCCAGAAACCTCTGTGGGAAATACATTGTAAAGCTAATGTAGGGAGAATAATATCTAAAATAAGTTACGCCTCCTCTGCTTTTTTGTCTTGGACACACACGCACATACACATACATATGTGTGTTCAAAAATAAATGCCTTGGAGGTATTTGTACCCTAGGAGGGACCTGTCTGATGGAAGATTAGCTGTCATTACAGTCAAACAATGAAATTGCAGTCAAATAGCTGCATAATTTGCCTCTATTCCTCTGGAAAGATGGGGCAAGAGCTTGCAAGTCCTGAGACAAAGGCCACTGTCTTCTGCAAGAGCCACTGGAAGGTTATAAATAAAACACATATAGTCTGTTAGTAGGGCAGGAAAATTACCGAACAAGAGCACATAGTGATTTTCAGAAGACTGGATTATCCACTCATTGGTGTATATGGCACCCATTCTGGACATGCAGTGAAATACTTGCACCCGAGAAATACCCCTTAATTCATCTAACTAGGTATGTAATAGTGAAAAAAAACCCATTAGGACCTTGAAGGACTTCCAGAAGATACCAAGGGCTGTAAAAGAGCATCCTGTGACACATAAGTTCTCTCTATCTCACCAGCCTGTAGTGGCATCACACTTGATTAGACTTGCTAGAATTTCTCTTGCCTGTGAGGATCAGCACACAAAAAAAAAGCCTACAAGATGAAAATTCTGCTGATGGGGCAAATGAATAGACTTGGTGTCTGATCCCACTGAGGAAGTCAAGAAGAAGGCTGGCATAAGTTAACAGGCAACAGACAGATACATTTCATGGAAAGCTAGAGAGTGTCAAGCCTGCTACTTGCAGATGCCTGTAAGACTTTACATCCTGAGGAGGAAACACTCAGCTTTCTTTCCTGGAATGGTGTGCAAGATCTCACTTTTGTGCAACTCAGATAATCTCTAATGTACGGAGTTTGTGGTCTCTATTCTAAAGCAGTTATTCTTTTGACAGATGAAGATTACAGAGAACCTGAAAGCAAGTCTCTACCACCAGCAGGCCTGGGAAGGCTTAACAGAAAAATGAATGAGTCAGTCACAGGCAGAGCACTTCCACATGACTAGCAGAAAGGGTTATATCAGAATTCACATGGAGAACCATTTGAAGAGAGTGAGGTGAAGCATGAAAACAAAGGTGTCATGTCTCCTAAGAGTCTTGTCATGTTATTGCAGAGAAAATAAAACCTTGGACTCTTGATAAAAAACTTGCACTTACACAGGTGGGTTATTTGTATGGACAAATGCACACACAGTGTCTGTATGAAAAATTACATATACAAGTTCGAAATTAAATGACTTTAAGAGTTATGTCCTTGCTCGGAAAGAAGTTACAGGATCGATGCAGAAATTCACAGGTTGGATTCTGGATTTCTGGCACCTCTTATGTACTGGCAAACATAGCAGCATTTTCTGACCTTTCCAATCTGTTTCTCCAGGAGCTAAAAACATTCTGACATGCTCAGTATGCCAGATATATTCAAGCAGCCACTGGAAAACTGAGCTTTTCAATAGTAAGTCCTTCTTGACATTGATCCTGCTGTAATGAAGACGTATAGTGTAGGAAGAGCCAGTGGGCAGCTCTGAGATACTGTTGGGAGTTCACAGAAAGTGGAAGAGATTTAAATTTTTTCAAATTTTTAGTGACTTAGGCTTGAGCTTGGCATGGAGTCTTCAGGTGTTCCCATCTTGGAATGAGTCTTTGTGAGGACTCTGGCAAGACTCAGCAACAAGTGCAAGAGTTTCAAGGTATCCCTAGCTCCTTCCTCATGTTGTAGAAAATAAAATTTCCTTCTTCACCTATCCATCTACTCCCAGCAACATGGAGTGCAAGATCAGTGTTATCCCCCCACCAAAAAAAAAGAAAAAATACACAAACAAAACATGAAACCCACAAAACCCACAAAAACAACAACAAAAAACCAAGCACAAACAAACAAAAGAATTAAAATAACAGACCACAAGATAAATACCCAAGTACAAATTATCATATTACAGTAAATAGCACCTTTCTCCAGCAGTGGATCAAGAGAAATAAGCACATTTGATCATTAAATCAGGCCACATGTGTCAGAATCAGGCTCTGAGTGATCAGTTTGCCATAAGAAAAGCTGTCAACTTGAACAGAAATTACTAAAAACAAGGCTGTTTTCCCTTGGAGGGAAAAAAAAAAGGTGGAGAAATAAATAGTTTCAACACCACTTTTTAAAAAGTACTGTAAAAACCGGATTTTACTGGAACCCATGAAGTTTTTCAGACTTGAGAGAGAATGAGCATTCAGCAGTCTGGTTAATACAATTCGGTTTTGAACAATGTCATTTGGACAACATCATTACAGAATGCTTCACAATTAATTACATTCAAATAGCAGCTTCTATCCCCTGTGGAGAACAGGATTAATTGGGTCAGATGTAAATATGCATTTCATGGATCCTACGGAACACTTGCCCATCTCACCAATTTACCACGTAATTTGATACAACTGGTGTAGTATGCTCTGGAGATCCACAGGGCGAGCATGGCTGCTAGAGAGGGTAGGAACACACGGATACAGAGTGCTGCCATTTTCAGCCTGCATTATGCTTGGCTCTTACTGCTCGACCCCTTCACTCTCTTGTAGAAATAATAATTTATATTTACCAACACTGAAACACTTTTCTGCTGGAAATGAGGCTTGGGACAGAACTCAGAACTGTTAAGAAGAATCACAACAGACCCCTGGCAACGATGGATCAGAAACTGTTCCCTTCCTGGTGTCTTCATTTTCTCCATTGGAAAGAGGACCTGCCAATCATAGCAATGAGAAACCCTGAGGCCAAGGCCTTACTGGGTCCGGACTCTGGGCACGGCAAGAGTCAAGATAAACTACCTACAATGAAAGAACAAAGGGACCAAGATGGGGCGAAGTTTTCTCCTGTGCTGCCTATATTTTGGGACTATGATAGCTTTTCACTCTCTTTCTGGAGTCTTGGGTAGGGGCAGCTTAGGTTAAACATACTCCTTCTGAAGTGAACTTTCCTTTTTTTTTTAATCATTAACACATATTTGACAATTTTTTTCACTGCCTTTTTTTTCCCCATGAAAGGAGGTGGGTCAGAACACATTCAGTGAAAGAATGACCATTTTCTAAAATAATCTGGAAAACAAAAGCTGGTGCCTCTGGCAGATGGTTCTTGAAAAGCTACTTGTTGCATTAAAGCTTCAAAAATAAAAACACCATTTCTTGTCTCTTTCTAACTTCCGCTGCCCTATTTTCAGTGTGCACTCTCCCCTAGGTATAATAAGAAATAAGACATTTGCACCCAGCTGGAGAGTACCTTTCACGAACTGGAAAACTGCAGAGTTCATTTTTGGTGTGTCTCCTGCTGTTCATGAGTAACTACCAGGACAAAAATCACTCGAGTGAAGTGCAAACTTCAGTCCCTAAGGCTTGTCAGTTCAGAGCTGATCCTTTCAGCCACTGCATGCTGGGTAGGTAAGACAGGACTCAGAGTTTCTAAAGCAAAGTTCCACTACTGAGGAAACAAGAAAAAAATTTATCCAGTACTCCTGACTTTTCCTACCTGTCCCACGTGGTACAGCACACAGTCACTTCATCTCCCCAGACTGGAAACACTGTAATATTGCTGTTCTGTAGCTTATGTCCTGTTCCTGTCTTATTAACCATAAAGAATAATTTGCTTAAGTATTTGCAAGCTGGGCAAAGAGTGAGTCATTACACTGTATCACATCCTGCTTGCTGCTTTGGTGCCATGCATGGTCCCTACAGCTTCAATATCTGTCCCCTGCCCCACAGAGCACTCCTTGCTGTACCACTCATCAGTTCACTGGGTATAAAGATTCATCATTCTGCAGCCTTACCTACACCCCACCGGTTATCCACTTCTCTGGTTTTCACATCTTTTAGAATAGCCCCTTTCCTTATTCTTATTTTCTGTGTGTTTCTTTTTTGTTGTTGTTTGTTTGCTGTGGTTTCTTTTTGGTTTGGTTTGCTGCTGTTTGGTTGGAGGTTTTTTTCCCCAAAAAAATTCTAATTTTTTTTCCTGATTTTGTTCTTCTGGTTTTTCTTCTACTCTGGTACTTGGATTCCATTACTCCAGCTTGTGCACTGGCACTCTACCCACTTCAATTATTGTTTAGATATTTGGGACTTTCTCAGGAACTGGTATGACATGTTCCATAAATTAGTCTGACTTTTATTACAGAATGTCAAATGTTTTAAAATTGGTTTTCAGAATTCTTTCCCTTGAAATGCAACTATCCATTTTCTCTTCTGTCTTTTGGCTTGGGGTGAAAAGTCCACCCCACATAGTCCATCATCTTCTTGTGTCTGAGGCAGTAAAACACACAAAACACAGTAATTTGTTTAGAATTTTTAACCTTTCCTCCTCCTATAAGGGAGGGAAAAGCTTCCATTTCACTTTCAATTACTCTTGTAAACAGGACACTATGAAAACCAATTTTTCTCTTCCACTGCTTCTTTGTCTGTGTTTGATTTTCATTGAAAAAAATCTACATTTCCAGTAAGCTTAGTCTCTCCAGATGGTCAGACTGCTCTTATTAGAATTTTTTGATCCATTGCTTGGATACCACCTCCATGGCTAAACTTTTTTTCCTACAGGCTGCTCTTTTTTTGGGGACTCATGTCTCTAGATTTGTGCCTAGAGCTAGACTGAGGATTTATAACTAGATAATTTTGAAATTTGAGATTACGATTTTTTTAAAATGTTTAAAGTACATGTGATACGTGAATTTTATAAACAATATAGATACTTCCACTGATATTATCTAGGGCCATTCCTAGCCTATTCATGCTCACAATGAAAAGACAGACAAGAACATTCAGATGAAGCCACAAAGAGATGTGACAACATGATGCAATGAATTGTGTCTACTGTTTAACTACAGTTAAATATTCACTGCAGTTGTGTGTGGAACTACAACTTCAAGCTAAATGATAATGTTGGTGCATTTACCCTCAACTGGATTTTTTTCTGCACAGTTACATTAAAGTATTAATGCAATTGCCCTGGAGAAATAAAAGTTACCACAGTATCTTGAGGGTGTTTATCTACAGCAGAAGCTACATACACTTTAATCCATTAAGTAAGCAAGATAGAGAGAGAGAGAGAAAAAGCCATTCAGACTCAGATTCCTATTTTTCACAATGAAACACATGTGTTTGAGCTTTCTCAGTGAGTACCAAAAATAGCTCAGCAAAAGGGCTTTCCTTGAGCACTTCCATTATTCACATGATGCGGCACCTTACATAACGCGGAGCGCACACATCCTCCCGCCGAATGCGGTGCACACGGGTGATAGCAGGCAAACATTCCCACCAGGGACAGGAGTGCCAAGTGCTTTAAAGGCAAAGTCAGGCTGAAGGCACTGATTTTTTCAATGGGCAAGTCTATAAAACCTTAGAAAATTATTAGGGGGATCTGTCAGAGGGATTTCAGTATGATTAAAAGGATAGAGATGGCCTATTAAAGCTGGTGTTAATCAATGCGTATCTCTTCTCCTTTTGAAAGACAGAAATACTGCATTATCTCATTAACTTCGTTGAGGCACCTGTGGCACTTGCTTCACCACTGGCAACTCCATCCAAAGGCCAACAATTCTCTTAAGCATTCGACTGGGTGCTTCCAGCTTTGCTTGGAAGAGTTATCCATTGCTTCTGTAATCACTTAGTCCTGGTCCCAGCTCTTCTATTTGAAAACACCGTTTGTGCCTCCCTTTGCTAATCTGCATGCATATGAACCCACTTGGCTGCAGCATTGTTATTTGTATTGCTCTGTGTTCCCTGCACACGGGATTAAATCTGTCACATCTTCCAGCTGCACAGATTTTCATTCAAGCTATAATGTATTGCTTTTAACACTAATGGTCCCAGATTTAACCCCTAGTTTTTGTCACAGTGGTAACCATCACACATATAATTTAGGAAGTCAACTTTGAGATGATGATATGAATACTAGTGTACCGTGACTCATTTTGACTACTGATCATAAAACACAATAATTATTGTTTTCAAAAGGGGATGATTGAACCTGTGTAAACACTTCTGCTTCCCTGGAAGTCCATCATTTTGAAAACTAATAAATCACGTTTGATAATTAAAAATAATATTTAAAAAATAAGTTATTTTGTTTCAAGTGATCTAGTACCATAAAAATTTAGATTTTAATATAATGAAACTTCACTACATCCCTGGTACCATTAGACTCCTGGCTTCTGCAGCCTATACTCTCTCTATGTACCATGACATACAAGAAATAGGCAACCATTGCTCTCAGGAATCAAGTATTGCTACTGATGGGTGTATTTAACTTGGGCAGAAAGACTACATTAACCTTTAGGACAAACTTGGAATGCTTCCTCCAAGAGAAACTCTATGGCGAAGACAGACAGAGTAAAGGACAATCTGAGGATATAGGGATTTTGTGTGTGTGGAAGATGCCAACAGGTCCTGATGAAGCTGTCTTTTCAAATGGTTCATCTGTAATGCAATTTATGGATGATCAACAATACAACCCAGACTTTTCCTAGAAAAAACATTAACAATCTTTGACTTAAGAGATTTGATGGTCTCTTAAGATGTCTGCTTCATGCACTGCTCTGAGGGTGGCAGCACTACGAACAAGATCCAGCACAGACAATATCAAAAGCAGTGCCAGAGATAAAGACTTACAAAACTGAGAACAGGTATTTTTTTTGTTCTGTAGATCAAGTAGTAAATCCAGGAATCATGGCCAGGTGTGATTCAATACCTTTTTTTTCCCCCTAGTTTAGCACTAAGTGATGCAGTATAGATACTCAACCATACTCTTACACTGTCTTCTCTTGACTACAACTTTTACATTTGCATTCACCATAAGCTTTGGTTCAGTAAGCAATACCTTCACAAGTCAAGTTTCCTGCTTGTGAAGCTCTTTGTGGCACCACAGGCTCTGTTCCTGTGTTCTCTTCTGTGAATAAACATCCTTCTCTTGAGCAGAAAAGTACTAAGCTGCAACCACGGTAGCATTGCTCCAAAAACCTCTGCCTTGCAACGTCTCCTCTGTTGACCTCTCAAGAGTGCATCACTTATGTGATGGGAGTTCTCCAGGGGAAAACAATGCCAGAGCAGCTCCAGCTCTTAGGGCTCTGCAGCAAAAGCACTGCAGCGACATGGCCCCTCCATGTACTGCCCTGGCTGTCTGCGTAACACACAATATTCTAAAGGGGAAGAGAGGTTTCTGAAAGTTTCCCTAAAGCAGGACATAACCACAACTTACACAGATTTTAGCTAGACTACCAGCACTTTGTGATTGGTGAGATATGAAGCACTAAGTACTTACTTGGACTGCTTTGGTAGCTGTATGTAATCATCTTTTCAGGGGCAGCCTACTAATAGTGGTCATATCTCCTAGAGAGATACGGATTGTTTTTCTTTTTATATTCAGTTTTTGTATATGTGTGAATATGATTATTTTTACAATAGAAAGTGTCAAGAAATTAAGGCTGTCTTCTTCTACTTGATATTGTAGCTCTGAAAGTGAATGATTTATTGCATTATAAAACCTCTATCTTAATTTTGCTGTGTAATATGAACTGTAGGTTTTGCTTTGATTTTGGAAGCTACTAATTCCCTTTACAGTGTACAAAATTCACTGAAATCATCTGCATCTTGCAACAACATGACTTTACAGAGCTTGATCAAAGTTAGAGGCCCTTTACAGCTCAAAAGTGGCTCAGAAAATGTTTTTGTTCTGGGAAATCAAGTCCTGAAAGATTAAAATCCCAGTCCCATTTTATTGAAATGAACACATTTCATTCCTCACTCACAAGCAGCAAGCAGTGAGCTGCACACTAAGTTCATTTCTTTCCCCATCATTGATTTTATTACCTCCACAACTCACCCCTAATCTGGATGTATCAGCTGCTATCATATTGCTTCTGATCTGCTATGTGTTACACTGTGTAAAAGATTTCAGCTTCATGGCTCTTCTCCAAGCAAATAAAAAGAAACCTAGGAAAGACTTTTTTCATTCATAGCTATTCATGCTCCACTAAGCAGGGCTCAGGACATCACGATGAGGAAGGCTGCAGGTTGACAGTTCAGGAATAAATATCACAGCAATAAAAACACATTTTGTTATACATACCACATTCTGTTGGAATACACTCATCTGAAAGATGTGGGATTTACTGTCTCCAGGCATTCCCTATGGCCCTCTCCCCCCACCCCACTCACTCTATCTTTACACAGGACCAAGCTGCTGAATATACATGCACTTTCCTTAAGAGGTTTGGAATAGGGGTGGCATAGCCCAGCCATAGTAAAAAGCAAGCAAAATGTTGGGCCATAAGAATGTACAGCATGAAACTGCTGTTCATGCCGGGGACAGTATTGTGTATTTTGTGGGGGAATTTAGCAAAGAGAATGCAAGAGACTACTAGTGATGCCATCAAAACGGTCCATTTTGCTGATTTATGGCATCGTTGCACATACTAAAACTCTCTTGCTTTCTCTTTCTCACTACAGTTTTACCCTCAAACTTGAATTGCCGATCTGATTCACTGTCCCGTAAGCTGATGACTCTTTGCTCCGCAAGCCATTCATGCGCCGCACGGACTCAACGCTCTCATTCCCAACAGCCACAGTCTGTGCCTGTCCCCAGAGTGTCAGCATAGATAGCAGCAGCACGAATGGGAATACCACAGCAGTAACACGACGACACACACACACACATAACAGGCAAAGAGAAGAATGGCTTGGTTAGAGAAGACCATCATGCAAAACAATAAGAATCACTTACAAGGCAAAATAAACTGAGAAAATAGTGAGAGACAAAATCAAGTACAGAGATGCAGAAAATACCTCCTAAAGAAACTGCCTTAGTAACATTGATCCCTATTTTGAAATTCATGCAACCAAATTCACAGGAAAAAGCAAGCCTATGCAAATGAAAAGGTGTCTCTTACTCAGCTGCATATTTCCTTGTATTTAATTATGCCATTACTTATTTTGCAAAGAATCCATGCACTACATGGCTCAGGACAAACACAAGTCTTCTGATGATTTGGTTTTAAATAACTTTCTTTTCACAATCACCAAAAAATAAGTTTTCGAAGCAGATGAATGACCACTTCCGTGGACCAAAATCTCGTAAGCTTGAGTAATGTCACTGGACACTGTTACTTACCAAGGATGGCTGCTTACCTACTTGTTCACCTCTAAAAAAGACTTTTCGTCCAAAAATGAAATTACAGATGCCATACAGAAGCTTCTGCTGCTGCCATGCTGGGTTTGAAAACAAAGGCTTCCAGTGGCAGCGTGTGTGGCCTGTGTGCCAGTAGACAGACAAGCATCTCTGCTGCTCTCCTGTAATCTAATCTTCACTGGAATCTCAATTCATCTGACAATGATATTAAACTAGATAACAGCACTGGATTTCTTTCCAGAGTATCCATCAAATATTACATTAGCTGCAGAACATATATTAGACAGACCTGTCAAAACACAAATGCCCTGTGCCATTGTTGTCATCTCTCTTGTAAAGGAAACCATTATTTGTGGCTTGAAACACTTGCGCAGCTCAAGCAAATATTTACTTCACCTTGCAAATGTATATGCAGAATTTATAGTTCCACATTCCCTAGACATGGGAATGATCATGACTTGAATAAAACTCAATTTAATGTCTACTCTTGTCTTCCCTTTTACTGAAAAAAAAAAAATAACAACCCAGGAGAGATGGACAGACTTCCTAAAATTATTTCTAGACTGACATCTAGGTTACAAACAATCCCCTCTTCTACATTTCAGTCACTGGCATAAAATTACATGATAATGGCACTCACAAAGAGGTCTTTTGCTAAAAATCTGAAGTTTGCATCAGTTGCAAACGGAAATGACAGAATCCAGCAAGGAAATTCTCCTAATCTTTCTCCTTTTTTAAAAATGGCCATGTTTCCTGGTTTCAGCTGGGAAAGACACCAGTTTCTGGTGGTCTAAAAGTGAGGGCAGAACAGCCAGTCATTGCAATGGGCTATCCTAGGGAATCTCCCATTTTAGCATATCTAGCTAAAGCAGCACTAGAAAAGACAGGTCTCAGGCATGTTCTGCTGGCAGCACACCTGGATAATATTGCTCCTCTATCTATGTCATTGCATCCAACAGTTCCCTATCCACTGGTGGTGCCACATAGTAGCACAGTATGTGTAGAGGTCCAGCTGCCTCAGCAATTGCCTGAAGAGAAGAAAATTATAGGAATTGGTGACCAATTACTGACGTTTATCGATAACTTCATGAACTGCAAATAAACCCAGGGCAAATTATCAGCTCTTTATCAAGGAGTAAATAACTCAAAAGGAAACTTTAGAAAAAGACTCTCCTGCAAGGGCAAGAAGTGAGGTAAGAAAACAATTGCAGATGAGCAGGGCTGTCAGGGCATGTTCAGTCACCCCAGGTAAAGAGCAGCTGTACCTTGTTTTGTCTTCTCTGCCTTCTTCGAAGCCTCAGAAACTCTTTGTGCTGCCGTGAAACAAAGTTGACTGCTGCATATTCCAACAAAGCAGCAAAGACAAAGAGAAGACACACGGCCATCCAAATGTCGATAGCTTTTACATAGGAGACCTAGAGAGAAATAGGACACAGCGTGTTATATCTCAAACCACTTCCTAAGCATGAAGATATCGATGTGAAGAAAATAAACACATTCTTTTGCACAGCATGAGTTCTATGAGGTGGGTTTTTCTTGTTCTGTGTTTTGATTTGTTAATTTATTGGCTGATAACAAATACATCCTTCAAGTATTAATGAAAACAAGTGTCCACAAATAATGCGCAAATGAGCTATTGCCTTTAGAGAAAGATCAGGATTACTTTAACAAAATACAAGTGTTTCTAAAGTCCCAGTCAAAGTTTGGAAAGAAGAAGACAAATACAAGATATGATAAAATACCTACTGAAAAACAATTGTAGAAAGTTTATAGGTTTCACCTTTTTAATTTTTTATTAACCAATTACTATATTGCTTAATTAGCTATATTTGGTATCCACAACCTCAAAGTAAACTCAGGGTATTTTATTGTATGGGCTGATACAACTTTACCAATTAAATATTCCATCCTAGTTGCTTGACCTTTACCCACTATCTCTATAAGAAAAATAAATCTTCATAGATATTATCTCCTCAAAATACCCAAATACCAGCTGCCTCTGTTCTAGTAAAAATCTATTCAGGTTTGAATTGACGGGTCCACAATACAGTCAGATATATTGCAGCACTACAATGTCACAAGATTTTTGTCATATTACCCAGACTGGGCAAAACAGTAACCAATTAATGAGCTACACACTATGCATATCAAAGGTACATTCTCCATAGGTGTGTTTGGTCTCTTTCTTTGTAGTTTTGCAGTTTTGAAGCAAAGATCTCATGATTAGGTAACAGCAGGTTGTCTCTTGTTTATCAGGTATTACCTCCTGAGTGGAATTATAATGATCGGACTTAATGTCTACAATGTACATGTGAGCTAGTTGCATAAACTACTTTGGCATAAATAAATCAAAGAATGGAGAAGACTGGGCATATCTAGGATGCAAGGCATTTGAACTGTTTTGCATGTCTTCTCTGCAATGAGATTAATAAAACCCAGATAGAGCTGCTTCTTTTTCTCCATGTCTGTAAGGAGGAGCTTAGAATACCTCTGTAAGCAGAGGCACCGGTGGCTTTCCTCAACTGTCTAAATAACAGCATCACAAATTGGCACATTAGGTACCAACATCCATTTTCTAATTCAGTGCAGCACAAATTTTCAGTATCTCACATTACCAGTTCCCTGGAGATGTCTCAGATACTCAAGTTTGACAGAGACCCATGGCACCCCCATACACCTACGTCAAGATAAGCAAACTGGACTGTACCTAAACCCTGAAATATTATAAACATTTGAATAATAACCTACAGGCAAAACATTTCAACACAGTCAAAACATAGTGGTCTGAAAAGGCAGCAGAAAAGAATGTTGTGTTCCTGACACTCATGTTTAGGAGACCAAATCTCCACCTTGGAAAACTCCACCTCTACCCTTTGCATACTATTCAAAATGACCTCACTCTTCTGGCTGGACAACCATTCCATGATGGAAGGAATCACACTTCTATCAGTGGGTTTTGCTCCTATTTGCCATTTGAATAGCATCATTTTTAAAAGTCCATAGAAGATCTTTTGTTATTATCAAATGGAATATACTGCACTATGTGCTTCAGCAAGCAATATCAGCAGAGGAACTGGAATTTAAAACACAACAGAAAAGATACAGAGCTTCATCCTTCACATCCTGAACACTGAAAAGGACATTTTAGAGGAACCAAGCACTGTTACTCAGCCTGCATCAGAGGAACATGCTATTCAGTAGCAACAGTGCAGCTCCACATGGCAATGCCCCCTATCCAGCTCGCATAGGCTGACACGCAGCAGGCTGAGGTGACACCACGAATCTGTGGCTTTCAATTAGATACACAGCAGGTATGTAGTTCACTTTCCCACGTATAAAAAATTGTACAAGTTACATCTTTACTGAGCAGCTGTGAAAACCAGAGAAAACTCGACAGTGTCCCAGACACTCTGTGCCACAGGCTGAGGCGCAGTAGGAATCAAGTCACAGTAATTTGTGTAAAATCCAGCTGAGATTGTTTGTTGCTTTCCTTGAAGGGGCAGCTTGCTTTCCTTTACAAATGCCCTTAGGAGATGTATTAGACATGAATAAATAGCTGGACTGTGCTGTCAGAGACAGCACAATGCAGGGAGCTGAAGTCAGAGGAATCAGCACTTCTGACTGTGCAAATCCTGTCCTGGTGGGCCCAAAGCAGGGAAGGCAAAATGATAAAGGAAGATCTGAGTTAGCCATCCTGCCACTTGCATTGTGCTACCATAAATGGCATCCACATAGCTGCTGAGCCAGCTGGATTATTTTAACTCCAGCCTGCTGGGCTGGAATCACAGAATCACGATCTCCTTGGCAGACATATAGCTTGTGTTCTATTGTTTGGCTGGTGCCACACCATGGCACAGCTTTACTTGAGAAAACAGAAAACAATTGCTTTCAGCACTATATTAAAAATAAATAAACAGTAAAATCCTGCAATGAGTAAAAGCTGACACCTTTGGTTTCAAATCAAATTATGTAGTTTACCTATAAATCGCCAGCATATACAGAATTGTGCTGCTCAAAGCCTAAAACCCTATGGAATTTTCTGACATGCTCGTAGAAGCTGGAGTCTGCAAAACTGAGTAAATCATGATAGCCTGGATACATCCATTGCATAGGCAGGTTCTTCCATCAAGCTCAAAACTAATGTTGTCAGCTAGGGGTTTTTCCTCCAGATCATAGTATAGCATGAAAACTCATATATTTGTTCAACTTAAAGACTTATAGCATCTGCTTTGATAAAGACTCATCAAACAGTACTGTATCTCCAGCTTCCTTAACTACCACGTCCATGCTTCATGCTCCATAGTCACTGCTGGGCACATGAACGACACTACAAACTGTTTGTTGCAAGTTTCTTCTCATCTAACTTAAAAAGCACTATCTACATGTGGGGATTTTCTTCAATTAATGCTAAGAAACAAGCAATTTTAGGACAAAATTCTTCTAAGTGGAACATAGACAGCTACACTATAGTCAAATAAACTGTAGCCTATAAATGCCAGTCTCTCCTTATCGACGAAGACTGGAGTTTTGGAAGGCTATTTCAGGTATCCATGTATGCTTGATATACACTACCTTTGGCTAGGTAAAGCCTATGAATTATCTCTGTTAGCCAGTACCTTGATGTAATCCAATCGGAGCAGAGGAGAATAACAGAAATGACCCCACATGAGCCTTATGTAACAGAGACTGTTACCTAAGCATTTGCCACCTTTCCCATAATTTCATCACTTGCTGCACAAAATCCAGCAACAATACAAATTCCAAGTTGACATTATTAAGCTAGCATGTATAAAATGAAAAATAAGTGGGGTTGATTTTCAAAGGTAGAACATGTAAAACTTCCTCTGTAAAGCCCGTAACACTGACAGCACAAGGGCTCCATTTACTATAAAACACTTTTACAAGTGGATATTTGGAAACTCTGCCTTGTTCAGTGTTATCATGTTCAGAAAGCTCAATAAGATTTTCTTGTCCTTTTCTTTCTTTAAATAGCTGCTCCATTTTTTACTGCATGTTGCCAAGCTTCCTCCCTAATGCTGTTTGGGAGGAGGGAATTTAATGGCTCCCACCAATAAAACCATAAATTATATCAATTATTCAGATGCTTTGTAAATGTTTTAGGGCCAGCTAATGAGGGAACTTTTTCAGAATTAGAGCTGTCTGCATCAAGATCCAAGTATGGTAAGGCTAAGTATAGTAAATGTGACAAGGCTACTTCTTTCCCTTTGTAATTTTCCTCAGTTATTATTTGGCCATACCCACTGTATAAAAAAGACCAGTTTGTTCTCCATACAGCACTGCTGTACTATCAACGATCCCAGTGAAGTTCCTGGAAATGAAAGTACAAGAAGAATTACACTTTTTGAGAAGGACTTGTGAGGATTAAACCTTCCACTTCTCAAACTCTTCATTTTGTCACCGTGACTCTGCCACAGCTCTCAGGCCCCTTTCAGCACACTGCCGTGTGTCACCACCAGAATGAAGAATGCTTTTGTAGAGAGAATCCAGGGAAAAATATGGTCATGGGTCCTGCAGCTCAGCAGATGTCATTTGTTGACATTTTTGAATCCACTCAAATGTGAGCTCTTTTTTGCTACAATGCCAGTCTCATGAGAATCCAGACATCTGCTTTAACTCTCTGATTCTGTCAAACAAATGTAAAATGGAAATAAAGTCACATCCATACACTCCCAGTACATGGAACCATGAAAATAACTTCAGTATGCAGTGAAAGGTACTCAGTTTATATTAAAAAATCATATACTCACTTATTTTGGTAGGCAGAATCTTATGAAAAAATAGCTTTTACTCATGATATGAAGTCACAAACCTCTGTTTTTACACAATGCCGTATTCTAGGTAAGGATTTTTAAAGAATCAAAATTTCAGCTATCATGAAATCTTACAGTTTGAAATTAACTTCTCCTATGCATTACAATCAACTCTTGGAGAAAAATGTTTCAAACAATTTTTCAGACTGCAAAGGTGAAAATAGACCAAAGTACCATTTTAAATCCAAATTGAAACAAAAGTTACTTTAAATGAAAAGTGGGCCATTTTCAAAACAAAACAAGAACAAGCAAGAAACATTTAATTTAAAATGTGAGCTCAAAATTCTACTACCCTCCCTCTACTGTTCAGATTCCATATGAATGTATCCACCTAGCTCAGCAGGGATTCACAAGTTGTTCCTGCCACCCAAAATTGCCTTTTTTTTTTAGTGAATAAACTATTCATCCAAAAATTTTTGCTCTATTTCTATTGCTGGTTCTGCCAAGTCATGAGATGCTAAACCTCCCACTCACTGCTGATGCAGAAATAAATGCTAACTGCATTCAAACCAGGAAACGTATGGGAAACATTTATGCTTTGTTTTTCCTTCAAAGATAAAGGGAAATTTTCTTCAAGTCTTTGAAGAAGATCAGCAAGTTAAAGTATTTCCAAAGATGTTCAGAAAGCCCCCTGGGCAGGGGCCAGAAGAGGTGACCACAGGTATGTAACAAAATTCTCTAGTAGGGCTAAGACCTATTTTTGTTGATCTAACCAGGCCAAGATGCCAAAAACACAGGCCTGGTTTGTGAGTGGTCACAGCTACCTCTGCCAGTTCCACCTGACTCCCACTGAAGAGAGAAAGAAAAATGCTCACCAACTTCAGAGTGGGGGTGGACCCCAAGAACTGTAGGAATTATCCAACACTCTGCAGGACACATCTAACACTGGGTTCAGAGGACCCTAGACTGCTATAGTACATCCTGCTGGATGTGAAAAAGGGAGGACAGAGCACTAACTGCACACCAGAGACTGATATTTCTTTAAATTATCTAACTATATGAAACATACAAAAAAAAAAAAAAGTAAACTTGTCTTCAAGGTAAAGCCACTTTAGAAAAGAAATAAAATATTTCTTTTTAGTCTGGGCAGTGTGTATTGACACATTTTGATCTTTCTTCTCGAATGGTGCATTTCCACCTTTGAAAAACGTAACACCATGAATACAAAATCAGTTAGCAGACTGGTGAAGCCAATACTGCTTGGGGTTTTTTCCCAAGGCCATATGAACCATTGGCATACTGATCATGTGTCATTTTGTGCAATCCTATGGTGCAGTTGCCTTGTATTGCCTATTCCTGACAATTCATTCTTTCTGTACAGTAAATTTAAGACAGGATGTAGCATTTCCACTTCATCCTGCTTGAGCAGCGAGCTTGGACCAGATGACCCACTCTGGTCCCTTCCAATCTCACCCATTTTGTGATTCTGTGATTCAAAAAGACTGTAACTTCTCCAAAATAGTATAACTATTTCTCAGACAGAAAAAAAAAAAAAAAAGTCTGAGTGATAGCTTAAGGCACTTTTTCTAAAGGAGCAGGTTACAGCTGAGAAAACAAAGGCTTGTGATTTAGACAGATCATGGTGCTGGTGCTCAGCTTGGGAGCAAACTGAGATTTTCTTGGGCATTGATGATGCAGGGACAGACTGACCTTCGCCACTGAGCATCAAGTCACACTAATTGAAGTTATAACCAGGTCAAAAGCCCACTTTTACACATTTATGGTCTACTGCATATTGTAACACTTCTAAGATGACAATGATGTCTGGAAATATCTCATATCTCAGGAGTTCAAGCTTAGCTCAGAACACTGCAGAAATAGTTAACAGGGTATAGAAGAGAAATGGTAAATTATTTGGAACCGGGAGGTTCTGGCAGCCCCGCCCGAGAACTGTGTTGAGTTCACGCCTTGTAAAAACTGTGGTAGAGTGGAACTAAGACTGAACAGAGCCTTACCCCCCTATGGAAGCAGATTGAAACTACAGAAAAACAAGAGAGGAAAAGTGAAAATTCCTCTGCTCCTTATTTATTATGACTTTGGCATGCACCAGGGCACTGCTGACTTTTCTTATTGCCCTGATCGAGAAAAACATGGGTGAGGAACAGCATTCCTCCTGAGGGTGGGAACACCACCTCTCCCACCACGTCAGACATATCTTGAACACTACGTGTAAATAGCAATTTGTGGTTCTTGCAACTCTTCAGCCTGGTTGCCTCTCTCTGCCCTCTTGGTGAAAAGGTTATGGCTGAGCTGGCCAACAAGTGCATGCTCTGCAGAAGTGCTGGACACCAAGAGGCACCTCACACTACCCAATGTCATGGGCAGAGCCAGTACTGCTTGGTCAGACATCAGAGAAGCCAGTAACACCCACAGTAACACCCACAGGCTGTGCACGAGCTGTTGCAGAATAAACCTGCAACACCAAACATCAGCTTCTCATTACTTGTATTCTGCGTATTTTTGCTTTTTCTTGTCTCACTTTTCCTGTCTTCAATAAATTCATCTTGACTTAGCACTTACAACCATTTGATTAAGTATTGTTTTTTCCCTTGAAAACCAACCAGACTTCCAATAAAGCTTTCTGCAGTCAAAGGGAGAAGACATATTCCTGCCACACAAAAACCTTAGGACTCTCTGTGCTCACACAGCCCCCACAGATTACTACAGCCCTACCATCTCAGCACATCTCAGTGCCCTTCATTTGGCTTGTAAATAAAGCAAGCTCATATTGGCAGAAATAAAATAAATAATACCGATATTTGTGATTTTTTTTGTGTATGAACTAAAGAAAGTAATCAACAGATTGGTGCAGCCATGGTGATCAGTTCACAAAGGTGACAAATAAGGATTGATGTCTCTGCTACAAGGAAACAGCTTCTTATTGCTAAGTAATTGAAAGACATTTATCACAGAGAAACACCCCCACACATGAGCTGAGCTCAGTGCAAATTGAGAATTATCTGTGGCTGCATTAAGGCAGGGTAAAAATATATCCTGTCGGGCCTTGCAGATTGATGATCATGTCAGGATCTCATTGGATATCTTTTACAACGAGAAGATTTTGGTTCTTCCTTCCCAGTGAAACCAACAGATAATACTTCTTTAATGTCACTAAATGTTCATTTGAATATCTGGACTCTAATTGGTAAATTTTTCAGTGGATGAAAGCTTTGATAAAAACAATCACTACGGAGAAAAAAACTGAGAAAGATTACATGTTTGCTAGCAAGAACCACCGGCCTCAACTTTGAACAATGTCATTAAATTCATAGAGAGTCAAATGCTGATATTGACCAAAGAAGCGTTACATTTAAGATTCACTTGAAATCAGAATTCAATATGGTGTGTATCTGAGCACAGCCAGAGTGCCTACTTCTGTAAGGCCAGTTTTTGTGCTGTGCTTATGTTTTTCTGATTTTTTTTCCTTGTTGTTGTTGTTAACTCAGCTTTAGAAAACTCTTTTTGTTTGTAGATCCAAAAGTTCTTTAGTTGTCTCAGGTGAAAAGTAATCTTCATTCAGCTCAGCCACAGCCATGCAGGTTCAGTTATTACCTCTGCCATCCAGTTAGGAAGAATTGCAACAAATTGCATTATTCACTGACCTTTGAAGAGTTAACTGACTCAGTGAGTGACTGTTATCAAATAACAAGTCAGGATTTCTTTTTTGTAGCAATAGGAACAAATCTCTTGTAAGTAAAGCAGGTAGGGACCACAGAAGTGGCATATGGCAGGGTAGGTACGGTGATCAATACTAAGAACATGTGCACCTATACATACATGTTCAGGTATTATTTCTTCCTTGAATAGAATAAAAATTGCGTTAAATCTCATGTGACTTCAGAACATTCTACATCTTCTCTGTGCTGTATTTCCTGTTGTAGTCACAACAAAGTGAACCAGTAAAAGTGATCCAATTCACCGAACCAAACAACAAAAACCTTAAAAAATAAAAGGATGCCTAGGGCAATATTGCTTTTTTCTTCCACTTTTGGTCTCTGCTGTCTGTGAAAAGAGAGTTAATTTTCTAATTATTTTCTAAGATTATACTCCTAAATTCTTGATTTCATAGGACTTTCAGCAATGTAATCTGGTGGGAAAAGGCATTTGTTTATTTTTATGACTGCCAGTCTCTCTAGATTAGAGATGAGTAAATCAGAGTAAACTTTTGGTCAGAGAAAATTGCCTTATCAATAATAAATGTAAGATCAGACTAAAAAAACTGAGAATGGAATGGATCATTACATTACTCAGTAACTCCATATGCTTCTTTCTTTACTATTACTTGGTGAGTTTGTTACTATTACTGAGCCACTTATCATTCTTATCTTAGCATATTTTCTGGCTCTGGATTCTGAATTGCTTCTTTCATCTGATTAAACTGCAAGGGTAAAAATGCTTTGTATTTGGATAATTTAAGCAAATTGTAACTGACAAAAAATGGTATAATAAGTAGATCTCTATATATAGTCAATTAAAATTCTTTTATCTTTTTATATTTCTTCTCTTTCTATCTTTGAAAAGAATGTTTAAAATTGAAAAATAAAAATATCTGTAAAAACAGATCTTGAAGCTGAGGTGATGTCAAAGAAAACATAGACTCTGGCAGGATAACAGGGTCCAATTCCAAATGTAAGTCACATTTCATGTATAGTAAAGCACTTAAGGAAATGCAGAATTGAAAGAGAATGTACAATGGGAATAATGGAATATGGCAAAGGTGAGAATGGAAGTTGAAAGAATTTGATAGTCTGAATATTAATAAACACAAAGAAAGAAAATGGGATAAAGAGGGCAGGTTAGAGGAAAGGAAATGGAATTCAAATAAAGGGAATGAACAGCAGCATTTAGCAAGATTCATGCAAAGATTTCTTTCTTTAATTTAACCAAATCAGTTTCTGTATTCTAGAGGGACCAGTGCCGCCTCATTAATGTAAAAGTACCTATCACACCCCAAATTAGCTCAAACCTGTAGGCTCAGGACCTGGGATCAACACTGCCTGTGGTGAAACACAGGTTGCATGCCCAGACCTGTTTTTCACCTCACTTGGTTGGTGGAGAAAGCCAGGTGATCCATATTTCCCCATGGACTCTTCCAGCCAAGACCCACTCTTGGGTCCCACTAATCAACTGCCGACCATCTACCTGCACCATAATTTTTGGAGAAAACTCTGGGCCTGAGGGTTCCTGGAGCACCAGGCTTTGTGGTGCACGGACCTGCACAGTTTGAAACTACTGGCATTTACCTTCTTCCCTGTTTTTCCTATTCACATTTTCTGAAATTTAATGTTCTTTTTATCCTCTTTTCTGTTATACTTCCTAATCAAGATCTCCCTGTCCTTTCCAGCCAGAGATGTCTGACCAATTGACACTGTTAAGTAAATTATGCTTTCAATCCCTTTGTGGAAGACCAGCCTGGAAAAAAAAAAAGCAGGAAAAACCTGCAGAGGAACACATAATTACAGTCTCCCTATTGTGTTTGTGTGGAACCAGAAGGAACACTTGCAACCACTCACAAGGCCACTTAAGCACAGAAGACACAGAGTCACCTTTCATGTTCATTTTCTGATGTAGATTTTGATTATTGTAATAACTTGGTAATGGGCTGCTGCACAATTGTCTCCCAGGCAATTCAAAAGCCAAAAAGAAAATTCTGTTGATTTAGAGTAAAAGTTGGTTGTCTCAAACCCTGAACCATTGCTTCCAAACAGACTCTTGTACTAAGATTTTGTTTGCAGCTATCGTACCATAATTTAATTTTCACCTGAGCTATAAATCCAAGAACTTTCTGAATCATACTGTAATGTTAAACTGTCTCCAGGACTCTTATACCAAGAGCTTTGTTCAAAACAGTGTCATCACACATTTCACTCAGGCTGAGTGAAATAATTTTGAGTCACAATAGTTAGGAACTTTGTGCAAATATATCATCAAAGCAATAACTAAGAACACTGAAAGATGTTTGTGCGGAAGCCTTTTAGCCACATATGGAGCACATCTATATTCCCTTCTCAACTTAACTTTGAGCCAAAGTACCGGACTTCCATAACAGGAATATTGTTTTCTGAATTTTATTTGATTTCTTAGCCTGATGGCCAATGTTTACTCCTACAAACTGCTCTTTTTTCCTCATTCCTTTTCTAAAGCGATGGTGGCTATATTTGTTCTGTAGTCTGCAGCTGTAGTTAAAGCAGCCAGAGACTCTCCAAGGCACCACACACCACTGAGCACCAGCAGCACCCACAGCACGCAGTACCAGTGACAGAAGGAGTCTGGAGTACAGATGGAGAGCCCTTTGAAGGACAGCACAGGCACCTCTCAGAAAGACTGCTGGATGGCCCTCAGTGTTCAAAGCACTGCAGCACAAGTAAAGGGAAGGGTTTTCATGACAGTGTGACACCACATGCTCAAAGCTTGTTGAGCTCTATTGTCCCGTGGCTAGCAAAATCTTGCTGCCAGAATGACTTTATGATACTGACAGATGAATGTTCGCTTTATGAAATGGCTGGAGACAACCAGAGGGGAGCTAACAATCCTGAAGGGAACTACTGAAGACATCACCACTATTCAGTGATGATTCACAGTGAAGATTTCTCATCTGTGCAGGAAGTAAGGACCAAATAACTTCTGGTTTTCTTATTTCTATTTGCAAATATATAGGGTCTTGCATATGATGTGTTGGGTTACATCCTTGCTACAAGAATGACATTATAATTGATCCCTTTACTTCTCTTTGTGTGTGTGTGTTTGTGCGTTCACAGTTTGTGTCATTACTGTGTTTTTAAAACTGTAAATAGATGAGGTTAAGCCATCTACAAGGAGGAGAGACTTCTGCATCCTTAGGAAACGGCTAATCCTGCTCAAACAGAGAAGGCTCAAAAGCTTTAATGATATGGGATCTGAAGAAACTGTACTGAGAAACTCTCAGAGATGAAGGCCAGAATAATTTCCTGAAATCCCAGAGGGGACCAAACTGAGTTTTCTGCCACTTAAAATCATCGGGATGGCTGTAATTGAGGACACAGTAGGTGGGAGGAGAGCTGTGCATGAACTTTTCTACTCCTGCTTAGTCTGATCTAGTTGCTCTGACTTTTGTTCATTAAAAAAAAAAACAAACAAACCCTAACTTTTCTTGTTTTATTTATGTTCTGATGAAACAGGTAATTTTTAAGTTCAGCTAAAACTTTTGATCCCTTGTGGCATCTCATCATGAGAAGACAAAGGCACATCCACTTCAAAGCTCTGGCTTGGGATTGTCACTCTTGCAAAGTCACAGACCTGACGCCCCAGAGCCTTTTTTCTGCCGTCCCTCCAATCATGGGGACACCTCGCACAGTCACTGCATGAGGCCAAGCTCCCTGGGCTGGACACAGCACATGTCAGAGGTGGGAGAGGAAGGGAAAAATGGAACAGCTTTTCTGACTCTCAGGCAATTCTGGCATGCTCAGCTGACTCGTGTAACTTAAAAGAAGCTGCAAAACCGAGTCAGCCTACGCAAGAGAAGAAAACAGCCTATATATAAATAACAACCTATATAGCTTTCCCCCTGTCAGCTCCATAAGTAGCTGGAGAGGAACAAAGCTTTCAAGTGAGTCATGTTACCCCCCACCCCCAGTCTCTCTCTCTCTTAAAGCTCTAAGGAAGCTCAGAAAACACATTGGTCAGAATTTTAAGTCACAAAGAGCAGGGTCAAACTATAACTCTTTCAGGAGATTTTAATGAACTGCTTAAGACAGGAATTCTATCTGCATAATTGGAAATGAACATGTATCTTTCCTGAATAATTCTGTGGGCATTTGCCTTACTGTTAAGTCTAGGGTAATAGTAGCTCAACACCATGTTTCTTTCCAGCGCTAAATATGCTCACAACATTGATCTGTTCCTGCTACTAACTTAAATGTAGGAATTCACACCTACATCATTTATATCCACGTGGTCATTACAACCTCCATTTCCATTATAACTCGGCACATATTACACAGATTTGACTCCTTTTAGATCAAAAGAAGAGTCTGCTGGTCCTGTACAGAAGCCTGGATTGTATTGCCATGTTACCCAGTATTCACATTCAGTATAAATTAATAAATCTTTTGAAAAATCCTACCTCTTAAGAACTCTAACCCCACTATCAAGTTTCTGAGGAGAGTGACACATGGCTAGAAATACAAAGATACACACTTCATGTTATATTTAAGAGCTCCCTTTCAGTTTGATAAGTTATTAATGTCAGAAATTTCAGTTACACTTGTTCCATCATTACTCAGAGTTGTGGGGAAGTACTTGCCTCTCTGGTGAACCCTGTTATATGTTTATCACACGAACTGACATGTAATCACTTGCAAGTATGGTGGAGATAGAAAATAAAACAAAGAAAATTAGAGAACTGTTTTGCATGGAATATCACCAGTTAGCAAAGAGTAGATTGCATCTAATGAGACTCAAAGACTAGGGAGTACTTCAAATTACAAGTATTTAAAATTACAAGTATTTCAAAAAGGGAGTATTTCTCTGCCTCTTTCCTCTGAAAGATTTTAATGATGAGTCTTAAAGAAGCTAATCCACCTGCTTCTCAATTAATGTGTGCAATGTAGGGAAATATTCTTAGCTCCATTTTACAAATAGGGAAATTAAGGTGTGCATATGGTAAATACATTGCCCAGGTTTTCAGGAGGAGCCAGTGGCAGAGCTCTGAACAAAATCTTAATCCATGTTTTAGAGTTCATATCATCCTTCCTAAATCCTGTTGCTGACTGTTCCACAGAACTGCCTAAACCCACAGGAATTTTCCTGGGGAGACTCTACATCACCAACGTTCTACAAATGCCATTTTGCAAAAATGCATATCTGTATCACTCTCAGACACATCAGGAGCAGAACAGGAGATATGCAGGGAAAAAATGTGCAATAATAGTGCCCACTCCTTCTTGGCTGTTGCTGTCAGCATGGTTTTGGACCATAAAAAGCAGTGCAGAGAAATTAAAACAGATTTAGGTTTTTTCAGAGTAGATCATACTTGTGCGTAAGGTGAGGGGAGGACAAGGGAGATGTTCCAGCATATGCAGCTGCAAGAGAGATTTTGCTTAAGTTGTCAATACAATGTTTATTTTGTAAATGTATTTGTCAATTTTGCAGTTCTTACTCAGCCTGAAGTCTACCTTGAACCTATTTCAGCAGGCATGACTTTGATCGATTGCATATCAGGTAGCTTAAGTGCAGAAAACTCCTACACAAAAACACTTTTAAAGTATGGAAATTAAAATTTAAAGGCTGCTTTTTTAACACGTTTTGTGGGCAGAGCAGCCCAGCCCCAGTCTGAACTGTGAGGGCAGCAAGAAGGAAGGGCATCACAGCTACTCAGTCCTACTCACACAGGACATGTCCTAGGTACAAATTACCTTAAGTGGTGTTAAGGTGGGAGGGGAGCAAAGGAACAGAGCTGGAAGAGCCCCTTGTTTCTAACAAACCCACATCTGTTTAACATCCCAGCTGCCAACTCACTGCAGAAGAGCTTAGAAAAAGCCACAAGCAGGGCCTGGTTCTCCAACAAATATGCTCACCACATTCCTTTTCATGCACATCCCATCAAAATCTATCAGTGCCATTCAGTCAATATTAATATGCTTTTACCAGAGGAAGGGGTGCACAAAGCATCCTCAAGCAAAAGCTTCTTATCCTTAGTGAATACTGTCAGAGCTGCTCTGCACATTTGGCAGAAGCCACTCCTGCACAGAATGGTCTCCACAGAGGATCTGCTGAGCTCTTGGGAAGCTCTCTGCATTCTTATCTGAGGGCTGTTATTTTTTGAGTACTCCTCAATATATCTTCAGAAAGGCTGAAAGTCAACTTTCCTCTTGGCACCGGTGTTGCCATGCAGCAGGTGCATTGGCATTGATTTTCCATTGCTACAATAAAACCTCACAATTGCTTTCCTGAGGAAAATAACCCACTTTTACAGGGCATGTGAGTTCTCATGACTGCATTAGGTCCAATGGCCTGTAAAGTAATTTGCTCTATCATAGTACGTTCTTCCTTTCAACTCGACTCCAGCCATGTTCCCCTCTTGCCCTTAACAATCCAATTCTCGTAAGTATTTACTCTTTTCTTTTTCACCCAGTAGCTGTACAAAGGGATAAAAATTAACTGGAGAGGAGTGTTTATTTCATCTTTCCTCTCTATCCAGTCCCTTTGATCACAGATACAGAAAAGATCTAAGTGCTTAAGTCCAAACACTTTGCACTTGTTCATCTGCTGCTTAACTCTGGAGATAACTTAAATTCAGTAGGTCCTTCGCTGTTTAACTTCAACATTTTCTGGGCAGCTGCGTTCTNCTATGTGCAGGAGATATCTAGCTCCATCCTGGGTCAAACAGGATTTGGGAGCTTCAATAGGAACATATAAGGACTGTGCACAGGAGTTTGTTTATTCAGAGTCCACCAAGCACATACTGACAGCCTTGGGTCCTTGAAAGAAATGCCACAGTAACTGTGGGAACAGTAAAACAAAATCAAGCTAATCTTTCTGTTGGAGGATTTGTGGTACTGGCACTCACCAAGGAAGAGGGAAATGCACCTTAAATGCCTTTTCAAGCCTGATAGGATATTAGAGCATCTCTTCTACCTCCCACAATATAAATAGTAGGCCACAAGCACAGATGGGAAGAGAAGTGGTTTTAATGCTCAAATGGGAACCATTCTGCTGTGCAGAAAAGAAAGCAAAACTCCTGAATTTTGTATCCTTGAAGAGGAGGAAAGGATCTATGCCTTATCTGGCTGTTGTATATTGTCACTCACTGCCTAGAATGAAAAAGCAGTTTGTTTCATTGGTAAGTTATTTGCTCTCCATTCAAGCTGCTGTCTAAGAAAAGGTCCTCAGCTATGTGAATGATGGCAGGAGGATTCAGCACACCATTTGAACAGACAGGGAGCTCCAGGGGAGACTTCAACCCATCAGCTTTAGGTGTTGATTTGCCATAGGGATGAATTTGCTCTCTGGAAGTATCCGTTTCTGCCCACTGAAGATGGAATTATGGTAAAGGATACCTGCTGGCCAGATCGATTTGAAAAACCAGGTCATGCATTCAAAGGGGGAGGAAGGGGTGGACAGAAATACAGGAGAGAAGAAACATATTTTGGGGTTCAATTTAGAAACTACAAAGACGTAGGGTTCCCTAATTCATTCTGCTCCCCTTTTTGCTATGAGCAGTCTTTTAATTGAAATTCCCAATTTTTATATTGGTTTGTCTATTTATCTCCAAGGCCTAACAGAGACAAACATTATTAAAACACATTTTGGAAAAGCCTATCAACACTGCCATTTATTTTAAATATTATTGTTTAATCACTGATTTCCCTCTGGTAATTATGCTATCTTTAGGCTTTGGAGTTTTTTAATCGGTGTTTTCCTGTGGCTTGGGTGTGATTCCTGTAGAAGCCTTGCAATAACCAAATAACTAGGACAGTCTAATATAATAATTTGTGCATGCATATGATGTTCAGGGGGATTATTAAAGTTATTTTCTCACTAAAATGTTATCAGCTTAGAAAGCCGAGCTGTTCCAGGCCAATGGTTTTTTATTGCAAAAATGTTTAATACTATCGTATGCACCAGGCTGCAGCTGCACATGTTAATGTCATTTATTCCATTGATTTGCCTTTTGAAAGGAACCTTACTGGTCCCTATTTTTGCTTAAAAATATCCTAACAACCAAACCAATTTTGCTCAAATGGCAAATGTTTTCTGAAACTGAAACTGCAGTATTTGTTTAGACTAAAAGGGTTGGATAGGCTTTAGTTTGACAGGACTTGTTATTAGCTTATGACATGAAGCCTTGAGAATTTCTTCTGCTATAATAGCATTTTATTTCAGGCCCCCAGCAAAACTAATTTAAATGGTTCCAGGGGTAGAACAAAATCAATTTTGCAACCAAGATGGAAGTCAGTTCCTTAGTAGTAATTTCCCTGCAGGATAAAAACAGTGATAATAAAACAATAAAAAAATAGAAGAAAAAAAGAAAAAAGAAACATTATGAATGCATTTAGCATTACTCAGACTTTTTTGTTCTGCTGGAGTAGTCTAAATTTCAAAGCCACCTCCCACACGTACATTTATATATAATATTTAGAGATACAATACTTCCTTAGATGTTGCATTCATTGTCATACAGTTTGTTCCTAGATATGGACTATTTTGCTACAGAAATCAAGACTACATCTGTATTTTTCTGCACTGATGATTCATCCTGGACACTGAAAGAAAGAGCTGGTGTACGATAAAACAGGAGCACAAGCAAAGGGAAAGAGATAAAGATATGGGCAGACAAATGTCAAATACTATTCAGTTGCTTGGGCCATGATATGCACAATATGTCATGACTCTGCAGTTATACATGCCTCATATTTTGCATTTGAATGATAATCCTTCTTGGTGTAATTGTAGCAAATATAGTCATGCTGCAATTAACATTGCATACATTATTCTTTCAGTGAATTCTTTTAAGATTTTTTTTTTAAGTTTCAGAACTCACACTAGGAAGGTTTTGTTTAATCAGCCAGAGAGACCATAGCAAACTGTGACAAGCCCTTCTTAGATTCTCTAAGGAGACCAAGCTTAACCTGCTGTTCATATATCATTGTTACTTGGCTTTGATGATTGCAGAAATAATGATTACTGCAGAAAAGTTCGAATAAAGCATTGCTTTCTAACATTTAGTTGCAGCTGAAATGTTGGCCCATTCTTTTGAGAGTGTTTGTTTAACAAAGCCTCTTCTTAAACAAGGTCAGTAGCAAATGTGGTAGGGAAAATGAAGGTATCTTCTTGTCCCTGGGGGCTCTGGGGATTTGGGGACTGGTTGCCCTGACCAGTCTCACTTGAGCCCCCAACCCACTTTGGGCTGTGTCATGCACAGGCCGTGGTCAGCCAGGTCTCCTGCATGGTCTCAGTTTGACCAGTGACCTGTGTTACAGCTGGCCTGCCACCAGCCTGGCCTCCAGCCATCCTTGATCCATTGGCTACTCAGATTCATGCACTACATGGATTCATGTACATCATCATGGGCTCAAAACAACAACACTGAAACCATCAGATTCTATAATTAGCAGGCTTTGGTGGGGTTTAAGATACGTTGCATTAAAATCAGAATGAAATTCAAGAGAAGAAAAGAAAGGAGTCAGGATGACATGATTTTGATGCCCTAATATGAAACACACAAGGTTTAGTGATGAACATTTATACCACACGTAACCTTTACAGGAAGTGCTATTTTATGTATATGTATAGTGAGAAATCATTGCTTTTACTAGGCAGTCCAGCTGTATCACAAAAGGGAAATGTCAGCAATTTGTTAAGAATATGAGCATCATCTTTCTAAAAGTAGTCATCAGTCACAAATCTGGTGTAGAACATAAGAAGTTCCAAAACAGGGCTATTTTCAAAACTTCAAAATTATTTGTGTTTTCCAGTGACCTTATAATCACAGAAATTTCTACTGCCAGGTGGAAGGTTTTCTTTTTGCTTCTTTACTGAGCTCCAGCACAGCAGAATTTTTCCCCTTAACTCCTGTGAGCCTCACAGAAATTACACATGTGAAAAGATGTCTTAACTGTAATTTGTAAGAATCTAGTGTAGCTTCTTTACCTGATCTTACATTTTCTGGCTCACTGAAGTTTCCTTTCTATCAATGCCAGTGTCATTTCTAGACTCATCTTAAAGTAACAGCAGAACCTCCTCTCTCAATTTCTGTCCTTAAACAATGGCACAATGTCCATGACTTCTGGGAATCGATTGTTTTGTACAAGACTAGAGATGACTGCTTTGAGAAATGCAACATAATATACACATAACTTCTTTGGTCCTGCTCAGACAAGTGAAACAACATAATGCTACATCTGAGGAGCCTGGTGCCATGGTAACCTGCCTCATGAAGCATCCCTAGGAAGCCCCTGATCTGCAGCAGATGGGAATCAACTAAAGTCTCCAGCAACACACAATCTCCACATAAACACTCATTGAATCCTCGAGTCAGTGCCCAGCTGCACTGCAGGACTTCAGCTTCACAGTTCACACACTCCAGAATGAAACGTGGCTAGATTTGGGCAAAGGAGGAACACTCAGAACCTGACACAAGATTCTAACAAAGACAGCAAGGTGACTTGCTGACAAGTGGAAGTTACTTCAGGTTTCCCTACATTATTATTTTACATGTTTTCAATAATTTTTAATTCACAGTTGTATATGAACATGCAATTTCAAACCATTATATTTTCCCTGTGAAACATGTAATTTCCCTGCCAAAAAGAGAAATTAAGAGCTTGAATCCCTTTTAATCTATATTTGCTCAACACAAGAACATGCTAAAAACCCATAGCACATCTTGTGTCCTAGCAGCACCACAACCTTCCCCAGCCCCCAACTGGCTCCTTCCCTTTCAAACATTGCATTTACGGATAATGATCTCTGAGCTACAAGAAAGCCTTGGTCCACTTTATTCTCCTTGCATTGAGACACAGAGGGACAGGGACATGGAAACCACCTGATCTTGGAGACACAGGAACTGACCATGTGTGACTGGACAGTTTGGCCACTCCCAAGCTCACCTGAGCACAGTTAAATTCCTGAGCCATCCTCAAAGGTTTTCTGCTCTTCTCCAAAAGTGAAGTCCGATGTTTAGCAGACTGAGGTACTGTCTTGTGTTCTCAGGGTGTAAAGAGTAGTCAGGGAGCATGGGCTGAGCAGGACCACACACTCTCCACCATCTACATACAAATCAATCAGGAGGGCGAACAGGATTCACCTGTCACACAATTCACCCTTTCTTCCATCACTCAGAGCCAATGACTAGGTGCCTATAAGGCATGATCCTGTAAATTCTTCTTCCCTGGAGGTGCAGCAGGCCCAGGAAGTGTGTTAAACTGATTGGAAAATCCTCTTCTAGCCCAGGTCTACTTGGCATGGTAAGCACTTACACGTGCACTTAAAAAATGTCACACTTTCACACCAGCCAGTTCCAAGAACCTCCATTCTCCCCAGGGCCCTGCAATTTTAAAACACTTGAAATGTATTTGTATTGTGTTTATCCTCTCTATTTTCACATCAAGGGAGCCTGTCAGCAATTCACTCTGGGGATGGGTCCTGTAAGAAACACTAGAAAATCACCTGCCATCTTTGCCAGTTCAATGCATAACAAGCCGGCAGGCCAAGCACAGCTCTGTGGTTCTTGCTCTCAGGACAAGACAGAGCTGCAACTTGGGCACCTAAAAGTGTGTGTCTGTAGGGTGTCTGTAGGTGGCTCTAGGTGCTGGCTGTATCACCTCAGCATTCAGCTTTTAGATTTTCACTTTTAGGCAATGTTAAACTAGACAGGCAACCCATACAACAATCCTGTCTCCTTGGAATGTGCAAACTGGCTTCTGTATACCGCAGGTCTGAGCCAGAATGTTTCTAAAGGCCCTGTTCATTGTTGTTGACAATGCTTCAGAAATTGTTACAAGTGTCTTTACTCCAGAAACTGGCACTCTCAAAGTTGCAGTATATACAAGTAATTTCTTTGCCTTCATTGACATTCAAACATGTTGCACGTTTTCACATAGTCAATAGTGTGCTGATTAGTGTGGTCTCAACTGAATGTGTCAGTTTGAAACCTTATAACATGCACAAGAGAAATGAGAGAAACACTGTGTATGTGTTTTCTTGATTAGAAATCAGTTCTCCTTTGAATGTGGAGCCAAAAATCAAACTAGCTAATGCAATGCTCTGCTTGAGTGACTCTTCTGAGGAAATAAACATCCAGTATCATGTCAGGTAATTGTGGTTAACTAGCTGATAGAGAGAGATTTCTTGTCAGTTAATGCTGAAAATTACTGGCTACTCTGTTGAGTCAGGTTAGTCATGCCATTAAATTGTGATAAACCAGGTTCCATCTTTGGGAAGTATGCATGGCAAAAATGGATGTGTTCCAAATGATCAAGTCTGTCTTCTGCCAGGGCAGAGGTAATTGGAGAGAACTAGAAACTTGCTTGTTATTTTAATATTTATTTGAAGTTCATAAAACATAATTGTGACCAGTTTTGGTCTTCTGGAATTTGACTAACATTTTGGGATACTTGCATAGACACCCTTCCAGGGTCTGGCTATTTGTAAGGCACATAAAAGTCATGGCAGAGAAAGGCGGTGAGTAAACATTATATCCAGAAAAATTACACCATGTTAGCATGTGCAGATTTTTACTTATTTTTTTTAAATTCAGAATCAGAACACAGTAAAACTGTCATGATTGAAGCAAAAATTTCAGTGAGACATTTTTTAGAAAACAGAAAATAATGAATCAGTCTTGTAAAGAGTAAATAAGTTCTTTTTGCCCTTCTAAAGGTATGAATAACTACTTTTGGCCAATTACTCTTATTTTCATATGAAGATTATAGAGTTGTCATTCTCTTTCTCTTCCCACAACTCACCCACATTGAATACATGGGTCATGCAAAAATACTTACACCAAATTCAAGAAACATCTTGCAAATCGTTTGCAAATTATGTGCCAATGACACTATGATTGATCTTTTAATTCAGCATGCATTCATCTAAAAAACCTAAAAGAATAGGAAGCCTGCTGTGAATCTTAATGTGGCTACCCTTTTGTTAAAGAAACCAAAAAAAACCATTTTATTTTGCCCACAAACTTAGGTATTTCAAAGGTACTTTAACGTGAGTGTTATAGATTCATAAACCTCTTTTTGAACACTACTTCATGGGCACTTTCTTAACATTTTCCCCATAGTAACATGAAGCTTGTTTCTTGGAAAGGATCCTTTCAAAATCTGAGTGATTTAAAGATGGGAGTAGAGCAAGTTTGAAACAGGAGCTGTCTGCTGTACTTTTCCACAAGACAACAAAATAGATGGTATCACTAAGGTTCAAGTTTATCCTCCTCCACACAGGAACAAAAGGGCAGGAATTTTCTAGTCTTTCATCACTGTCTCACTAAAAAAATCTGGCTTTATTTCTAAAACACTGCCAGCTACAATGAGCAGGGCCCTTAGAAAAATTCTGTGTCAGACCTGTGGTATACAGAAGCCAGTTTGCACATTCCCAGGAGACAAAATCACTCTGTGGGTTGCTTGCCTAGTTTGACGTTGCCTGAAAGGGAAAAGCTGAATGCTGAGGCGATGCAGCCAGCACCTAGAGCCACCGACAGACACCTTACAGACACACACTTTCAGGTGCCCAAGCTACAGCTCTGTCTTGTCCTGAGAGCAAGATCCACAGAGCTGTGCTTGGCCTGACGGCTTGTTATGCGTTGAGCTGATGGCAGGTGATTTTCTAGTGTTTCTTACAGGACCCATCCCCAGAGCAAATTGCTGACAGGTTCCCTTGATGTGAAAATAGAGAGGATAAACACAATACAAATACATTTCAAGTGTTTTAAAATTGCAGGGCCCTGGGGAGAATGCAGGTTCTTGGAACTGGCTGGTGTGAAAGTGTGACATTTTTTAAGTGCACGTGTAAGTGCTTACCATGCCAAGTAGACCTGGGCTAGAAGAGGATTTTCCAATCAGTTTAACACACTTCCTGGGCCTGCTGCACTGCCAGGGGTTTAAGGTATCTCCCATTGCTTCTATGTCTCTACAGGACTGCATGTATTGGAGCCTGCAGTATGAAAACATAAATGTGAAAGCCATATGTTTTTGAGTATGGACATGCTCATAATCCATCTGCTTCTAGACCTGAGCCCTAAAATGTCAGTGAAGCTGGGAGTAGGAACCCTGAATCTGAAACCACTTGGCTAAAGGAATGCTGGATTTCCTCATCTGTACCTATCTGTTACCTGTACCTGTATCTACTCTGTTTCCAGAGTACCTCACATTGAAGAGATGCCCTTAATTAGTGGCAGGAGCTTAACAATAGGATCTAAACCCTTGAGCCCTGAGCAATAATCACCAGGAAAATAAATTAATTTTGATGGGGATGTGCTGTAAGTACTCCTCAGTGCCCAGATTAGAGACTGCTAGGCTCAGAGCCATTCCTTAGGAAGCATCTGTTTCTCACTGAATGCCCTGTCTTCAAGCACCTCTGCTGAGCCTTTCTTCTCTGCCAATCAACTAATTAATTCCCACAATGGAAAGCAAATTGAATCAACCTGGGATCCCTCTTGCCTCCTCATCTGATCACTGCACATGTAACTAACACTCTGCTGCCTCTTCTTATCCATTCCCCCCAGCCAGGTCCCATCCCCAGTATCTCCAGCCCATTTGCCAATTCCCTGCTCTGCATAAAACTCTGCTCAGGAGATGAAGAGTCCATCAGAAAAGCTCTTGGCTTTCCAAGGAGCAGTGTGGAGTGATGAGGGATGCCTCCAAATGGCATTTACCTGCTGTCTCCTTCCAGTCCCTGCAGCTGAGACTACACATTTGCCTTTCTCATTTGGCTTTTCCTCTATAACAGCCTGCAGCAGATGTTTGATATTTCACTCAGCATTAACTAGAGATGCATATTGTTTTCATTTCCATTATTGAATCCCTGACATTTTCAAAGTCTTTTTCTCGTGTATTTTATAACTCATCTGATAATTGAACACAATTAAATGATCCATCTCACAGTGGCTGTTCAAAATGGGTTCTCAAATGTGGATTTTTCTCTTTCTAAAAAAAAAAAAAAAAGTAATTAAACTGACCATGCAGCCTACACAAGGGTTGCCTTGACTGCAGAGTTTTTTAGTACTAGACCTGCAGAAGATAATGGTGACATATCTTTAGTCAGAGCCACTCTGGATATTTTTCCAGGAACATCCAGAAGTAATCCCATCAAGATTGAGGAAGGACTTTATTTTTAGCAGCTGAGACTTTAAATCTACTGCAATTCAGCAGAATGCAAACAAATAACAGCAGAGGAGTTACTGCATCCATGACAGGCTACAAGTTTAAAAGGAAGTGGGTTTGAGGATATGAGTTTTTTCTTATTAGGGCAGACAATACTCCTAAGAAGAGATTGGTTTTGGAATGAGAGACCCTTTATAAGCATAATCACTATCCAACAAAGCAGCACATGTACAATAAAGGTGCCTGTTGAGCCCTTCTCCCTTTCCCTGAGGTGATTCTCTGCTCTCACATCCTGGTGATTATTATTCTCTGCTCTTACCTCTGTCATGCTCTAAGTCTGACCTAGAAAGGCTCTGGTCCCTGTCTCAGAGGCTGCCTCACCAACTCAGCTCTCAGCTGATCTTCGCTCATGGAGGAGACAGGGAGGATGTCCCCAGGGCATGCAAGAACAAGATGGAAAGGTGCACTGAGGTACAGGTGCCTTTGTCTTTCCCAAGTCTTTTTTTCTTGAACCCTTTAATGCAACGAGACAATATTCCCACATCTTCCCCTACTTTAGCCTAGCTGAGAGGCTGCTGGAAAGGGGTGGCCACAGAGTGAACACAGGCCGGGACAGGGATGGTGCAAAGAAGTTTCTGAGGTGAAACTGTAGCGTGTCAGGAAAGGAACAGGAAGGCACCTTTAGATGCAGTTGTCTCTGATTCTTCCTCTGATGACCATCTCAGCTGGCACAAGGATGAGGAAAGGGGAAAAAGTTCTGTGCCTGGAGAGTGGATGCATGGCAAAGACAAAACAAAGAGGGTTTCAAAAGGCTCATTAAGACCAGCTGCTGTGTTCGTGGCAGATTGATATGAATGTTTACAAACATGAGCTAGGATAAGCTGCCTTTTACTTGCAACTGGAAATATATGATCTGTTCCAAACGCAAGGAAAATGGAAAGGAAAATTATCCTCTCTGCCTCTTCTTGTCTGCCCTCATACTGGAAATTGTGTTCTTTCCTCCTTCAAAGTGTTTAAGTTGCACAGCACATTGGTTTAAGTCAAAAATTGACTTTATCCTGATCAGGCATGCATAAAATTAGTTTTTCTCCATTTAATAATAACAGCAAAAAAAGTAAACATTGCCAATAATGCCAAAACATTAACAGCTATTTCCTTGATACAGTAAGTGGGCTAAATCTCATTAGTATATCCTTTTCTTATAAAAGCATCAGTTAAATTTGTCCATTACCCCAATATTTGCTTGAATTTCTATCCCAAAGAAATCTTATATGTCCAGAAAGCAACTTTTCTCACCAAGAGCTGTGTATATGCCCTCTATAAGGAAATGCTCATAAAAGGCTTTAAAGAAAGTTTCTTGCAATTGAGAGTAAAAACCAATCTCAATTATATGAGTTTCTGAATACTGTTCCTCCAACAGACTTTCAACACAGTATCTGCCATGGCTCAATGTTCCTCCAGGTATTTGCAAGACTGTCCCTCCCTTTGCCCACCCTTCTAAACACTTTCCCTACACTCACGTGCAATGTTAGAGCTCCTTCTTCCAGAAAGCAGGACTTGGATGACTTGGGGAAGCAAAATATGAACTTCAGGGTAAGAGTCTATTTTGGTTCTAAAAGTCATGAAGTATTATTAAAAGCATTATCTGTAATCAGGAAAGAAGACTCAGGCATTCTTATAGGGCTTTTCTATACCTAAATCATGAATATAGAGGAAAATTAGCAAGAGATATTCTTTTGGATTTTGCAATTTCTTTGACAACGGACAAAGGGCAACTCACTTTTCATTTTTTTCTAAGGCTTGCACAGTTATTAAAAATTCAAGTGTGCAGTTGTCCTAATGATTTTGAAGAGGCACAAGTCTCTCTGACAAACAAAAAGATGTGAGAGATGCTGTTCATAATTCTTATATAAAATCCTGCTTATCTCAAGGTGTTTTCTGCCTTAGTCCTTTCAATTTGCTTCTATCAGTGTCAGCTATGGGAACTCGGCAGTTAATGTGGTTTATTTTCACACCTTTATAAAAGTCACAATCAAAAGCAGTAGGACCTCTGCCCTGAGGGCAGGAGGGGGACCAGCACATTGCAAAATAGTTGTTCTCTTTCTCTACAAGGTGAAGTCATCAATTATTCTTGTCCCTTTGCACAAGACTTTGTTTGCCCAATAAGTTTTAATTGCTGTAATCTAAACCTCACTTTCCTGTGTCATCCTAGCTAACCCGAAGTAGATAAGTTGCCTTCTAAAGGATTTAATGTGAGTGGGCAGGACTGACTCTTTATACAGGCTAAAAATATTTGCTCTCTTAATGCCATGGTAAGTTCTGTCCATAAGAGGATTAATTAAACCATGTCTGTGAATATACAGATATGGTCACCAACTGCAGAGCACATTTGCACACACCCACAGTGAAATGAATTAAAATGTCCAGAGAACTGTGTCACTTTATCTACCAGCAAACTTCTCCACACAGGCCCTGCTTGGCTGCCTCTGAAGTGGGGGCAAGGCACCTGAGTCTGGTTTTGGGTCCTTTGAAGCAGAACTGAGTCCTAGCACACAGGAGACAGCAGGGAGTGCTCCAAACCTCTTCTGCCTCCACATGGACCCAGAGCAAGCCAAGAGATGTCTGCCAGGGAGTCCCCAAAGCCCTCAGGAGATTGCATCTCACTGGCAGGATTAACCCACACTTCACCAAGGATGGGGTATCACAGATTAGTTCACAAACCTTTGGTTTCAGGACTGAGGATGCCACCAAGTGCTCTCTGCAGGATAGGGTGTCTTGGTAACCTTAGGGTGTCGTAAGGTGCTAGTAGTAACAATATCTTTGTTTTTCAGTGGACATTCAATAAAAGATTGGTCAGAGGAGAGTGGAGGTCAGCTCCCCTGCTCTATGTCAGCTTGTGATTGTGTTATTCACTTGAATGGGTTTGGAGTTCACAAGTAACGTCCCGTGATGCAGAGCCCAGCATGGATGTATCAACCCAGCCAGTAACTAAGTACCGTGCAGCTGCTCACTCACTCCCCACTCCCTGCTGTGGCGTGGAGGAGAATCCCAAGGAGATAAAGCCCATTAATTGAGATAAGAACAATTTAATAATGGAAATAAAGTAAAATAACACTAAGACTGCCATAATTAATAATAATCATCATCATAATTATAGTAGTAGTAGCAGTAATGAAGGAAGAGGAGGACAGATGGAAGAGAGAGTGGGATAAAACCCACAAAAGAAAAGAAATGCACAGTACAGTTGCTCAGCCCTCACTGACTGACATCCAACCAGGCCCCAGTAATTGGCACCTCCCAGCCCACTCCCTCCAGTTTATATTCTAGGCATGACATTGTATGATATTGAATATCCCTTTATCTAGTTGAGGACAACTGTCCTGGCCACACTTCCTCCCAGTTTCTCTTGCACCCGGTCTCTGTCAGAGCGTGCAAAACTGGAAAAGTCCTGGACTTAAAGTACTACTTAGCAACAACTAAACCATAAGTGTGTTGTTATCAATATTATTCTCAAACTAAGTCCAAACCACAGCGCTGTAACAGCTGCTAGGAAGCAAAGTAACTCTATCCCAGCTGAAACCAGAACAGAACATAAGGTACATACTGAGCTGGTCACTCATTTTCAAAGTGAAATTCAGGGCTCCTCCCACCGGGGCAAGCCCAGGTCATCAGATCCTAACAGGAAAACAGGCACCAGCTGAACATCTTTCCTTCCAGTTACTGCCTACCCAAGGAGATAGGAACCATGCCAAAAGATCAGGGGAAGGAGAAAGGAAGAAGGAAAGGCAAGGTTTTTCTCTCCTACACAGAAACAACAGACTTTTAATGAAAAACACATTTCAAGAAGAAGCTTCCTGTCTTTAGCTCCTGGCAGTGCAAGAAGCTAATTCCAAATCTTTCATGCACCTGAAGCATCGCTGGTACAGGGACATGACTGTGTCTCTCCCCTCTCTGACAGTGCCCACAGCACATCCTGGGCTGGGGAGACATTCTGGCTCCAAGAGCTGCTTCCAAGGCTTTGGCATGAGCTCTCTGTCACTGTTGGGTCAGAGGTGACACTGGTGCTGAAACAGCATAGGGAGCTTAGACTTTTGAAGGATTACGCTGCCAGTAATGATGTGTGGGGCCCCTAAAAAACCAGAATGCTATCAGTCCTTGTCTCATGGCACACTTTTTTAGTGACCTATAAGCAAACTCTCTGCTTGATGCTGACCATGTGATATCACTACGAGGCCAGATGGGACAGGCTGAGTGGGACACTGGCAGGGCATAATCTACGTGATTCACTCACATAACTTGTTCTGTCCCCTGAGTTCATATACACCTTAGAGGGCCCCAGAACAAGTCAGGCTTAAGCACAGGACTTGGGAATTTAATGTGGTTTCCCACTGGCTCTTACTGTGCTGCTCCTGACCAAAAAGTAGTGCAGCTACTGCAGTGACTGGACACTGAGCTGGGGCATTGCACACTGGAGGCAGTTCTGCAAACAGATGTTCAAACTGGTTGTGGTTGGGAATTTACTTTCACCTATCAAAAAATGAAGTAGAGAAAAGGGAAGTGAAATTCTTGTAAAACAATTTAGCCATCTGAATTTCAGTTCTGGATCACATCTTAGGACAAATAGAAACAGGAGGAAACTCTAAAAATGTTCTTATCCCTTTTGTCAGTGCCTGTGCTGTTGTTGTCTGTGTAAGTGATATGTGTGTTTGCTGATTGTGGCTACCTGCATGAATCTATTGGGCCACACAGAACTTTGTTGTATAAAATGGCAGGACAATGTCAAAGGGTTTCAACCCTGAATGTGAAAAAAAGAGGCCTATAATCTCAGCAAAAACCAGATGAAAGTAAAACAGTATCCAGGACCATTTCAGAAAAAAGTACAAATTTTAGTTTTATGAAGTAGGTAGTTCTATTTTCTCTGGTCACATAAAAAGGAATTATACAAGTATTAGTCATGAAAATGCTTTATAAAGACATAAAGTTATCTTTCCATTCCCATTCACAGCTCACTCGCCCATAGACAAATTTAGTCCTTTTTAAATGGTATCTGCTGTAGTTCCTGTGTAATTGCTTGTCTCCTATAGTTTCTAAAACTGGGATTTACTAATTTTCAGAACATACTTCCTGAAGTGTGAGCATGCATGTGTTATACTCTGAATATAAAAATTCTGTGTTGGAAATACTTGGAGTAAAACCGTATTCAGAGATCTCTATTTCCTGGTTTTGTGTTTCAGTCTGCTAGCTGCTCTTGGATCATAGAACAGCATCCTGAACCTAGGAAAGTTTTCTGAATTGGAAAAATCAGGTTTTTTTTTTAAAAAAAAAAAAAGAAAAAAAAAGAAAAAAAAAAGAAAAAAAAAAGAAAAATAAAACTGAAAAAGAATGCTGAAAAAGAAAATAACCCAGTAAGATGAAAATCTATATTTACCACCAGACAGGTCTGGTGCTCAGCTCCATAACTGAGTCCACAGCATCACCTGAACCTCTGCACTGCTGGGGTAAGGAGTAGTTGATACCATCACTTTCTTTTTGCTCCTCCAAGAGCTATAAATGCTAGGTGGTCTCCGGGTCAGTGAAGCTTAACTGAGACAACCATGAAAGACACATCTCATTCCGTGAAAGACACGGATGGAGCCAATCTCAAGAAGCATGTGCTCCAGTGTTCTCCTGTACTGATGTACCTCACCCTGAGAGTGCTTGTGGAGGTGCTTCTCACATCTCCCGAGCCTGCCAACAACACCACATGGAAACACCATGAAGGGAAGCCCTCTCCAAAGCAGTCCCAGTTCTGTGCCTGGTAACAGCTGGGAGCCCTGCAAAACCAGCCTCTCTCACAGTATCCTGGCAACTTTGGATGGAGTGTGTTTATGTGGGAGGGAGGAGAGATAGGAGGTGGAATGATGTGGGGCCATTTGAAAACACCGGTACAAATATGTTCACTTCAGGTTCATTTTTACAAGTGACATGTACAGTACAGCAACAGATTGCCTTGTATTTTTTTTTTCCATTGCAGCTTTGTTTTTCTATGAAACCGTCACTTTGCAGATTTTCACCCAAGTTCCTAGAATCAGAAATGACAGTTAAAAGCAAAAAGGAGGCAGGATAATTACTTTTCTTCAGTTCTCTTCTAACACTGAAGTCCCAGTTGCAGTGCCCTTATTTATTATTGCTGGGCATTGGTAGCAATGGCGAAATAGTTAAAGGCTTTTTGTGATGTAGCAGTAAGCAGAATTGTTAAACATGCACAATAGCCTTGATAAAATTCTCAGATGAGGGGAATGCTTTCTGCAGTTGGCAAAGTATGTGCTTGTTTGTTAGATAAAATGTAATTTCACTTCTGGTTTAGTCTCTTCATAGAATTCTTGCATTTCAATCCATTTTTGAGAGTCTGAATTACTGAACATTCTGCCTTCATCACCAAATTAATGTATAAACAATGACACCTGAAAATTTAAATATTTGCATATGAAAAGTAAGGTGTAATGTGACCACTGCTAGTTTTAGAGCTAAACTCTTGAACTGCAATTTATCTAGTAGAATAAAATAAAAGCAAACATTTTGACAAGAACAGCATGTTGGGAACTAGCTGTCGTTTCACAGATCTCTTTTCCTTAATCAGCAAAACTTGGTGCTGTTTTGGGATCCTAGATTTAGAAGTGACCAAGAGACAACAGAGGGAGATGGCAAATCACGAAGATGGTTACGTCAACAGTGTTAAAATATTAACAGCAGATTCTGTCTAATGGAACACTGGAACTAGCAAGAGCACACACAACAACATACACTTGTCAGCTTTCAAATTCAACAAATCAAAAATCATTAAATAAAGAACTACCACATGTTTTCTGGGATATGGTTTAGCTCTTTGTTCTCCTGGGTTACTTGTGAACCCCTAAATTTTGCATTTAAGGAAGATAGTTATCTGCAGAATGCTGATTTAATTAAAGAAAAAAAGTCCTCCATTAAAAATAAATATACTCAAATAAGTTCTCCAGTTCGTAAATTAGTCAGAGGTTTTGTGTCATTTTAAAGGAACTGAAGATTTAGTCTCCACTCTGAGAAGCAGATCTCAGTTTTATGGTGTGCTGCTCCATGAATATGAAAAGTCCATGAATCCACACAAAATACTGCAGAATTTAACCAGCAAAGCTCAGCTTTTCCCTTTCTGTCAGGTTGTAGAATGGCCCCATGCAGCCTGTTGGCACACTAGAGCAAAGGACTCAATTAAATACTATATATTAGATTCTGAGATACACTTGTAACCTTGCTCATGTACTGACCTCTACATGCATTTACACAAAAAAATAGCAAATAAAACGTGACCCAGTGAGCACGAAGCTCTAATATATATTGGACTCAAGCATTGATCACAGAGGGAAAGGTATCTCCTGAGTCAGACTTGGATTTGCCTTTCCCTCCTTCAAACGTGCACCATCACAGTGACAGCCACAAAGGCCTAAAAGTTCACCACGTGAATAAGTGCAACCCAGAGCTCTCACAGAGCATCATATAAATGCTCAGTGTATGGCAGATCCATGCATAAATGTAAAAATGACACTGATACGTAACTGTAAATTATCTAAGAAAACCAATATTGGCTCTACTCAGTATGAAATCTGACCATTTTGTAAGCAGGAGGATTTAATCCACTGTGAATCACATGTTTGAATTATTTTTAATTTTTATGCATTCAATTTTCTTTTCTAATTTACAGCTCCAAGAGTCAAACTGAGTCTTTGTGATAGAGCAGTTGTAGTTCTTTGCCTAGAAAACTGGAACTGGAGACTGAATTATAACTTGTGGGCAGCCTCACTGTCTCTGTGCAGGGTCTTCTTACAGTCACCTCCTGAAACCTACTTGTCTTTAAGATTAACAAACGTGTGACAGACTGAAATGAAACAACAGTTTGGATATCACCTCATCTACAATTAATTTCTTCTAATCCTTGTTGGCATGGCATGTGAGTAAGAGTGAGAAGGAAAAAATGAATTTATTTTCCTATATACAACAGGTTTGAGCTTAATCACACACAAATAGTAGATGTAGGTAAGAAGATTCTTGTACAGCTACTTGTCTGGAAAAAAACCAACCATATAAAGTTTTGAGTATTTCTGTATCATGACATGCTTTTTTTGCGTGTTTGGGATGGGATTTACCTCACACTGCTTGAGACATCTGACTTTCCTACTAGTCAGCCTGGCATAGCTGGTTGACACTTGAAACAAGAGGTCACCTAACCTGCCTCACATACCTATGTGAGTGTCAGAAGAATCTGGCAGTGGAGGTGCCTCCTTCTCTCAGGTGGCTAGAAAGACAGTCCAAAATGACTTTCAGCCACCTCAGTTTTCACAGCTGAATCTCACTTCAGGTTTATAAGTCAGTTGTGTACTTTTTGATTTAAAATTAGTAGTAAAAATGGATGCATATAATAAAATAGTCATCATTAGTAAAAGCAGAAAAAATTCTCTGGCCTTCTCTGGACAACTTCAGAAATGCAAATGGAACACAATTTTTTCCATTACAGGCTATTTGACTCTTTCCTCAATCTGTTATTACAAACTACAACTGAAAAATAGCTCTCTATTCATAATTACATAGAACTACTCATGAATATTTTCAGGGCATGTTTAGAATAATTGAGTCATAAAATTGTTCAGGATGGAAATGACCTTTAAGATCATCAAGTCTAATTTTCAGTTGGACTTGAAACACCACCACCACGTTTTAATATTCACTATTAAAACGTGTTCTCAAGTGCCACATCCACATTTTTTGAACACTTTTGGGGTTGGTGACTCAACTCTTCCTGGACAGTCTGATCTTGTGCTCCAGACTCTTTCCCAGCTCCTTCTTTAGACATGCTGCAGCACCTCAAGGTCTTTATTGCAGCGAGGAGCCCAAAACTGAACACAAGGTTTGATGTGTGACCTCAACATCACTAGTGATATACATCATTAGCTGATTTTAAGCTATTAAGGGTCTTGTTATATATTTCTTCCTCTCTTCACCCTGCCCCATCTGTTAAACAGGTTTTTCCTTTTTACCTTGCATGGATGAACAAACGACTTGTTACATTGGTGCAGTTCCTCTAATTCAAAGAGAGTTCTACATTTTGAATTTTTTGCTATTTTTAAAATTGTCTTATTTACTTTAATTGGTATTAGAAATTATTGCCTATCCACTTTGCTCATGAAGAGCTTTTTTTCTCTCAGACTAATGCTGTCACGGGAGCACTTCTGTCTTATAATTAAGGAAACTCATACATTTATATGTTCCATACAAATCCACATTGTTCCCATTTAATGATACAAAGACTTCTTAAAAATTCTGACTTCGCCTCCCCCATACACTCAAAACATCACTTGTTTGTCTGGCTGGGACCTGGGAAGCTCTCAGGCAGTCACACTTTTCCCAGCTGCCCTAGACTCTACTGCTATTTAAGCGGCTAAAATGAATACAAACTACCATTCTTAACAATCCTGTCTGATACTCCTTTTAAGTTACCACTCATTTTAATCAAACTTTTCCATTTTTATTTCAAGAGGTACAGAAAGGGACTGGCAATGTAGCATCAGCTCTGGAGAGCTGTGGGGAAAAGATGAATATGACTATTGAGCCTATAAAGAGAACAGAGGAGGAGGAGAAGGAAGAAGAAAGCTATATCCAGAGTTTCCACGGTAGCGTAGTTGTGGTTGCTATATATTAAAACATATTGGCACAGTGAGAAAGATACAAGACTGAAGGCTGACAAAGAGATTGAATGAGTGAGAGACAAAAGAAGCTCAATTTGTAGTTTACAAATAACAAAAAGTTCAAAATGTCACTTGGTTTCATCATAGGATTTCTTAAATGAGAAGACACTGGGTCTGGACAACATTTGCAGACCAAACAATAATTGCCTAACAAGGAATACTGGCTGGAGGGTAAACCCAGAGAATCCTGCCTTAAAAACACTTGCCTTTAAGAGTGTGCCTGGGTAGTTATTGAAATAAAACTCCAAACTCCATTTTCAAAAGAAGACTGCGTACTTTCAAGACAAGCTTAAGTCAAATACAGAGTATAGAGCACAACTGTAGCAGAAACTGGATGCAGATAACCAGTGTTATCCTGAAAGGTCACATTGTCCCTTCTGGACTTGGAAAATTATTTCTAGAAGTCACTAAGCCACATCAGAATTCAAACAGGCCAAACTATGGCCCAGTGACTTGAAGCTTTGTACGCTGGCTACAACGAGCAGGGCTGGAGCTTAGTGTGAGACAGTCTGATTTTATTTTCTTCTTCACAGTGTTTGTGTGCCTGAGCTTTATCCTGTATAGTAAGGTTTTAATTAGAGCAAATTTTCTCTGAGCTCTTACTAATATTCATGCTTGAAAAGGACCTACCAGTATCTCAGTAAATGTTAGATCTGAGTTAGAAGAAATTTTTCCCTTCCCTCAAGATTTTTGACATTTCAGAAATGTCTTCTAAATTAGAATAAAAATGAAAGTGTAAAAAAAGTCACAAACCCCAAATTTGGGGTTTTTAAATAATGCCAGTTGAATAATTTCTGTAATTTCCATTTTCATGTCATACCTTTCAGATATTTTTAGACTGATTAACTTTTGGTTTCCAGATATTGAAGCATTTCAATAATAGTAATAAAAGAGATGTTTTGGAGAAATCAGACAGTAATGGCTGGAAGTCAACAGAAATTATTTGGGAAATTTTTCCAACAAATGAAAACATATGCTGAAGTATCCTTTTCATAGCTTCAACAAAGGAATGTGTGTTTTACAGATAGCATTGCCTCAGAAAAAAATACCCGACCCCACAGAAAGTGTTTGTCACTGCCGGAGCACAGATCTAATACAATGTGTACTACACAAAGAGGAGAAAGGAAGAACTATTTATTTGATTTAACTATAAATTGCAAAATTAATTTTTAGGTGAAGATAGCATATTTGAAAATTCACTTTCATTCTCTTTTGGGTGATTTTCACTTGCATTTTTTTTTCTTACTTTTCTTTCTTACTCTTTCTCAAAAGAGTAAAAATGAGTGAAAAAAAAAACAACAATGAAAACAACAGCTAGCAGTGCCAAGGATATATTTTAAAAGGCCCTTTCACAGATGGCAGACAGAGGAGCTGGGTAAGATGATTTTGAACTCTATTGTGGTCAACACCTGCTATTGAAAACACCTTGCTTTAACTGAGAGGGAAGAACATCTGGAGGAAGTCAGTCTAATCATGGAAATCATGAATGAAGCTGGCCAGATGAACTGCAATGAAGTGCAGTTCCCATATCCAGGCAATGCACAGCCTTTAATTAGATATGTCTTTCAATTTGAGAAAAGCTTTTAATGAGGCCTCATTAATGTAAGAACCTAATCAACTGTTTTAACTGCACTCACCAAGAGAATTTTACCTTAAAACAATTCACTCTGAAATCATTTGCCAGGCTACAGATCTTTCCTGGAAGGATGTGCAGTAGACACATTTTTAACTCGTAAAACATCTGTCTCCTGTTCCAGGCAGTGAAGACTGTTCCAGCCTGTTCCAGCTGTGTGGTTCATGCATAACACTTCTAGCAGGAGCAATGCAGTGTTTGTCCTGATTCTAACAGGGTACTGGAAAATTGTTGGGGAAAAAAAAAATCTCATTTCTTATTTACCAAAAATCCCCAACAATACCTAGTTAAAATCAACACTACACCATTACTAAGACATGACAAATGGACCAACTTCAGAGGGAACAGTTAACCAATTAAGAGAATAATTATGTGTTTTTCTTCCCCCTCACTGGATGTTGTAGATAAAGAAAGCAAGATACCAAAAAAAAAAAAAAGACCACATTGCTTCCTAGAGTGGTACTTCATCCTTTTTGAGATACATAAAAACAATTGGGGTGGTGTTTTTTTTCATATCCAGGCATAGATATATGCATAAATGAGTTGATCTGTGCTATTTTTGCAGCATAACTCTGTCATCCTTGACTTTGGGGAGCCCTGGTAAAAATAAGGGCAGCAGTAAAGCCTGAGAATCTGAATGCTTAAAGTCACGTCATTCCCAGTGACAGGATTTTGTTTTCATTCTGAGCAGATTCTGTTTGTGCTAGAAGGTTCAGGAGACAGCAAAATGAAGCCAACAAACTCATAAAATAGATCTTGTCAGACAACTACAGCTTCCTTTAAAAAGCAAGCGAGTATCTTCATTGTTTGAATTAGAAAAAGAAACAGAACAGTGTCTAACTCTAAAGAGCTTTTATTATAATTCTGACCTTTGGGCTGCTTCACTTTCTTAATTTTTCATGTTTTCTTTGTCAGTTCTATAAGTGGTTTTAAGTCATTTTTTTATGAGCAGAGCACACTCAAGCATAGAGTGTCTGGTGTGGTCCAGGATGGTGGTACTCTCATTGCTGTCTGTCACCAATATATATGGTTCCTCAGAAATTAAGTGATGTTTTTATGTTGGTCATCTCTTAAAAAATGGATGGACATTAATGCCTCCTGACCACAGAAAAATTTAAAAAGTAAAACTCTTAACAAAATTTAACAAAATTTTAGTACAAATCAATCAATAAAGTGTTCCAATTGCCATTACACACACAAAGGAAAATGCCCTTCTGCATAAAAAAACCAGAAAATACAATAACTTACATCAATGAAGTAATTTAAGGCAATTTTTAGTTTCTCAGTAGACAACCTTATAACAGAAAGGGTTTCTCCAATAAGCGACAAATATTGATATATTCTCCTTATAACAGTGTCATTATCAATAACTATTTGTAACATAATTGTACTATCTTTTCTATGAATCATTGAACTGAGTAACATTTGTTATGTATTCTCCCTTTTTCTTAACTTATGTTTTCTGCTGTGACTTGGTCATTATGTTCCTCTCTAGATGTACTTAAAGCTCTGGCTCCATTCTCCAGAGCCTCAACCTTTGGTAGAATGAGGAAAGGCAGCACACTATGTCTGTTTCTCACAGGCAGGGCAGCCTAACACCAGACAGAAGCTACTGAAGATTACAGCTTTTTATTCTCATGCTCCCTTCTCTTTGAGACAAGATATCTCAATTAACTCCAAACTTCTAGGAAGAGGAAATAAGAAGAAAAGAGGCACTTTTTCATTGCAGTTTTAAACTATAATACAAGGGTTTGTGATTAATTACACATTCTAGAATGCATGACCATGCCTTAAAAACCAAATGATATAATTTTCTTGCCAATACCTAGTTTAGAATTGTTTAATTTCCAAAGCTAGTCTTATTTCAGCAATTGTGCCATGCTATTGGTGAATTAAAGTTGTAGTTTTGTCCTAACACAGATATTTTATGTAAAAACAAGACACACTGAGTCACTTGGTTCCTGCTCCTGCAGAAGTTTGTTTGATGTGACCGTGAAAAAGTAAATTGCCTCCCTCTTGTTTTTCTTGCTAGGAAGAGGGAGAGGAGAATGAGTTAATACTTTTAGGTATCAATATCAACAAACAATTCTTTTTTTTCCATGAAAATGTTACCCAAAGGGAAAAGAAAGACCTGTCATTCAAGTAACAGAATTCAAATGGCTCCATTGACACTCAAAGACAACTTTTGGTAGAAATGTCAATGGCCCAGCTGCTTCTGCAGCCACGTGCAGTGAGCACTGATATTCAGACTGGAAGGCAGCAGCCTTGAGGTAAACTGCAAATGAAAATGTATTTGCAGACTCCAGGGGGTCCCATCAACATTATTTCAAATGAAATATTAACAGAATATATTCATAAGTAATAGTTCTGGATGATCTAATAGAGTCAAGTCTTGCAATTACTTGAAGTGAATGAGCCACAACAGAGTACGTCATTGCTTCAGAGCAGGTTTGCAGTGTTTATGTCTGTGAAAGAGCAGCACAGGGCACTCCTCAGAGAGACACTAAAAGCCACCACAAAGTCCTGAAGGGTGTCACAATGAAGCTGAAGGCTCCAGTATTGTGCCAGGGTTATGAAACAATCAGCAGACTGCTGTGCACAATAACTTCTTTGATGCTTGAAATAGGCTGTGCTGAATGCCAGCCCTCCCAGATGAATGCATTATAAAACCTGCTGAGGAAGTGCCAGGAGTACTCAATCTACATCCCAGAGGTATTCAGACACATCTTATTGCATATTTTTAGCTGTCACACATGACAGCAACTACTGCTTTTGTTGTACTGTAAATACCACCATCTTCACTACACAGAAAAGTAAACTTTGAAGTTTAGATGAGTACAGTGGAAAGGTGACTGATTTGTCAGTCCTTCATTTTTTACTTTCATAGAGTAGAATCTGATATAGATCCTAATGTGTAGGTATTAATCAGACAACATACCAGTCATATCTCATCAATCAGCTTTGCACAGAATGAAGGACAGAGAGAAACACTAGAACACACACATAACCATTGTAAGACCCAAAGACTATCCAGGGTACCATGTATCTACAGCCAAACTAAACAGAATCATGTGACAATTTCTAGCATCAAATTTAGGGTGCTGTGTTTAACTTTTATATCATTCTTCCTCCTGCTTTTCTCATAAGTAGCATAGATTCTGCTGGGTTTTGTCTTCTTACATATGCAGAATACTGAAGACTTCAGTTTTATAGAACTAGAAACAGTTGTGGAATGCAAGAAAAGGAATTCTTTCTATTACGGATGCATGATCACAGCATATATAACTGTACCAAAGCTCACCTAACATCATTTTTATTGAGATTTCTGCTCCCAATGAAGTTGTAACTGCACAGGCTAGCTCTGTAAGTATCTACCTAGATCTCAAAGCTACAAAATTTGCAAGAAAAGAAAGTGTCTTTAACAACACCAGCTGCTGTAGCTGGAAGTAGCAGAGAACTTTCTGGGCAGCACAGATTCTTTTACTTGGGGCCAAGGATGTATTTTCAAGCTAGCACTAACATGGCCACAGTGGTATTAATATTTGAAGTGGCTGGGAGTTCTCCCTGATACTCCACATATCATCTGATGCAAGTACCACAACTTCCACCGCCATTCATACAAACAATCTCCTGGTCTCAAGCACACACACAATAATATCCTGCCTCAAAACCACTAGTGAGAAAACAAGATTAAAGGGAGAAGTAAGAATAAAAAATGGAAATGAAAATTTGTAGAGCAGAACCAGAAAACACCTTTCCTGAACTATGAGTAGGTGCTTATAAACTACAAGTCAGGAATAATTTTTAAAAGTATTTTGTAGGACTGTTTATTTACACACAAAAGTCTATATTGCGTCACAATCAGTTTGTACCCATTAAATTGTTTAACTCACAGTATGCAAAGAAATGTTCACTTACTTAAAAGCTTTTTTACTTTCAGAAATTTTTTTGTTGAAAATTAGGTTCAGTTTATATGACTTCCTTTGTTATACAGAGTAGAACAGATTTCTATATCCAGATTTAAATACCGTATGGAATATACCAATGGTCATTGAAAATATTGTCTCAATACAACAAATTAATTGTACCTAGCTTTGTCAACCCTCACTCCCCCCGCAAAAACAAGAGTTAAAGTAGGTTGCAGGATCTTTTAATATTAGTAAAATAAGGAATATGGTGATGTATGTTAAGATTACCATGTGAACAGGAAAGAAAGCTATATAAGAAGGCTGGAAAATAACAAAACAAGTGAGTCCTAAAATGTTTCCATGTAGGTACATGACTGAAGAGTAGCTCCTCATGGCTACCTGACAAGGCAGCCTGACTTCCAAAGAGTTTGGAAAGGATACCCTCTTTCACTCTTTTAGAAAACTGACAATCAATAAAATACTCAAGGGTCCTGAAAAGTTTTTTTTAAAAGTGGAAGTTTGTTTACAGTAACACTATCAGGATACAGAAATATGTAATGTAGACCAGACACATTAAAGTATTAAGGTTTAGGACCATTAGGTCTCCAACAGGAATTTGTAAACAGCTTATATAGGGTTGTCTTAATCACTTAAACAGTGTGTGAAGTGCTCAGACACCCACATAATCCAAGTGTCAGTTAACAAATCTCATGATTGCCAAATTACTTCCATATTTCCTCTTCAGATCCTGAGACTAGACTAAAAGTAATTTGTCAAAAAAATTGCTTCCATTCCAAGTTAGTTCATTATTGCTTTTTTATCATAGTGCCGCACAAATCTCTGGGCTTTGCTAATGAAAGAGTAAGTGATCACCTTTGGTGCTCTACTTCCAATGAAAACAAATGTACACAGAACAAAGTCATCACTGATAATAATATCCCTTCCTTTGTCCTTATTGTAAGCGCTCTTAATTTCTTTTTTTGTTTGTTTGTTTGTTTTATTATGGTATCATTTTAACCTTAATTTAAAAAAAATGCCATGTTCTTGTATCTTCTTTACTGGATAGCTTCTGGCATTCAAATAAAAGAGATTGGCCTGCCAGAAGCCAAAGAATCTGTAAGAGTCTCCAAATATGTGGGGGATAGAGAATGACACATAAAAACAGTCATTTACTGCCAAAGGGGATAGACTTCTTTGGCACTGGTTTTGCAAGTCTCTGTACCTATGCTTTTATTGCATTTGGTAATATATGTAGTGATTTAAAGCAAAATGAAGTGAATGAAAGGACTCCCAGAAGTTTTGGTGAGCTTTGAATGAGAGTTTTTCTCTGCACAGATTGTTCCTTGCGGACAGAAAATGTATTCATTAAGTCCTGTGCATTAAAGTAACACAATATGAGTGCTATGCAATTGTGTAAAATACAGGCGCTATGACTTGACTTAAAATATCCTGAAATGTTTTGCTTTATGGCATTAAAAGTAACTCATTTTCTTGGATTGTTGTTGCTAAGGTTTGGTTTATGTAAGTGTTTTAAGAAGAAAAAACACACAACTAGCACAGCAGAGAACTCATTATTCTTTCCAATACTCTTTTGAAAGTCCTTTCAAACTTTTTATTCTGTTGATTCAACAGGAGAGCCATTTACAAGTAAAAAGAATAGCAAGAAAATGGTTCTTCAAAGCTCTGAAGTGAAGAACTGTTTCGTAACACTTCTCAGCAATTCTGCACTATCGAACCTTGAATTGTCCCCACTTTACTCCCCCGGTTTATAAACATCTGGGACTGAAAGTGAGGACAGATGTCTAAGCGTCCCTTGTGGTGCCCAGACAATCCTCAGTCCCTGTTTTGATGGATACATGGTGCTCTCTGGGTCTGTGGGTCTGATACCCACAGAGGACAAGCACGTGCTGTGCCCTGCATGGATGTACAGTACCTCAGGTTTGTAACTGCTGTGCCCTGGAGCGTCTCTGCAGAGGTAAAGCCCAGCACAGCCCAGCTGCAAGCAATGTCCCTGGCTCATGCTCAGGACTCACACAGAAAGCTCAGGGCTTCAGAGAGCTTTCACTGTGGCTGTGTGATCACCGTGCTCGCCCAAATATATTAATTTCAGAGAAATTCTACAAAATTTACCAAATAAATATATTTCATTTAGAAAAGTGCATTCTAGATACTTCTCTTATAGGCAGCAAACATGAGCTTCAGATTGAATTAATTTCATTCTTTCATATCTTTACATTTTCCTTTCTTTTCTTTTGGGCAATCTCAATTTTATGTTTAATTTTCAACAGCTGAGTGCCTAATGTCTGTGTGGCCATGACCTGCTATTATGAAATCCGTGTATGGAAATGAATGTTAGTTATTAATATGGAAAAGAGCAATTTTAAGCAAACAGAACATTGCTGTGTTATCTTACACCACGGTTGAGAACAATATGTAGGTAATTACTTCTAAACAGTAACTCTTTAGTCCTTTAGATAATAACTTGGAAACAGAAAAACCTAAGGAATCTTATCACAATTCTTCTTTGCCTTTTTCTTGGTAAAGGAATTATTCCATTTAAAAGTTGCAAAGTTTGTATACTTTGTTGTTTTCTGTGGTAAAGCTCTATTAAAATGGAGAAGAATAGAAAGAAACTCTTGGCATGAAACTGGTAAATTAAAGTTAAATTGCATAAATCTATATTAATAAGAATAGGACACAAAGAAGGATGGGGAAATTATAGCTCTTGTATTCAATCCTGGGCTGCTTTCACAAAGCAGAGTTGCATCTGTTTTTTTCAGTATTCTTGCAAAAATAACCCTCCTGAAATATCTTATTCTGTTAGACATTCAGGCTTGGAGCAACTTTTAAATGGATGTGTCATTGGCAGCCTAACTTCCTGTGTCTTGGCAATATGTAGACAGGGCTTTGAAAACCATTATTTTTAAACAGGGATTTTGAGACTTCAGCTCTGACACTGATTTGATTCAATTCTTTCCATATTTTTATTTGTAAGTGCATTTCAGCTGGACAGATTTTATTAATAAATACAATTTTGATATTAAGTTACAGATGGGGTTTTAAAATAGCTAAGTGCCTGCAACAGCAATCGCAAGAAAATCTTGCTTCTATGTATAAGGAATCAGGTACCAGTGATTCAGGACCTGAATGGTGCCCATGTTTGTCCAAGCACCTGAGTCATCTAGGGTGGGATGGAATGGTTCCAGCTGGCTGGAATGCTGGCATTTACTTAGAACCACATTTTTAAGTCAACTGACACACCTTCAAAAGGATTAACTAACATGTAGAGATCAAAGCTATAAGATAGAGCTCAGCTGAATTACACAGAGAAAATGCAAGAGCCAGGTGCAGCCTGGGTGCTGTGGGCTTTGTATATCAAGTGTACTGGGCTTTCTGGTGAGGCACTTTTCTTAGTGCCGGTTTTGTGGCAAAGGAACACAGCAGAATAGGAGAAGTTGGAGTATGAGAAGAGCACCACCCTTCTCTGACAGCTGATGAGATAAATGCATTTAATCCTGAGGCTGGAGAAGAACCTCTTTGATAATCAACATATCACGGTCAACATATTTTGCATCTTCCTATTTCTTCCACTCAGCAAATACTTTTCCACTCAAACTCAGCAGAATGCAAAAAGGCAAAACATTTCAGCTGGATCAAAGGCCTATGAGGAAAACACTTTCTAAAGCGCTAGCATTTGGGGCATGCTAGCACTTCAGAGCCTTTTGTCAGGGTTTGTTTGTCCAGTAGGAAATGGGAGTAGGAATCTCCACTGTAGTGGTTGTATTATCTATACTTCTCAAGCTAGATAATTTATAAGAAACTTGGAATATTTCACATGAATTCATGTTGTGCCATCTAGACACAGTCTTCAGCAACTCCAAACTTGCTATTTAAAGAGCCTGTATGCTTCTTGCCAAGATTATGTTTTCAGACATTCTTTTCAGAATGTTCACTGGTAATATAGACTGAATTGTCTGAACAAATGTTTAATAATTTTTCAATTTGAAATTTTGAGTTGATATATGAGAGACTTTCAGTTTGCATGGAAAATTGTGCATATCTCCAAGTAAATAAGTGAAGCTGAACTAAATGTTGTACTCACCAGATTTTTGAGTGATGTGTTCTCATTACTAACAAAGGAGTAGCACAATCTGTTCACTTTTTGGGGTTTCCCTATATTTTGGAAGTTGCCCTCCACTTGAACAACTTGCATATTTGGAATGAGACAATGTGATAGTGAGGGTGAAGCACCACAATATACAGCCTGCTTTCTTGAAATGGATCATGATCTGCACAAACACTCAGAATTTGTGCTGTTCATTGATACTATGATCCCAGTCCTAGGACTCTTCAGGGAGTGCATCTCATAACTCCTTAGACCATTGCAAACTCAACTACCTCTGAGTTCCTTTCCAGAAAATTGCATAAAACCTAAGCTAGCAAGTTAAATTCTGCTGGGAATGCCGTTATCAGAAGCATTTGGGCTGTGCCTATGCTGAAAAGGGCTGTCAGCCTGACTAAACAGAGAACCCAGTCTATAATCTGTAAATTCATCTACAGCATCTGGTCAGGATTAAAAAGACCACAAAATTTGAATGAGAGGGTATTTTTGTGCGTAGATAGGATGAAGGACTTCAGATGACGCTTGAATGAGTGGAATATGGAAATTTCACAAATTCTGCTGTGAAACAAAGATATCAGCAGTTCCACACTAAAAAGGTTCTCCAAAGAAATCTTTTAGTTGTATATATGTTACATACATTCATTTTATATATACATTTGGGGGGGATATATTTATATATTCATTGGACTAGGTGCCATATCTAGAAACATCAAGATATATGGGAGTCTAACAGTCCACTGTTTTTAAGTCCCCAGTTTGAAAGAAATCCAGTAAGATATCTAAATACCTCAGAAAATCTGGTTTCTAAACACTCAAAAATAAGTATCAAAACTAGTAAAAACTCTTTAAAAATTCATACTGCTGCACCATTCAGCCATCCACCAAAACAGCAGAAACATTCCTTAACCCAAATGCAAGGGTACTGCAAGTTTAACATCACACAGTTACCACTTTCTCATGTATCCTTATCAGATGCATATTTACACAGACCTTTCTGAAATTTAAGAGTAGCACAAACATTTCTCATTTCGAATAAATTCATGGTACAAAAAAATATTTTCCTTACTTTTGGGAGGGAAGCTCTTGATCCTGAGCTTTGTGTGGTCATTGTCAAAACTGTAGTGATACCCAGTGCAACTCTGGCTGGAGCAGCATCCATGTTGATCCAGAAAGAAACCCAGGATAAAATGACAATCAGCAGGCTAGGAATGTACATCTGGATTAAATAGTATCCCATCTGACGCTCCAAATGAAACTTGACTTCAATGCATGTAAACTTTCCTAGAACATGAAATTACTTTCATAAATGCTTTTTGCACACTTTTGTCTTGTTTTCTGAACATAAGTTAGATGTGTGGCCTGTTTCCTAACCTAATTGTGTAAGAAGATCCTGATACACAAACACTAGTCAGCCACTTGTTGCATACTAGCTTGGGGGAAGCATGGGACCACTAGAGTATACTCTGCCCAGTTCTTCACATTAACTGAGAAAATTAATATTAGCACAATTGTTTCACCTCTAGAAAATATAACAAAATGTTTCTTTTCTCAAAATTCAATGAGCTTTTACTTTAGTCAAATATAATGTTAAGTATTGAAAGGGGACAGCATTTTGGCATTTTAGAGGCTTGAGATTAAACAACTGTGTTTCAACAGACAAATTATAAACTACTACTCTTACAGTCCTAGAGTAGATCACACTCCTTCTCATTTGCCTCTGTCTGTGGATTATGTCTCACAGTAGAATCAACTCAAAGTGTACTTTGAATTTTGCTAAAAGTCTGACTCCAGGAAACCTAAACCCATCTCTCATGGGAGATGAGTGACTCTTCAAACAACTGCTAGCTGCTGCACAGCAGTCCTGGAGGACAGGGGTTTCAGATTGCCTGACAGTGGAACTAGTTGTGCAGCAGGAGATGCAGAGTCCTGAGCTGCAACAGCTCATCAGTTACTAATGCGATCACTCTGTGCTGCTCTCAAAATTACTCTGGGTTAGGTACTGTGAGGGCTCTCGCTTCAGGCAGACTACAGGAAAGCCTCTTGTTCCTGAAGTGTCGTGCTAATGGTTTAAAAGGATCCCTTTTGTGTTGGTTGGAAAATGAATGAAGATACATTTTTCCTCATTCATCCTTTCAGGGGAAATTAGATTGTTTGCTCCTTTTTGTGATGTCCCTATATTTTTCTGGTGGTCTACAATTCTGAATGGTGGGTGCAAGAGTTAACACAAAGGGGAGTGCAGAGGCTGTTTGACAAAGAAACGAGTGGAGACTGAATAATATCCTCTGTCAGCCCAGAAGGTCTAAACTGAGTGAGCTGTGACTTGAAAGCCAGATGCTGAGACCTGGGCAGAGGCTGTTCCTGACTGTTCTGCCCACACAGAAGGGGGCTGGGAAGGGGTGTGGTGGCCACCTGTGGGAGCAATGCTGTGAGTAGCATCACGTGCCAGAGGCTCTCCAGACTTTTGTGGCACAGCCTGGAGAGTGAGTTTAGGAGAAGGCTCAGTAATAAGTTTTATCCACATTTTAATTTCACACCAAACCTGAAGGAACAAACTACAGCGAAGACAGTAGTAGGAGTGCCAATCACAAAGTTTTCCTTCCTTGGTACTTTGGGCTCCAAAATGAGAGGTTGTATTTATAAAAATTAAACCCAACAATTTTCATAAGAAATAAATGTGACATTACTTTTGGCAGAGGCAGAACCTCTCACACTGTATTATTTCATAGAGTGAAACAAATGTATTTGATGCAACCAGATCAGCTCTTATGCTGAAATGATGAAAAAGCTATTTTAGATGAGAGGGATTATATTTAATCCCAGAAAGCACCCAGAAAACTGTTCTCTAAATGCTGTCCCCATTAAATAAACTCCAAGCAGCTAAATCAAAATTTTAAGAGTTTCCTCTTCTCTGTAAAGCTAAAGCTAAAAACCACAGCACTATAAACTCCTAAGTTTAGAGTATTAAACAAACAATTTCCCAAATTTCATGTCTGTACACTATTCAGATCAGCAATGAAAACATTGTCTTTTCACATGCTACATCTCATAAATTACACTACACACAAAAGCAGTGAAAATTACATATTTTTCCTCATAGTCAATTTGATATGCTGGAGAAAAAAACGATGTTCAGAAAAATCAGTACTTTAAGAGTGATGAATCAATATTTAATAAAAGAGTTAGTTTGTTAAAATAATTCATTTTAAGGATATAAAATTAATTTTAATAAGTTTTTTAATATTTTGAATACTTCAATGATTTTAAGGACATTAGAACACTTTAATGAAATTAAAGGAAAATTTGAAATGAAATCTTTCAAAAAATAACAGAGATAAAATTTCTTTCTACTCAGATTTAAAAATAAGTGTGACTGAATCAAATTTTAATTTCAATATTTTTTCTTTTTATCCATATTTTTCCATTGCAAATTGACAATAAATACCATCGTAACAATTGATAGAAAAAATAGAATAATTCTCACCAGTATTGTAATGTTTTGTGCAATAACCAAGTTCTTTATCTTCTTTCAAAATAAACTGTGGCAAGGTTAAACCCTCTGCGACCTGCACAGGTCCATCACTTAGCCACTCAAATATCAGATCATTCATAGTGTAGCCAACTGCAATAAAGAAATCAGAGTTTATTAGCTGGCAACTGACTAGAAAACAGCAAATATTCTTATGTCTGAGAAGCATGTCTTTTATTGCAATACGTGTTATCTCAGTTACCTTTTCAAACTGTTTGATTAACAACAGCACGATTCCTCTCAGCTGTCGGTTGCTATAACTACATCATTACTCTATTAAAAGCAAGAAGTAAACACTGTTATATTCTGAAGTACTAACCTGGTTTGCCACCAAAAACTATTTTTGCTGGCCCAAACCAATCTAAGATTTTTCTGGGCAAACAGGCAGGTGGCAGCCCACAGTTCCTAGCCATATAGGTAAATCCTTTCTCTCTTAAATTAAAAAAAGACAAAAAAACCAAACCAAACCAAAACAACAACAACAGCAAAAAAAACCACCAGGGTGGACTGGTACCTACTGAATATTGGGAACTATCACCTGCCACAGTCTGAGGTACTCGTGGGTTTGCCTGATTGTTACCTGGGCAGGGTGAGGCAGTGCTGTGGTGTGTGCTGGCAGTGCCACGGCATGGAGGGTGTGTGCTGGTACCCCACTCCATACCTTGCCTGTCTTCAGCACACCAGCCCAGGTATCACTAATAGGACCTCTGCCTCATTGGGTATTTTGCTTCCATTTTCCAAAAGTGAGCCTAACTCAATCCAACATAGCCGATCCCTGGCTATGTAATAATTGTTCTCACTTGCCTGAGATTTAGTAATTTCTCCCACACAGCGTTGCTGTATTTACCCCTGGAAGTGAAGCAACTCTGATGAGTAAGGTGATGTGACCCAGGAGGGAGAAAGATAAGAGAGCAGGAACAGCACAAAAGCAGGCAACCCTCACCCAGTTATGGTGATAAACATAATCCCATTACAAAACAGGAATACTGAGTATCACCACACAAAGGTGATAATGTAAATACAATCTAATCACTGAATGTTAGGGTAAAAACTCGTTATTTGGTAGATGAAGCAACTGATCACTCACAGCTCTCTAGCTGCATTGTACATGTCTGTACATCCATAGGAAAATTCTTCAAGTCCATGGGACAGGACAAGGTTAAAGTAAGCCTAAAATTAGAGGAGGAAAAAAAAAAAGTTAGACATCTACAGGTTTCATCTAAACCCCCATACTTAGAGTTCAAAGGATCAAGACCAAATCTTAGCACCTCAAAGGCTGGGCTCATCTCCTCTTTGAGCTCTTAAGCACGTGAGAGCTGTGGAGACAAAACGTGTGAGCAAACCGGGCACTCACAGCCTGCCCTGGCTGAGCGGAGCAGAGGCAGAGAAAACATCAGGTTAGGATGACTTGCTCTCCACTAATGCATCAGTGAATGTTTTATGTACAATACTGAACCAAATTATCCGAAAGCTGAAATGCCTGGTCATGGGACACACGGTTTTAAGTTTTATTTTGGAAAAGCTAAAAAAAGGAAACAACAACCATGGGGGTTTTTCAACAGAGTACTTTTGTTTGGTTGGAACAATGATTCCCATTTCCAAGCCTTCATTCTTACTGCTTAACCACTAAAAGAAGGAAAAAAACATTATACAGTAAAGAAGTCATATTGCATTAAAGGAGTACAGACAGAAGAAAGTAAGCCTAAAGGAACATAATCATACAAAATATATTTCTCTTTTAATTTTTCAGTTGTTATTGTCCTAGATAAAGCATAACTTTACTTAAATGGGAATACTTTCAATGTTTCTTTTTCCCTTCCTTTTTTTTTTTTTCAGTTGATTTAACTTTTTAACATTTGATTAAAATCTATTTCAAGACTGTCTCTTCTGTTCTATTTTTTTCTTTTTTTTGTGTGAGAAGAAACCATTTTTAGCTAACCAAAATATTGGGATAGTCTAGTTACAAACAACTAGCTTTGATAAACAGTATAAATCTTAGGAATTTGTTCTAAATAATATGTGAAAAGTACATTTTTATTTCTGATTACATTCAGCACCAAAAAAACCCCACTCTGAAACAAAGAATGTAAATAACCACATCTCTGCCCATTTATTATGAAGGGCAGTAACAAGACTGATTTGAAGGGACACTGAAACATTAACACTGTATAATGACAATAAGGTCAGCTGTTTGGAAGTATAACCTTGAAACTGTGCTGTCCCACAAATATATGTGATCTGTACACTTGACTAAATTCTGTCTCCCACTGTGATTTTGTGATTCTTACCACATACAACTGACTCAAGGTCTTTCAGTCCATGTCTTCACCATGTGAAGTTTTGGGGACCACCTGACTTGGGCTTCTAGCCATAAAAGCACTCTGACAAAAAGGTCATATTTAGGTAACTGAGATCAAAATTGTCTCGCCCAAATCTAAGACGACATTCAACATCACTGCTGCTGCCTACATGTGGGCTACCTGGAAAAAGTCACACTATTTTCATCTTGACACAGTCTTCAGCAAACAAGATAGTAGTATCAGGAAATCAGAGATCACACTTATGTGGCAGTGAGATGAAGAAAAATCCCCAGTACTCTTCTCAACATCACCATAAGAAGTAAACCCACATTTAACCTTTGGGACCAAATAGCAGAAGTATTATAAAAATTTAATAGTCATCCAGAGAAAAAAATTTATCTAGTAGGTGTATGTCATTGAAAATCTGTCCTTTCCTGATTTAAAGATTTTAAGTCCTTGCAAATGTTAACTAGTCTCATTTTGCTAGGTAATTTTCTGCATTAAAGATTGAGGTAATTAAGTTCCTAATCCTCAGCATTAACAAAACAGTGCCTCTGCCTCTTCTGCCTCTTTGCTGAAACATTGCTATATTACATTCACTTCTTTTCAGACATCTTCTAAATATGTCTTTGATGTTTTAAGTTCTTTTCAAACACACCTTTATGCAAATGCATACTTGTAAATATGTCATTTGTTTGTATTCACTGAAGTAGGCATGGGCTATTCACCCCTTGGATTTTACTGACTGTCGGGTGTGGACTGCACACTGACTTTGCTTCCTTTCTCCTTCATCCCTTTCTACACACCAAATATTCAAGTAATCTGTGGGTTTGACTACATACATGGTCAGGAGGGTCTCTTTTTTATTTTAATATCAAGTTTGTGAGAAAGCAAATACCCCCAGTTGCAGCTTTCAAGACTCACAAGGAAAAAATAATCTATATCTCCATTGATATGAGGTAGATATATCAACTTTTTTGCCCTGGAGGTGAAATGAGAAAAATGTGTAGGCTCATTTTGTAGGTCCACACAAAGCCTAATGCCATACTTTCTCTTCCTAATCATTACTGTCTTTCACAAAGACTTAATTATTCTCTTCTCACCCTGAAAAATGAAAAATAATTTCTATTCACTGTGTTGATGAGACTAGATCAAAACATCATGCCCTTATAATTTTATCTCTACCTGTTGTTCACCTCAGCCCAGTAGCCATTCAGAATTAACATCTTTGCATCTAATCTCTTTTACCAGCAGTAATGCAAGTGTTGAAACAAATGGTTAGAGCCTTGTATCATTCACAGATCCACTGATTTTTCAATAAGATTACTACATACTAAATGCTCAGCAGCTGGAATTTGAAATAGATCCACTGAAGTCCATGGTGGTTGGCCAATTTATACCAGCTGACTCCTTTTCAGTAAAACTATGTGCCTGCAAAAGTTTCCAAACCTCGCTACGTTAGTAAGAACATAGGGTCAAAAATGGAAAGTGTTAGGTAGATATAGCTACCCACATTGCTGATAATAACAGTGTCATTGACAGAAAACATTTCAGCAAAATGAATGTCTCACACTTGGCACATTTAAGAAGGGCCCCTGGAGGCTTGGAGCAAAGAGCAAATTTAATGGGGAATTACACTGATGAATACTTTAATCGTTAATAAAACAGAACAAACTGCTACAGAACAATTATTTTATTTTCCAGGCGTCCCGCCACCAAGGCATTTGAGATGCATAAACAACAGATTGGTAGTGGAAAGCCATAAAACACTGATTGGAAGTGCTTTATGCACCATCTGTAAAACTGAAGTGAGAAGAAGCTGACCAGGGACTTGATTTTGCCTTCCATTACCTGAGCACCCTCCACCCCACGCCAGCCAGGCCCAGGGGTCACAGCTGGCTCACGGAAAGCTCTGGGACTGAGCACGTTATGTTTTCCAGCTGAGCAGAGAGGGCTCATGAGGGAGTAGCAGAAAGTCACGTCTCCAGTGTCTCAGCACACCAGGCACAGTGCCAGGGACAGCAAGCTGCCTCAGAGAAGAGGCAAAGCTGCTCTCTTCTTTCCCTCCCTGCTCCCTCACCCAACCCACAGCCAAGGAAGAATCAAACCCTGGGATAATGCAAATAAGAGTATGAACAGAACAAAATACAGAATCAGAGCCAGAAAACAAAGAATGAACTATCAGCTGACACTGTGACAAAAATAATAAATAAATAAATAAATAATGTCACTGAGCAGTGCTGTAACACAGACAGGGCTAGAATCCAAGTACTCCAAGGCAGCATTCTCTGTATTATGTTTGGACACTCTTCCTGACACCTTAGAAGCCTTCAAAGTGCATCAGGCACTGCTGGGATTTCTTCACTCAGCATTTCATTCAAACTCCCCTCTTTCATCCCCTGGTTTCACTATAAAGGGCTGAGATATCACTAAGACTTGGTTTGTGGGCCTGTTTCTTTTCCCAGCCCCACTCAAAATCTTTAATTTCTGGTCACCCAGAGAACACTTTTAGCATGACTCAGAGGTCTGCGTTCCCCAGTTTCTGCAGGTAGGAATGCAAGGTCTTCCAGGCTACGGCCTCTGTCACAGAAGTCAGAAAAAGGCATCCCATGGGAAAAAATAAAAGGCCTGACTGCTTAATCAGAAACCCTCATGCTGGTTATCTTTCACACCTGAACATGTTTTGCAGTGTTTTCTCCTGGTGTGAGCAGTCATGGCACCAGATGGGGCAGCAGCAGAACTCAGCACAGGCACTGCTGCAGCTGCCCTGAACACAGCTGCTGCTTCCAGCCACCAGCCTCCAAGGAAAAGGCAAAGGAGGGGTGGTAGTGTGCACCAAGTAGGCTCAGAGGTATTCATGGGCAGTGCAGCCAAGTCCTGGGCTCAGTACTGGGGCTGAGATGCTGTGTTTCCCGGTCATCTTTCGACCACTCCTGCCTTTATCCTGTTCTTTCTCCAGCCTGGAGACAGTTCTGCCACATCCTCCTGTGCCTGCCTGTCAACCCTGCATCTCTCTCAGGGACACCTACATGACACAGAGCCCAGATGTTTTTCCTTTGCCTCCTGGACTGTCCTCACACCCTTTCCCCCTCCTTCTCCTGTTTACCAATTCCAGTCAAATGCTGCTCCCACCTATTTTCAGGGTATTGAGTCTTGAGGCCAGTCTGCCTTTGACAACTAACCCCCAAAGCAGCACCATCAGTAGAGGGTAAGCATCTTGAATTAAAAAAAAAATCAATAGAAATAAAATGTTTGTAAATAGATTGTTCTTAAGATTATTTCTAATCTCATTCTTTCACTTGAGGGTTTTGAATGCTCCTGACCATCACACCACTTCTCTGATAAGCTCACAATGCAACAAAAACACTTCAGAGTACTACAGAGACAGATTTCTTGTGAATGGTCTGCAACACAAATCTGAAGTAATGAACTTCCAGGATTGTGTTGAACACTTTGGGAATTGTGTTTACACATTACATAATCCAAGAATGTTTTTTTAAACGAATTTAAGAGAATATGTAATTTCAAATGAGATTTGACATCTTGCCATTTCTGCAGCAACTACTGAACTGTATTCTAAGCCACTCCTTTACAAGCAGCTATCATTCCTTAGCCTGGTGTCTTGCAAGACACCCAAAACTTGCCCTGATCCCAGTGGCATCTCATCCCATAGTAGGACACCGGTTCTACAAGAGAAGGGCCCTGGAGATCATAGTACGTGGTATATCATGACAGGGGAGTATTCTTTTCATTAGTTATTCTGCAAGAAAGGTTGGTTGTGAGTGGGCTACAGAACAACAGCCTCCTCACAGGGTTTTTTTCTAGTGATAAATAACTAGGATCAGTCCTGTTATGTATAGAAATACTGTTGGGAATTTTAAAAGTCCTGTAGATAAGGGTACAAAACCCCTTCGTCTGCAAAAAACCCCATGATTATCTCCTCACTAGCATGAAAAGCCACAAATGCCTCACCATGAGTAGGCATCATGTTAAAAATAACATTTTGTTTCTATTCTTATCCCTTCATTCTTTCACACTACGCCCATCTGCACCTCAGCTGCTGGGACAAGAGACTTCACAATCCAGGATTTTATGCTGCAAATACCAGAACATAAATAGCACATGCATGATCACTGATAGCACTGGCTTAGTACCATTTTTATCAAAAGACTAATACCTGTGCAAACCCTTCATTGTTAGATTTAGTGAGACAAGTGGGATTTCTTTTTTCCAGCATTGTTAAATCTAAAGATGCTATTGTAAATTGCAACGTTTCTGGTATTTTTCTTAAAGCTCCAAGCTGACAATAAAGATATTTTAGTAGTACATTTTTTCTTTGAAAGATTAAACTCCTGATCCTTCTAGGTGCTGAAATAACATTAAAATATTACCTAAGCACAAGCAGACAAAGTTCCCTATTAAATTGGCAGGGGAGATGAAGTTGCACAGCAACCATGACAGCATTGCATGACACAGGAGCAAATGCCATTCAGGCTAGTGACACTGAAACAGGGAGGAGAATATAAAATCTCTTTATATTCCTCACAGACCCCCCCTTCTTAGGTGCCTGAAAGAAGGGCACATACACTGATCAGTTATCAGAAGGAAAAAAAAAAATAAAAATTCCCAGTGTCATTATTTTAAATGTCTTTTCATTTTGTAGTCCATCTCATTATTTTTTCAGGGACCTGACTTATCATTTTGAATGTCAGTTCTGGTAATTTTCACAGTCTACAGGCTTTGTCCTGTTAAATGGAACAGTCAAACTGACTGGATTTTTTTTCCTTATTTTTGAGGAGTCCTGGAATTTCTCACTAATATTTGCCATGTTCTGCCAGGTGGAAATGGGCTGAAGTTGAGCTTAGAGGAGATGCGGAACCCTCTCTGCTATAGCAAAATGTGAGTTATAGGCTGGAGTTTCACATACTGCTGTTTCTGAGCATGTGCTCACTCCCTCCAGTGCTTTGCTTTGCTTCTTGTACTGCTGAACAGCACAGGAGCTGGCACAGAGCAGGGTGGTGGAGTGTCATTTCAGGCATCCCACTTCTCATTGTAATGCAATCACTGTCTGCAGATACACAATGCCAGCACATGAGCTGCCAGCAAATGATTTTCCAATTATTTCTCAAACAAATCTATGAAATTAAATTCAAATGTGATTGTATGTAACAGTTAAATTCTGTAAGAACCTGTTTCCTTTACAGGGACAGTATTTCACCTTTTCTTTTTTCCCCTGTCATTTTCTTAGTTTTCCTGCAGTGTGTGTTTGGTATGGCATTGCTTTCCTCCTGGCATCATGACATCTCTGTTCTAAGCCATATATTTCAATCCAATTGGAAAAAGACCTTTATCCCTGGGACCACGTTCTAGGAAAAAATGTTTTTTGGTACCACTTAGGAAGGGTTCCTTCACCTACATAATTTTATACCTAACCTTTAACTGCTCCAGTGCGAGTTCAATGGTTCCATGAAGTGATTGATCATCAGCAGTCGAGGACAGGCATTGCCAGTAGCCATAAGGAGGGTGGTACACAGACGTGTACTGGCTGTGCAACCATCCCGTTGGCACGGATATCCAGAAGTAGCCACCTGCCAGTATTTTTGATCCTGCCAGCCAAGATCAACATCATGTGTAAAAATTGGTCTCCAGCAGCATTTCTCACTTTTTTTCTTAGAACAAAGTCTTCCCTTTTAATTGAGACACGGGAATATAGGGCTGTAAATGTAACATTTGATGCCATCAAATCTGATCATCTGCTATCACCCAGAGTCACATGCTCTCAACCCTTTTAGAAATTATCAAAGTTCATTTCATGGTATCGAGTGTGTGTGTCCCCATTTCTGTTGGAATATTGCTGCAGGAATTCAAGGTGTATATGGCTGTAAACTTTGTAACTTCCTCTGTGATCTTAGGACCAGTTCAGAGCCATTTTTTCCTCCTGGCAGCATTTCCTTTGGTCTAAGCAGCTCCCCTCTTGTGTTTGTATTTACCTCCAGTGCTCTTGTGCCTCATCTGGGGATGTGTGTGGCATTAGAGGAAGAAGTGAAGCAGCACATGCTCAGATATAATGCTCATATCCCTGCTTTGCTTTAAATGCTTTATGAAGTGAAATGCAACTAATTTTGTGTTATTAAAATGTAAATTATTCTCTTCTTAAGCAATATAATCAATGGGGTTTTCACAACAGCTATGTTAGTTGCATAACAAAATACCCACATTAGGCTTTATTATTTATTTAGTAGATTTTATTATTTGTTATGCAAAGCAAGTACTTTAGATACAACAGGAAAGTAAGGGTATTGGAAACCTGGGGCTAGATCCTCAGGCTGAATTTTTAGATTGAGGGGGAGTGAGGAAGAGGGGAATAGATGATGCAGTTAAGATTGTTTGGAAACAACCCCAAAGGATGAGAAGAATCTGAGTTTGTTAATTTGAAAGGCCCCAAAAGGAAAGGGCTGAAGTGGGGCTGGAAGGAGAGGCAGGAGTAAAGGCAAAAAGGAAAGAGAAAGGAAGGTTGAAAAGCAGAGAGCTAAATATAAACAAGGACATTGGGTTCAGCCATAATGAGAACGGCTGCTTGTCCCACAAAAGGCTGCATTTTTTTAGTGTCTGAAACCTTGTTATTATTGTAATCTTACTTAAAGGAAGAAAAATCTATCAAATTCACTGTATTCATATAGCATGCATCGATAATTTGGGAAGTGTCCATGTCCCAGTAACATTTTGTAGCATAATGAAGTTTAGTGAGGCCTCTATAAGGCCTCAGCCCACAGTTCATATTGGCTGTCAAACACCAAAATGTTTTAGATGTTCTCTATTTCAGTTAGCATTTCCATTGACTGTTCTTCAATGTTTTGGTTTGGTTTAGAAAATTTACGTTGAGGTATATGAAGACATTTATGGTTTTGGTAAGTCAGGGCAGTTAGAATGGGGTATTGTACAGTTTTGCCAATGCAAGAATGAAATAATTTTCAATGAAAATGTCCATGTGATTATTGGTATTCATGCCCAAGGGAAAATCACCACCTTGTCAATGCCAGTGTTATTGTGATAGAACCTGAGGTAATAGATATGTCTGTGTGAGGTGGGAGTTTAATAAGCAAACAGACATGTCAATCATGATAAACGTCTCCATGATCCCACCTCTGCCAATCTGTCACATGGAAAGACAATGCTGCTTGTAAAGTCCAAATCCTCTTAAATCCCAACACTAGATTGTAATATAAAATTGAAGTCATCAAATTAAAGCACAGAATGCTCACAGAGCTGTAGAACATAAAATTTTCTACCATTCTGCTAGGCTAGACTGTGCTGCAAATGAATGATTTATACATATCATCAATATCATTTAGCTGAGAAAGTCTGCATCCCAAAATTGTTTTAGAAAACCTACACCTGACTTCACTGTATCATGGTAATATATTCTATAGTGGCCATGCAAAACTTTTAAAACTTACTTAAAAGCGTTATATTTCATCAGGAGAGTGAACTTTTTGCCATGACCAGTCTGTTGCAGAAGGACCAGCAGTGCTACCTATATGTTTGCTTAATCTGCTTTTCTTTCCTGTAAGGCAAAGAACCCAAATACGGAGGAGACTACAAAACACAGAAGTTTCTCTCAGAAAAGCTGGATTATAAAAGTGCTGTGGATTACTTCTGATGATTTATGTGATGGACATGGCAGTCAAGATTCCTGATCTAACACCAAGTGGTGTGTGGGGTTATGGGGGTGCAGGAGGGAGGTGACCCAGTGCTCTGTCCCTCAGTGGCACCATGGCTACACTAGGAGGAGCTGATTTTGGAAGCCCCTGAGTAAGGCAGCTGGCATGGGAGGCAGCATTTCAAATGGTTGTTCTGTCTTCACAGCTACTTCTCCTGGCTTGCATAAGCAGGTGAGGGCTTTGGGATGTACCAGCTCCCCCTGCCAGCTACTTGTTGTGGAGTGGAGGGCTGGTAACTATTTCCAGAACAGCTACACAAACAAACAGAACAATCCAACAGCTTGAGCCTTCTCTGTTTCCCAGTGCGCCACAGCGCAGAGGTGCTTTCCAGCCAACACTCTGCCCTCAGCCATAGTAATATTTACATTTAAAACTAGGTTGATAGTTGAAACCACAAGGAACTAATTGCCTACATAGCTAACAATTCTGGCACTGGGAAGACAATGAAAGACAGAAAAACAAATATTTTGAAAGACTTGAGGAAATTCTTACTAGGTAATTGATTTCTCTTTGAACAGGAATAACAAAAATAGGGGAAGAAATGTAATTTGTGAATTTGCATGGATCTCCTCCCTAGAATTCCAAGTGTCTTTCTTGTCATATTATGCAACACATTATAAAGTCTTCTCATGTTTAAAAAATATGTAATAATCTGCTTTGTAACTATTTCTGGCTAAATACACTGGCACTGCAATTAGAGAAAAGCTCAAATGAGAGTGTTTTCTGAAGCAGCAAATAAAAAAAAGAAAAGAAATTATGTATTTACAGTGCTTTTTCCTTTCTGACCAATATATTCTAGATTAAATGCTGTGGATCAATATTATGGTTGAATTATATCACCTTCTGAATCAATCTCATATGGCTAAGATGCACTGAAAATATTAAAAAGAGAAGGAGGCAATTAATGCAGAAAAAAAGCCACAAACCTTAAATAAAACCACTTTCCATCACTTTGCTAAAATAAGCTTTTAGGCAGATGATAATATTCTGCTGGCTGGCAGCCTGAAATGAATTTGTAGGAATCAGGTAGCACAAATGGGTGGCTCAGAGAGAATACAGAGCTTTCTGTGAATTTATTTAGCATTTTGCTGATGTCCCAGGTGTCCTCAGGGGGCCAGAGAAGACACGATCCTTGTCCCTGGAACATAAACCCGTGCAGTGGGGTGTGCAATGCAAAATGCAGGTGTCATACAGAATGTGAGCGCCTGGAACAGGATTCTTGGTACCATCACACAGTGCTGCAACACTTTCCAAGTGCAGAAACCCCTCCAAAATCCAACCCATGCAGAAATCAGTCAAGGACTGGGAGCAGATGAGTCACAAGTATCTAGGGGGTGACATTATGTAGGTTATGATTTGAACTCTTACTGTTTTTTCAGCATGCAATACATACACAAACTAGTTTCAACACTGCTATTGCAAACATTTCTTGACTGCTCTCTACAGAGTGCTTTAAAATAAAAGTTATAGCTATTTAACAGTTTTTAAATTGTTATATATGAGTGGAACTGAGACTGATCTTGACTAAAGTGAAGTTGCTTGCTGAATATAACTTTGCTGTAATTGCAGACTTCTCAAAATACTTGTACCTCTAAGAGCTGTTGCTACATCTCCAGTGGCAATAGCATATATTTGCACCTATTAAGTAGTTCTGGGTTCCCTCCTCAAGGCTCTTGTTCTCCCTGCAGCAGGTAGAGACCAGTTATCAGCTGTAGACCCTGAGGCTGTATACAGTATGCCATCTGAGATCAAAACACATATCGATATAATCATCTGAGCATGCAGCAAACACATAAAAATGGGCTTGGATTCCTAAAGTTGTGGTTCAGAGGTGGGTACATCAACCATCAACAACTTTTTATTTTCTGTAACAATTCCCAGGGAATTAAATATAGTTGTAGGAATCAGCAAGCATGAACATCATTATTATAAGGCAAACTGTGATGGAAATCTACATTATGTCTCTTCTGTGCTGTGTTAGGCTTGTTTCTTTGACCAGCTGTACAAGAGAAGGACAAAGAGCCTCATGCTTACCACCAGGTGAGATAATTCTCTTAGCCAAGCACTGCAGTGGAGGTGATACATGGCCCACACTCTCAGTCACCCTTTCATGATTTTTCTGAGCACCGCTATCTTACACCAAATGTCTCATTTTAGTGAAATATGGACCAGGAGCTTTTTCATGGTTTGTTGTCCCTGGTGACTTTCCTTTCTGTTCAGAAAGGGCAGGTTTGGCCTCTGAGAGCCCAAGCATAAGCCAGTTCACCCTCCTGCAGGGTGTATTTTCATATTTTTGGTTCAGTATCTAGGGAAAAGGGACACTATTGCCATATAATACACACACCTTTCTTCTTGCTCATTAATTACAAGGAACACTTCTAAACCCACTTTATCCAAAGAACAGTTTGTATTTATGCGAGATTAATTTGATCTTGATTTTGTTAAATTTGAAAATACAACTAAACAGCCTACCTGTTGCATCCCAGAGGCATTTGTGAAGTGCTTTAAACCCTTGAAGCACACTAAATGCTAAATGTTAAATATCACAATGACAGGCAAAGTGCTATTGGTGCAGTAGTGACTATTCACAATGCACTGAAACCAATCACTAAAATATTCTTGTTTGTTTCTGCACAGCACAGCTACAAGCAGCTGACTTTGAATAGAAGTATCTATCCCAGTATCTAGAGAGTAAAGACAAGTATTTCTAATTGCTCCTGATTTCAAGTTTCTGACTCCAGAAAGTTTTCTTCACTGTAAAGTGTTAAAAAATTATATGCCATGTTAGATGTGCTGGGTTGCTCTGTTACTGTTGTGGGATACAAGTGAGAAGTGATGAGCTTTGCTTAGTGCTCTCTTGGAATACTGCTTACTCTGCTTCAAATTAATTTGAATTTAGGTGTGGGAATTTTACAAACGTGACATGGCAGCTCAAAATATCACTTTTGCGGCATGAGCAAATGTCAGGAAAACTATCCATCTGCATTCAGAACAGCACCCAACTGCACTGTTTCCTCCAATACAATAGTGTCTGATGTCATTCAAAGAAACAGATGGATTAATTTTTTCTCAGGGTGAAACAGGAAATATTTGTAAGTGACCACATATTTATTACTCTGCTAGTGCTGGAACTATCCTTGCATCCTATTATTCTTCTCAAACTCTTCAGGTGGAGCAATTTGAAACCCTGCTCAGTATAATCCCGCTTCATCTGTCCAAATATTACTGGGCTGTTATCAAGGAATTTCCACAAGAATTATGCAAGTGGATGAAGTTACATGCTAATATTTATTTATTTAACATCCTAAAGAACACAGCCTGGATCAATAGTAATTCCTTAATGAAATGGCAGTCAAAACCACAATACCCCATCAGAAATAACTGCCTTCTAAACTAATCTGCTTTACAGGTGAGCAAATTCATTAAACAACCTGTTAAACAAATACTATCATGTTTACTTTCCACAATGCAAGAAAGACAAAAGCCAAGAAGCATTCCCAGGAAGAAAAAAAAACAACTCCAGTAATTACTTAATTTTAAACAATCCTAACAGCAATAATAGAGTGTTTTACATCTTTGGCTATCTCTATTAAGCAATTAATGGCTCACAGTAAGATGAATGTCAAATGAATACTGGAGGTTGTTTGCTGCTATTTATGCCTGTGGAATGCAATTTTATTTTTCTGCTTATGTCCCATTTCATCAGGCCATATCAAATCATATTTTGTCACTGTTTATTAACTCAGCTAAATCTGGTCACATGACACACACTTCACTGCACTTAGTATTAAAAACAAAAGCTTTCCATAGTTCCAGGTGTTGTTTTGTTTTTTTTAATGTGTCTAGATACATCCAATTAGCCAGTGACTTGCATGTCAAATTTATTACATTTCAAGCATGTTCTCACTTAAAGTATTGAGCAGTCATTTAAATTAATATTCCCTTTTACTTTTAAATTGCAACTCACAGACTACTGAAGAAATTATTTCCTCTTTGAAAAAGGAGTGTCTTGAGTTAATGCTAATGGGAATTACTAAGGCATACCATTGAAGTTCTAGACAGCCTTAAGTTTTCAACAAGACCAAGAAGTACTGCTGTGCCCCTTAGAGACTATTTTGCAAAAAGTAAAATGTTAGCAAAGAAACATAGGCAAATTTTCCCTCTACCCTGCTATTACTAAGTCTCATTTTGGTTATACACATGGGACAACAAAAAGTTAAACATCTACATTGCATCCAGAAAACTAGGGAGGGAAGGAAAGGGATGAATAGAAAAAAAATAAAATTAACTGGTTTACCTGATACTGTACAACACCTTTCCAGTTTTAGAAATCCTCAGCAACTTGTTGTCTGTTGTGACATCATGGAAATTTGCTCCCTTCTCATTGGCAAAGAATAAATCTGGCTTCCAAATAGAATCCAGCATAGAGGGATCCAAATCCAGGGAATCATCAGGATATTCGCTGTAAGCCAGACGTGAGTCGTTCCACTGCTGTCTCAAAAAAATGTTCACTCTGTAGTCCTACAGAAATGCCATGTGAAAAGGTTACTAAGCTACCACAACTGGAAGCCCACTTTAGCTTGATTTATGTTCTTAGACTTACTGCAGTACCAGCATTACAGCAAACATTTGTGTCATCCTTTGAACATCAGAGTTGTCATTTGAAAATAAAGTGGTCAATACGCTGCATTGAATAAAAAAAAAAAACAACTGGTACATTTTCCAAATCAAAATTCCTTCAGTGATGAGAAAAATATTAACTGCAAGCTCCACAATTAAATGGAACCCTCTTTCAAGTGTTGTGGATTACCTAAGAGATATTTGAAAATTCAAAAAGCATTGCAGCTAAATATACAAAATTTCATCAAAGATTCTATAAAATTACCCATTTTAAAGTAAATTTATTCCAATATGTAAGTCACTTATGTCTAATGTACTCATGAATAGTTTTTAATTCCAGTGAAGGCAAAATTATACAGAAGAAATTAAATCACCACTTCTTATTTATTACTTATTTCCTTTTCCTATTTACTGTATGATTTCTGGGTATGTTCCTTCATTTACTTATTCCTGTCTGCATCCCATTAAAACTGGCCTGATTGTATTCTTCTGCTTGGTGGTCTGCTAGCCACAACTGAGAAAGGCAGCAATTACATAGAGGTTCATTTAGAACCAACATTAACACTGTGTCAAGAACCAGTTATTAAAGGGGAGTGCAAAAAGAGCTTTCAGGTTCTAAACTCTCTGCAGGGAATGCAAAGAAGCAAATGCTTATTCTCCTTATCCCAGGTTACCAAAGTCAGCAAATAAGATCTTCATCTCTCTGAAATTGCTACTTTTAATTTGTCTGTGAACACTCTCTTAGGAATACCATCTCCTCTTCCTCTAAAATAAAAGTATTTAATAATATTTGTATTGGTTATATTATCTCAAGGAATGATTTATCAAAAAGTTCTGCTGCCAGTACAAAGCATTAACATTTAGGATTTGCTTTATGGGTAGCAGCTGTACATTAAAATGGCAACACTGTGCTTTTGACATGGAAAATGTATGAGCAGACTGGGTTTTAGTCAGGTAACTGAAGTGCATAGAAAACAACTTATCACTCTTGAAATGTAGATAAATATTCTGACTCTGATCAGAGCAGAAAGAACCTTTCCCAATATGCAGACTCTGTGAACAAGCCCCTCCGAGCTTCAGTTTTCACCCCCTTTGCTCCATGGGGTGGTAGTGAGGCGTGCTGCAACCCTGACAGAATATTTCTGACATCCAAACTGATGCAGATTTTGAATCCAATGGGAAGATGCTTTACAATTCCAGTAGGTGAATAACTTTTCCTTTTTTGTGTCTCATTTTAATTGTGCTCTTGGGTAGATGTGATTCAAAACAGGAATGTTGACTAATCAGAGCAAGACAGACCTGAGAGAGGTCCTGAGAATAGATTAAAGATATTTACAAAAGCCTGTATTTGTTTTTCACAAGTCATTGTACTTTTTATGATGATCTTGTTTCAGACATTTAAATATCAAATAGAGACTTACAGTTCTGTGCTTAAAAAATGTCATCACATCTTGTGAGGATACACCATCCATAATCATACTATTTCTTGGTCTTACAAACTGGGAGTGTCTTATGTTTATAATGTGTCTTTAAGCTTATATTTAAGTAGATATGTGTTTCATAGTTTATATGGGACAGCTTTAGCTATAAATCCAGGAATGCACTGATTCTAATTCTGCAGAAAAGAAGGCAGGAGCAACTGCTGATAGAATAAAATTGCTACAACTGGTTGTGAGAATGCCTTTAATTCCTCATTGTAATATGATATATAATGAAGTCTATAGAAAACAGAGGGATATTTTCCCCATGACATAGAAATCATAAATAAGTCAGATCAGTAAATTATATAGAAATATCTAAAAAATTGCTTTGATGAACTTCAGTGGTTGGTGATTTAGATAACGAAAAAACAGTCTGATAAATCTTTATTCATTGGAGAGATTGCATATGATAATATATATTATACCAAAATCATAAATAGTGCCAATAAGATTACACTATATTTTTCAATATGTCTCTTCATAAATTTATCAGAGTCATCACACCAATACATTTAGAAATGCTTTCCCTCTGGAAGCTTTGTTGTTAGAAGCAACACAGAACTGAAACTTTTGTTTATGTCTGAGGCTTTGCATATATATGTGCAGATATTTTAATGAGAAATAAAGATGTAAACATAACATACCCATCACAAGAACAGCATTATTTTTTCCTCCTAGGTTTGCTGTATAAGCAGTTGAGAGGGATGTGTGTTTACACAGTGAGACCTAATCGTGTGCAGAATTTTGAATTTACTTTTCCTGAACTACCACTATAACTGTGTTTTGAAGGAAAATTCTCTTGAGAATGGTAGAACAACATGGAGTTGAGGCAGACTATGGTGTGTATTTTGTGAGGTCCTGAGGGTAGAAGTGGGTGTAATGCACTCCTACACGACCACAAGTGCACCTACTCTGCAAATTCTTTCTGACAGCACCACCACTGAAGTGTGGACCTGAAGATTCAATCTCAGATGCAATACCAGTGTCAGCAATAGCTCAAGGCAACTCAGATAAACAGTTTTCCTCCGTTCTCAAGCCATAAACTCAGAGTAATGCAAACATACTGAAACAATATTAATCTGATTAGATTTAGCAGCTCTATCTGAAGATTTAGGGACTTGATCCACAGATATACTTAGTTTGTATACAGAATGTAGGTGGATATAATTTTTCAGCAAATCTAAACCCAGATTGAGTGCCCAGAGCAAAGCTCTGGGTCCCTTTGGTCTCAGGCACTGCTGTGGCAGGAGGAGTGCAGGGGAGCCCCCTGCTCAGTGCTACTTTCTGTCTCTGAACCAGCCCTTGTCTTAGGTCTGAGCTTTCCTCCCACCTTCCCCTCTGACAGCAGTGATTGCTCAGGAGCTGAGCTGGGAGTCTGAAACAAACAGCACACCTAGCTGGCCTTCCATGAATGGGAGAGATTTGCCAAAAAAGACTGCTCTGTCTCTCTCTCTAAATCCTAAAGATGAATGCTAGCTGAAAAGTAGTGGTTTGATCACAGAATCACCAGGCTGGAAGAGACCTTCAAGATCATCGAGTCCAACCCGTGCCCTAACTCCTCAACTAAACCATGGCCTCGAGTGCCACATCCAGGGATGGTGACTCCACCACCTCTCCGGGCATTCCGGTACTTTATCACCCTTTCTGTGAAAAACCTCTTCCTACTGATGACCTATTCCAAGGCCATGCAACAGAAAAACACTCTTGGCTACCTATGGGCATGAGCATGCAATATGTCCCCAATGGTTTTTATTTAGGTAAAAGTGTATATGTGAATTAATCAGGAACTAATTAGCTTATTTGTAATTATGTTTTTTTTTTCTTCTAAATGGGAAATAGTATCATACAGGCAGCCACAGCAAAGCTTTTAAAATTAAGAAACGGCAATTTTTTTCTGCTAACATAAGTAGTCAAAACACAACTGGAGTTTGAATCATTAACCCTGACAGAGAACCTGCTGCATAGTGCCAGTCATTGATTATAGGGCATAATGACAATAATAACGTCCTCACAGTTAGTCATTTCTGTAATTAACAATTAGCTTTTCAACATACAAACCACTCTTAACTTCTCCTACAGCTGATAGCTAAAAATCCTGGTCATAAGGAACTAACATCTGAATTCTTTGGGATGCTGCCCAGGCTGATGCAGATTACTCATCTGTGATACTCAAATGCAGTCAGGCTGTGTAGTGAATTTTCTGCTGAATACTGGACGTGTAAATAGCTCCAAAAATAGATACAGAGTTTACTCTCATAAATGCCTTATTCAGTGAAGTTATTCAGAAACATCCTTTTTTCTTTCTTTGCAAGTTAGGGCTTAAATTAAAGACAAATAAATCAAAGAAAATTTTCAACTATATCACCTTGATTCTGGCCTTTTTCTTTTTTTTTTTTTTTCTATTTTCATTTTGGTATAATACATATCATTTAACCGGGAAGAAAAACATTTATTTTGCAGGAAAAATAATCTATTCAGATACTGTCCCATTTGTACATTACAGAGAAGAAAAACAGTTACGTCTACAATTTGTTTCTCTAGATCTTTGGGAATAAAACTCATGGAGAGTCTATGGAATTCATCCATCTGAATCAGCATAAAATCCTGTTTTATTCCTTAATGTAAGGTTTTACCTTTTAGGAGAGTGTGCTGGACATTTGAGTTGTGCTGGCGTTTCACAAAGGGAGGAATTTTATCCTGTACTCTGTGTCTTAATCAGAAAACAGAAACTACTCCTGATAATGCTACTTAGAACCTGTTTTACTGAATTTAGTAGATCTGGGACTGTAATCCTGTTTGCCATGTTAATTTCTCCTACTGAAAGCATCTCTGAGCAAGTTTTCATCTTCAAAATTTCCAATGAGCTGCTGTAGGTGGTCCAAGATATATTCTGATAATGACTCTCCAGTGTATGTACATGGTTACACTAAGCATTCCTCTCCTCTGAGACAGGTGTGTCTCTATTGAATTTGCAATCCAGGCTTTTAAATGAATCATTTAGTTTTATGTCAAAACCATCAAGAGCATTTTGTAGGGAAAAATGATTCCTAGCAGTCAAACAAACTCGTTACTTATCACAAGGGATGCCAACCATTTTACCACATGATTATATCTATTTTAGAAACGCAAAGTAGTTGGAACAGTAATTTATGTCTGCCCCTCAGAGCATACTCCTAAAACTAGTCACAATAGTCATTAAGGAAAGGACAACATTAAGAGAATCAATATCAAATAATTGAACATCATCTTAGAGAAATCTTTCCACACTTTCAGCAGATATAATGAACAAAGCAAAATCAGAAAGCCAATAGTCTTTGTTTTCATCTACTTGAATGTTTGGCTGTTTTCAGCAAAATGTGTTAATGAACATTGGAAAGGTGCACATTAACATATTTGATAGAAGGTAAAATGCAATGAGGGGATTTAATCAAAGCAATGAAGGAGTCTAATTAATGCAATCAGCATTAGGTCGTGCAAATATTTTCATTGAATGCCATCTTGTAAAGCTAGTGACGTGTAGGACTTTTGCTACTTAATGCTATGCTGATGTCTCTACACACTGGAATCAACAGACGTGTCTGGGTAAAAATGCTACATTCACAGCTATCTTCTCAGAATCCTTAAAACACAGGAAAACAATTAATGTTTTCCAAAGATAATGAAAATTAGGTCTGTTGATAATTGTTACATCCTGATGTGTTTTTCCCCTGTCATTTTTAAATTGATTTTAATTTTCTTTTAAGGTGTTTTTAAAATATTACAGATACGTAGTCTAAAGCATTAAGTTATCTGTTTGTTTTATAGCTCTGTGTGTTACAGCTTCTCATTTATGGCAAAGTATTTCCCACACTGTTAAAGAAAGCAACCTGGCCTAGCAATAACTTTCTTTTTATGTTTAGAAAACATTAAATAACAGGGTGGGGTTTTTTAATAAAATTGTTTAGGAGCAGAAGGTTTATGTTCCTACATTCCTTAATCACCACTTACTAAAATGATGGCATGAATTACAATTGAATCTAAACTAATATTAAAAAAACCATAAGTCAGGCTAAAGATCTTCTCTTCCTTCAAAATACAAGGTCTGCAAGGCAGTATCTCATTTTATTAAAAGAGCTATTTTTTTTTGTTTACTTCAAGTCAGTCCTACAGGAAGCCAAGCACCTTTATTGCCTCTGGCTTCAGCATATCCAGAAAGTCCTGGATGCTGCGTAGGAAGCTCTGGTAAACAGAGCTGTGAAACTACATTGCAATTTCTTCAGAAGTGCCATATATATGATAATTATAATAACCCACAATAATTATAATCGCTTTATCAGATTATTATGATAATATTATGATAAATCTGAGAAAAAAATATATTGGTGGGTTAACTCCCATAGTCAGGTGTATGTAGGCTTGAATAAAATCCAGCTCTTTTTTAATTCACTTTTAAGAAAGATTAAAAAACTTTTTAAATGGAATCAGAATTTTTTTCTTTAACAAATATTGAAAAAAGATAATAGACTGATAGACTTCTAGACTAAAAAAAATTTTTAAAGTTGGATGAAAAATTGACTTTTTATTATTTATTAGTTTGATTTTGTTTATCTTATATTTTGCAAATTTTAAAATTAAAATCTGACCTTTTTTTTATTTTTTTACTGTGGTCTTTGCATTCAGTCAAAATACAAATTTCAGTCTGGTGGAATCACATCATTTCTTAGTATTAATTTAACCTCAAAATACCTAAGTGTTATACCCACATGTTTTAGTCATTTAACTCAAGTTTTACATTTACTTCTGTGACTGATATGGCTGCAATTCACAGAGATCTATCTCAGTTAAACAAGACCATTTTCTGCAGCAGCAGGTAAGTCAGCATGTGGTCTAAAATGCACTCAAATATGGTGCACTTGGCAGGAAAACCCACAGCTGAGCTCCAGCTGTTCCTCTGCCTCTTCAGAGCTAATGAAACCTGAGGAAGCAGGTTTGCACACACCTACATTTGCTGCCATCACAGGCTCTACAGACCATGGTGCAGTCCCTACATAGGTGGGTTTAGACTTGACAGGTGAGTTTAATTTTATATCTATATATATAATTNGAGCTATTTTTTTTTGTTTACTTCAAGTCAGTCCTACAGGAAGCCAAGCACCTTTATTGCCTCTGGCTTCAGCATATCCAGAAAGTCCTGGATGCTGCGTAGGAAGCTCTGGTAAACAGAGCTGTGAAACTACATTGCAATTTCTTCAGAAGTGCCATATATATGATAATTATAATAACCCACAATAATTATAATCGCTTTATCAGATTATTATGATAATATTATGATAAATCTGAGAAAAAAATATATTGGTGGGTTAACTCCCATAGTCAGGTGTATGTAGGCTTGAATAAAAAATAGCTCTTTTTTAACTCACTTTTGAGGAAAATTAAACAACTTTTTAAATGGAATCAGATTTTTTTCCTTAAAAAATATTGAAAAAAGATAATTGACTGATAGACTTCTAGACTAAAAAAAAAATCTTAAAGTTGGATGAAAAATTGAATTTTTATTATTAGTTTGATTTTGTTTGTCCTATA